>OX419343.1:16268327-16298327 GCA_948470475.1 Galaxea fascicularis | reverse complement strand
TGGAATCCTTAGAATACTTTCCATTTGTTCTGTGGAATGAACAGAATGAGCAAGTTGTGACACATCAGTCACTTCAGCAACAAATAAAAGATGTCTGATCAAAACACCAGTGTGTTGATGACGTTAGTGCCAAATTCAACATTTGCTTTCCAGCCTGAGAAGAAATCCATTTACAATTGGACATCAGAACAAACTCTTTGTCTTATCAGTTTGTATTAGAAACATGAAGACCATTTTTCTGATGTTTTCTATAAACAAAAATCTGTCTGGGAGACTGACATTTCAAGCAAGATGCACGAGGAAGGGTATTTTGCTTCTCCAGCACATTGCAAAAACTGGTGAAAGTCGTTGTCATCAAGCTTCCGTAAGTCGTTTTTTATTGAGTGAAATTCCCATCATTCTAAGCATTCTCATTCTTTTCATTCTCATTCTGGAACACCCCCAAGAAAACACACCGTTACATTATATATGTACACATACAGTACTTAAACAGCTTAAAAGTACAAACCAAGTTTCTGCACCCTTGAAAAACTTGTCATGGAACTGCTGTCCAAACTTTGCAACTAGCCACAAACATTCATTCCTTTCTTTCAAAATGCTGATTCAACATCTCTCCTGAACAACAAAATTCATTCCACTTATCTTTATTAGGAAGTTGCAGACAAAGGCATCTACTTCAAATATATAGCCATCATTCAAATTTGAGAACTACATTTTTGTTTATTTTTTGAAGTGTAATTGCAAGAAAAGCATACTTGACTATCCATGGACCTCCTTTACTTCTCATTTGCAGCAAGCAGTGTGTAAGTCATTTGTCACTTTAGTAAGGAAAAAAATGAAAAAAGTCAATAGAGCTTTCACTTTTTTTAATAATTTCAAGTTCTTGCTTGAGGCAATAAATTATATGATATGAAATGTATTCAAAGCCGCCTTAAATTGAGCCTAGTCACGGTTATCATTCTTTCCATATCCTGGTAGTATGATTTGCTAGTAAACTAACTTGTACAAACGCTATTTTAAGTTAAGGCAGTTAAACAGGTATTTATTATATCAGTCAGTGAATTATGGTTTTTGTAGCGATGGCTCGTCTCCCTTGTTTTTGTCAGCGATCACAGTGACTGCAATAATTGTGGTGAACATAGCATTTCATGAAAAGCAGAAACACATATATAGGTATGAAGTCTTTGTGAGCTTGTCAAGCACCACTGATTGTTAACATGTATGCATTTTGCAACTTTTGCACCCAGTTGCTGTGAAAATCTGAAAGCCGTGCACACTAGAAATATTTATGGAATGTACTGTGTTTGAAGTAAAAAGCCAATCACTTGAGAGAAAACTAAACCATGAAAAGTAACAGTAATTTGTGGTTTCATGTTGTTTCTGACCCAAAAAGTTACCAATGGATACCATTTGCGTTCCCTTTGTCAACAACATGGTTTCAACAGCAAAACTTGGGTGCCAAACTTGTCACTGTCCAAACTCAACTGATAATCGTAGTACTTGTATGGTAACTATAGATTCTAGGTCAAATACATGAAGGGTATTTTGTAAGTCACTCTTCTTTTAGATCAATTTTATATTTTAGTGGTATAGGATATATCATTTCATTATTTTATTGATTTGTTGGTCCACATCAGCCTTACTGGCTACCAAATTTTGTAACCTATATTACTAAATAAATTGATGACGATGGTGTAGGCATTGGTGTGTACTGTTGATGAGCCAGTCCCCTGAAAAGCAGGGTAATGTTGCCTCAAATTCTTTAACATGGAGTCATTACTGAAAGAAACTTTGTCATATTGAATCAATGGCATCAAAAGTGCAGCCTACTGCAGATTATTGAACCGATGACGTCAAAAGTGCAGCCCGCTGCAAATTATTGAACTGTTGACCAAAAAAAAGCTGGGGACGAGATTGTGTTATTTTTGTTGAGCAGAAAAATGGCTGCGAGTAGATTTAGAAGTTTGAGAGAAGAAAATATTGAAAATATTTTGAATGAAGAATAAAGCAAGTATTGAATGAGGCTTTCGTAGAATATGAAGAATTCTGCAGATCTTGGATGATGTTATAACACCCTCCTCAACCTGCAGAATTCTTCATATCCTACTCAGCCTCATTCAATAATTGCTAAATATTTATATACATAAAATTATATAGATAAGGGATTGGTATGAAACTTGAACAAGCTCCCATACCATTTTCATATGTCATATATGGAAATATGGATTTTTGCAAAGATGCATATTTCACATAGAAAGGACAATGGAAAGGCAATACGTGGTAACATGTGGGTTACCATACTGAAGGTAATTTGCCATATCAGTGCCTTGTAATACCCATGTATGGGCCAAAGGCTATCCCGTATCACATCCATACCGAACCCAGTGACCAGTAAACTCAATTCTTGATGATTCTGATATAAAAATTATGACTTATCCACTGACAAATCGATTCAACTTTTCAAAATGTGATGTAAAGATTACTACCTTCTTTTTCAAGAATAAGCAGAAGTTACGCCTACCACCGTGAAATCGTGGGCCAAGCAGTACTTGATATAGAAAGTAAATGGAAAAAATTCTATAAAAATACTCAAGAAATGCATGTGGCTACTGCTTCATTGAAAGCTTTTTCTCAGATGTGTGAAAGGGATGTAAAACATCTACTCAGTTGCAAGGAAGCAGTGGGTGAAACCCTATACTTACATCATTTTAGTCAACTAGGGCAACGATGTGCTGGCTAAGTCACGCAAGCTGTTTGCAGTTTGTTTGTTCAGTAGAATTTTCGTTCAGGTAGTATAAATAACACTTGTATTTTGAATGCAAAGAATGTTTACAGGGGCAGTCTCACACTATTTTTAGTAACACATTGAAAATCAAAATTTCGCTTTTCAGTTGATGCCAAAGGTAAAGTAATGGTTAAAATTCCTTTAAAGGTGTAATGCAAAGAAATTATACTCGTACGATTTTGGAGGCAGACAACCAAGACAGGGGTCAACATTCAAACTTGAAAATGTTGGCCCAGTTTTCAAGTTTGAATTGAATTTTTGTATAGCAATTCTCTAAAAATGGATTTTAACATATTTCAGTTCATCTTTCACTTTAAATTCACTTTATTTCTTGGACTTAACGATGTAGAAAGGATTCGAATATTAACAAAGTGTTTCAAGCTAGAATTTAGTAAATTTTAAGCAAAAATCATGAAAACCTCCATGAGACTGCCCCTTTAAGAGTTGAACAGAATCATCGTAAACTGCATCAATATACATAAATCACTGCAAATTCACACTTCTAGTTGTTTTTCTATTTGTCTGAACTGGACTGCATCAAAAACATTCGACCTAGTTGATCATGCCATCCTACTCACCAAGCTTGCTGGTTCTGGTGTTAATCTGGGATTTTGGAAATGGACTCGGAGCTTCTCGACAGGTAGGACATTGCAGGTTAAGCTGCCTGGTGCTCTATCTAAAGTGGGCCAAATTATTGCCGGAGTACCTCAAGGGGGAGTCATTTCTTCGATGCTCTTCAATGTTAATTCATATCAATGACGTTGACAAAGATATTCCAAGTAGTCTTGGCATCAAATCATGCAAATTTGCTGACGATCTAACACTTTACCAAATAGTACCCTTACACTTGGAAAGTTATATGCAGGAAGGAGTGGGTGGGGTGAAATTATGGGCAGATAAAACAAGATGGAACTAAATGCCAAGAAAACGAAAGACATGTGGTCTTCCTTCAAGAAAGACAGTGATAACCCTCCTCACTTATGCATTAACGATACAGTGATTGACAGAGAAACAAACTTCAAACTGCTAGGTGTGGTAATCCAGGACAACCTCAAATGGAACTCACACATCTCAAGTGTACTCAAGAAAGCTAACAAACATATCTATCATATTAGGGCATGTAAGAAAGCCCATCTTCCTGATGAAGTTGCCCTCACGACCTACACAACAAAACTTAGACCTTTGCTTGAGTATGCATGCCCTATATGGGGAGGTATTCCTGACTATCTTTCCCTGGAGCTACAAAGAGTACAGGACCGTTGTTTAAAGATCTTCAGCCTTCCAAAAGATGCCCTTGAAACACTAGCAAATAGAAGAAGCAACCTTACCGAAAACGAGCTGAAACAGATGATGAGGAGCGATTCCCTTTAAACACTTATTTAAACAATCTGATCATAGCTATAATCTCAGACACAAAAAAATGTAATCAAGTGCCCTTATCACGTACAGTGAAACACCAGCAATCTTTTGTCCCAAGAGCACTAAGACTATAGTAACATTTACATTTTATTATTATATTATATATGCATTTTTACTACATTTGTAAAAACACATTAATTCTATTGCCATTTTGTTTGAATAAAGTTTATTATTATATTATATCTTTCAATCTCTTTGAAATAAAAAATTCCCTAGTGCAAATTACTGTCATAGCTGTTTCCTTTTTTTCTTTTACTCTTTCTTTTGGCTTACAGCAGTAATGTAATCTGTGAAATGAAATGAAAATCTGTAATTTGCTAAATTAATTAACTCAAAATCTGTACTTTGCAACATGAGCAGCTGTAATTTGCAAAACGAAAATCAAGAACACTACTAATGTACCTGTCAATGGTTTCCCTCAGGGGAGGGGGATCAGACATACCCACAGGCTTTGACTTTTTTCCTTCAAATTTTGGTCAATTTTTTCATCCTGTTGCAAAAATGCCCATTCAAATTGCCCCCACCCTAAGGAAATTTTGTAAAATATCAAAAAAACTTAAAGAAACCATATCAAAATAATTGTCAAAAGTAAAAGATTTTAATATTAGTGGCAACTTGCACAATGGTTAATAATTCTACACGGTTCAAATCACATCCAAACTATGTTATGCCAGCAGGCGAAAAATCGATCCATTGGCTATTAGTGCAAAGAAACTTTTTTTTAAACATAAAAGATTGGAGAAATATGGTAAATAGCTCATCAAATTACTATCCAGGGTTCTAAACGTAGAAAGCCCGTTCAAAATTCTGCTTGAGGCTAAAAATGACCAGTTTACAAAACAAAAACTTTTTCCTGTGCGCAAACTAAACTTGTGGGTAAAATAGGCTTATCAGGTGTATAGATGGTGCAACAGAAATAATTTACAACACGCCTCCCGTTCAGATTGTTTAAACAAACAACACTAACTAGCAAAGTTAACAATTTTTTTCCTATTCTCTCCCCGGGTACAATCTCACTAGACCACCGTTGTTAAGAATACAGGCAAGTTAAAGTTTGTTACTGGTCAGCGGCTCATTTCAAGTTAGTTTTATAACCTTTTTTGGTTGTAATAAAATTTCTGACTACTCTGAAGGCGAGAAAACATCAGAATATTTTGTGAAAGTCCCAAGGGAAATAATTAGTCATGCTTTACAGACACAATGTTTTTGAGCAGTTTGGGCACACAAGTTCAACTTTTGCTTTGTAAGGGGTCAATACAGTGTACATCTATTTATGCTTTGTGCTACACTTAACTTGACTTTCCAAACATTTTTTTGTCCAAACAGATTAGCTGCTTTTCAGACCAAAACTTGATCCTCGCCTGGCAAATTACATCCTCACAGGGAAAAATATTTGTATGCTTGTGTTTTTGTCAAATGTTGAATATGCTTTCACAAATAAAATAATGTTATACTGATCGTTTAAGCCAAAGGATATAGACTTTCTGAACAAGATCTATGTTTTGGCTTTGAAGGCCATTTATTTTGCAATCAAGCATAATTCCATTTGAACAGAACCCAACCAAAGCGCCTTCAAAAACATTTCATTAAAAGCACTAAAATGGATCATATGTTGCTCCTAAATCAAATGTGTATCTTGCCTGAATACGGTTTTTAGGCTAAAAAGCCTTTCTCCTGTTTCCTTTTTTTCTGATCCATTCAGTGTTGCATTCTTCCCTCATGTGACGAGAAACTGCATGGTGATATAGTCGCTTTTGAGATCTCCAAGTCCATTTTCCTTGCTCTGCAGATTTCAAAGTTCCATTCTCACGGCTTGTGTTCCTTATCTTATTAACTTTCCACTTTCTAACTAAACAAAGGTCTATTTTGTTTAAGGATCAAATGAAAAACAATCAAAGTTACATCTTCATTTCTATTGATGGACGCCATGAAAATTCAACACAAAAAACAATATCTGCAGAGCAAAAATCTACACCTTTATACTACCCCCTGAAACTTGCAAACGTTTGGCCAAGGAGACTATGGAGACAAAAGCAATACTTGCAAGGGGAGGGACATGAGCTTGAGGCAATTCAAATGTTATGCACTCACTTACAGGGCCATGACATAATGGCTACACATCCCAGAATGCAGTAGCCACAAAAATGTACCTCACCTCTCTGCCAACAACAAACTGAGACCAGGGCCGTACCTAGGATTTTTTGTCTGCGGGGGCAAACTCCACAAACCTTCACAGGGATCTCCCGTATACAGGGTTTCTAGTCGGATGTTTTGTTTTCACCCCTACACAGAGGGTTGTCTCTAAGACCTTTAAGGAAACAAACCACACTGATGCTTTTTTTTTAATTGTCATGATTTATTACGGCATAAACACCTTGTTTGGTTTGAAATTGCCCCCCAGGTCTCTGCTACACAATGATGATTTATATACCATCTTTAACTCAAGCTATACTGTTAACAGAAGTTTAACACTTTGTATAGATGGTTTCAAAAATGGGTTGAAAGCCTTTGTTAGTTTGAACAGAGATTGGCTTGAAGGAACTGAGCTAAAATTGCAGGTTTCGGTATCAGAATACCAAGTCTCAAAAACGAGTCTATATAAGGCTGTTCTAGATTCTTCTCCAATTTGACTTCATGTCATAGATATCTTTTGGAGTGGGAATGAAGTCCGTTCCACGATGAATTAACAGCATAGCAAGGCCACTTAATCGATTTTCTGTCATTGCTGACCAAGTCCATAACTTTAGACGGCGTAGGGCTGAGAAGGAGCGTTCGCAACTGACGCTTGCAACAGGCGTGGTTAGAAAGATCGACAGCACCTTGTGAATGGCGGGAAATTCTTGCGGACTGCAATCAGGCGTTGCTCCCTCTTGTTCTGACTCTGGCTCCATCGCATGTTTCATCCTCCACCTTGCCAGCTCTGTGTCAAAATTAGACTTCTCCGAGAAATCTAGATGCTTGCTGAAGTAGTTCTTGGTCTACTCAATATGCCGGTCAGTTAACTTGGGCAAGTACAAAGGGAACAGGTTTTGAGCGGTAATCAGACCTTCGTTCTGGACTGAAAATCTCATTTCAAGTTCACCAACAACGTGATCTATAAATCGATAGAACACATTAATCCTGTAGTAGTCTGATGGCTGATCATTGTGTGCGGCGTTTGCTCGATGGCGTTGAACAGTCGTACGAGGCTTTATCAGTGTGATACCTGGCTGATTCGACTCCACACCTTCTTCCAGGATTCATCTCCTCTTGCTGACTTAATGCATTCTTTGGCGAGAGTTACGCTTTGGTATACATCGCCAAGGTTACAGCTCTTAGCTTGTAGGGACTTTGTTACTTGGGCTAAAAATGACAGAACAAAATGAGATACTGTCAAAGTGACTATGAATTCAGAGTCGTGGAGAAGACGTGAATAAGCTGAAGCATCAGGTTTAGCATCGCCACTGCTTGATGATGAAATTTCATCCAGAGCTAGAAGTACAGAGCCATATTTAGCAAGACGAGCAGAGAGGGTAGTAACTTTTGCACTCCAACGAGTAGCACAGAATTTCAGTACAGTCTGTCGCTTGCTTCCTTCCTCCAATGTTTTGGCAGATTCATCTTCGTCTTCATCAGCGCATGCAACTAGAGCGCTCAACAGTTCACTGTCATCAGAGGCCGCGCGGTCATCTGAAGAAATATTTCTTTCCTTTTGGCACTGGCACTAAGAAACCAGGTAAGTTTGCTGACGTTATCAAACAGATTCTGAATGTATCGCACAGCTTTGCAACCACTCGAGATTGCAAGGTTCAAAATGTGGTACCTGCAGTGAACGTACGTGGCCTTAGAGTACTTCTCTGCAACTTTAGCTTGCACCCCATTCCTACTTGAACTCATGACGCTTCCTCCGTTATATCCTTGGCCAACTAGCCTGGACATATTAAAGCCCCATTGTTGTAGTGCGTGTAACAAGGTATCCGCAGTGGTCTGGGCATCCAATTTTTCAAGCCTTACGAATCCAATAAATTCTTCACAGACTTCATTTTTACTGCTCAGATATCACACGCATAAACTGAGTTCTTTTGTTGTAGAACAATCTTGCGTTTCGCCGGCAATTACACTCCAATACTTTGGTATTGATGCTCGGACACTGTTTCTAATGAAACTGTCGCACAAATTGATTATTTCGTTCTGAATCCTCGGAGATGTGTACTTAGCATTACCCGAAGCATGATCCAAATGGTCTTTGAGTTCTGGATCATATTAGGATTTCCAGTCAACAAAGAAGGAGAAATTCCCATCTTCATTTCTTTTAGAGGGATCCCAATTACCTCTTAATGGAATGTCCCTCTGTCCGAATGCAATGACTACATCAATAATAGACACGACGCCTTTCATTGTGCGATGCTGTCGCTTGGCTGCCTGTCTTTGTAGTCTTGCACTGATGTCATTGCCTGGGCAGCGTGTCTTAAGGAAGTTAGTCATCTTTTCCTCTGAAAGTTGGTGTTCTTCACTGCGTGCATGGGTGTCAAGGTACTCATCACCTGCTTTCTTCCAGTTTTTGAAGCCTTTTGAGATAAATGGCGATTCATTTGGAACAGTATTGTTGGAAAAACATATACAATAGATACAGTGAGCTGTGTCATTTCTAATGCTGTAACGCAGCCATGGCCGCTTCTCCATCCATGATAGTTGGAAATGCCTTCCGGCTGTTGTTGGAAACTTGGATCCGTGCGGAAAGCTAAACTTTACGGTTAGAAGCTCAAGCTTTTGGTCATCTGATAACGTTTTACCGGTATAATTCGCTGGGTCATTGGGATCTCTAACACATGGACTTGGGTCTGCAAATAAGTTAATAAAATAAACATGAGCTGCGACTGACTGTTTATTAAAAACAAGAGCTGTCATATATATATTTTTTCATTAACACTTTCTTTGTTCAACCATTACTACTCCATTTCTCATAGAACCTATTACACATGAGTCTCTATTCATTCTACTTCATCATCATACAAAAATCCCGGGAGGTTTACTCGTTTGACGTGATCTAACAGATCCTTCCCAAACTCTACATGTTTAAAATCTTGTACAAATTCTTCCCAAAAGTTAGGAGGCCCCCAACATGGTGAAAATGAAAACACCAGCAATTTGCACTGCTGCAAAATATTGCGGGCTTGTTCTACTGATATTGAACCACACCAATTGGCAACTACGTTCCTTACATCAGACAGACTCCTGATCATGGAAACAAGTGAATTTCCTTCTATCTGAAAACAATTCCCCATTTTTAACACCTGCAGCCCTCTCTTGTTTTTAAGGGATAGTGTTAAACTACTTTCCTTCACATTTTGGCAGCTTGTTATGTCAAGGTATCTTAAAAATGGCATGCTTTGTATAAAAAACAAAGTGAAAATTGACGTATTGTACGCCAGGTCTAAGTGGACAAGGTTAACACAATCGTTCAGAGCATTTTCTATCAGATTTCTGCACCCTAATTGTCGTTGAGAATAACGAAAAACCGAGATGTGTCATTTGTTTAGCATGCCCAAAAACAGAATGAAATGAAGAAAGTGTAAATTCTGAATTAGTATCAACTATCTTCCAAAACTTTGGTGTATGGACGGCTTGGTGAAAGAGTTTGCACACTGGTGCCAGTTGCTTAGTTCCTCTATTGAGAACCACTTAAAAATTTCCACCAGAACTTCAATGGGCCAGCAGTTTTCTTCTATCATTATTCCACCTAAAAGGAAAATACTTATGAAAATACTTATACATGTAAAAGAAAATTACTTGCTACGTAACCATCACAAATAGATTATGCAACGTAGCTTCTTCAGTCAATCATATCAATAAGTCCTCCAAAAATCAGAGTACCGTTGATGCTATTTCGCACAACGCTGCTGATGGTTTGCGAAGACCGAATCTAAAGACAAATGATAAATTTTTTCAATTGTATTAAACATACCTTCCGTGCTAGTCGATTCCTCACTTGTTTGGTTCTCATCATTGGAGCTATCGAATTTTAAAAAGTTAAGCTTAATTTCATAGAGTATTCAATCACTGGACGGTTAAATTGCCATGTTGTTTTGTCCAATCTACAAAACTGTGAAGTGGCTCACCGATTATCATACTTCGAGCTAAGCATGAAGACAGCAACCAAGGCAACTATTAGAAGTATTAAATAAAACATGTTGTAGTTTGATACTTACCTTTTTTTGGCGTCAAAGAAGTCCATTATACCTCGTTGAGCGGGAGCCGGGCGCTTTCTTCCCAACATTTTCCCAGCGGATTGAGAGAGAAATGTTTTGGAAACTTTGGCAAGAAACATGCGTGAACTGTTTCCCACCAAATACTAAACCACAGACAGCCCAAACTACATAATCATTATTGTCATAACTCATACTGGCTTTTGCCTCGAAAGATTTTCCAAAATAATTATTTGGAATTTACATTAAAGGACGATTTTTCAGTCAATTAGTCGGTTTTCTTGAGATTTCGGACCAATATATCTACAAGAAATAGCCCAACTAAATCAAACACTATGTTTAAAAAAAAGTTTTCCTGGTGGGGGCAACCCCCCCCCCCCCCCCCCTGTAAATCCCCTCATCCCTTGGAATATGCATTTCTGGACTGCCCGGCAGGTCTAAACCTCTTTCAAGAAACCCTAGCATGGTTCAATATTGAACAAAACTTTAATTATTTCCCCATTTAAATTACAGCTGTCTTTTCACTGAATACAAACCCAAACTTATCTGGAAATTCAGTAGCTTAATTGTGCAAACTCAAAAATATTATTATTATTATTATTATTATTATTATTATTATTTGATAGAAAAAAGACCTATTTTTCTGGAGCTGAAATAAGTAATTTTCTTACAATGGAAATTTAAGTAATGCGAAGGTTAATGTACAAAGTGTCAGTGACTTTCTCTTTTACATTCTATATATTATTTTAACTGTTGGTGTTGCTGTCCTACTGATTGTCAGTCCGGTGGTGTCAAGTGTCAAGTATTTACAGTATTGTGCAAAAGTAATGCAAACAAAGTTCGTTGAAATTTGTCATTTGTTCTCACAAATTTTTCTTGAAAAGTTGTCGAATTTTCGAAAGATGTTTTGTAGGGTTTGAAGTGCAAAAATTCACAATCTTTCTCAAAATTTCGAGATAGTGAAATTTGAAGTAGTGAATTTTCAAGGTACCCAAAGGAAAATTCGAGATAACAAAATTCAAAGCAGCAAATTTTTGTGACATGAATCGGCGACGACCATGAACAACATCGCTCAACAAGCGTATGTACATAAACTTAACTCATGTCGAAAATAGATTCAATGATCTGACACTTTAATTGGCTATTTGCAAAGGGGAAAAAAACGATTGCCTCACACAACGAAAACAGCGATTACCTCACAAGTATTTCCACCAAAACAGACTCGTAAACCTTAATTTAGCAACTTTGATTTTGTAGTCTGTGTATTGTACGTCGGGTCTGTTGACGTGACAATGTTTACAGAAGCCCACTTTTCCAAAACGAACAACACAGAAATGAGACTTTTGTAGAGAAAAGTTTTATTTCATGAAACACTACATTTCGTTTTGGAATCAAAACTTAAAAGCTCTTAAATGTCTGAGTTTACGAGTCTGGGTTACGAAAACATGGCATGTGTCGGCAAGTGGCCTTGTGGAGCCACAAAACGATTGAAGAATAATTGTGCAAAGAGCTGTGATGCTTTTGACATGAAATTAACAGTAAAAGGAACCTTTGAAGTATATCTAGGTGAGTCTTAAAGAACTGTTATGTAAACGAACAAGTGTTTGACGTAGAGTCTACACATGATATGACAACCAAAAAGAATCCTTGAACTTGGCAAATTATTGTCCAGAAAATATGTGGGAATGTTCAAAGAGCAAATAAAAAGCAAAATTTTGATCGATTATTCAAAGTCATTTATCGAAGAGCAAAATTTCCCAGGAAAATTCAAAGTCAATTTTCGTTCTGAGCAAATCCTCATTTGAAAATTCCCGTAGTTGGAAATAAAAGACGTTGCAAATTATTGGGACTTTTCGTCGAAAATTCACTCCCATCGAAAATTTGAAATTTTTTCATCGAAAAGCCAAGAAAAGCTGCGAATTTCAGCGAAATGTATTTGCATTACTTTTGCACAATACTCTACTTGCTTTGTAATTCTGCCTCTGTATATCATTCATACATGGTCCATATCTGTCCCATATCACCCAGTTTGATAAGGGGTACTCACAAGTAGTTTGTTTGTGTTCGCAGTTTTGATGGTACATCGCATTCTTGGCCCTTGTCAACTGCACCTCATGGCTGTGTCCCAATCCCTGCTTCTTCCAATGGAGGAAATGTTGGCACTGGAAGCTTTGGTTCTTTCCCTGGACAAACCATCTGGTCGGCTGAGGCAAATACCCATACCACACCACCCTTATCACCACTGGACATGTCTCCCCCATCTAGCTTAACAAACTCTTCATTAGGGACCACCCCTCCTTTCCCTGCAACACCATTATTACAGACAAGTTCTCTGACTAATTCATCAGGCAGTGCATCACCCACCATAAATGGTTATAATGATGAGTTGTCTCCATATTCATCTCCAACTGGACAACAGTTTGGATCACAAGATGGATTACCTCATACTCTGTTCATGCCTATTAAGGATACATCTGTTGGAAGTAAGGGATGGAGTTCTTCAGAGTCAGGTTACTATTCAAGCAATGGGTCATCTCGTCGTTCGCAGTCTTCTCCAAGCTCAGTCCCTGGTCATTCACAGTTTCTTATTTCTCCAAAAGCACGTCCACAGTCCCTAACACTGACCACTGCCAATCACTACTGCAGTTCTCCCAGCATGTCACCATCTTCACCTCCATCTGCACAAGTACTTAGCCACTCAGCTCCAAAGTACATATGCTCAGGTCATGATGTCAGTGAAGGGGCTTGGCACAAGCATGCATCCAGCCGAGAGTATCTTTCTTCAAATCATTCACTTAAGGATGGTCAATCTTTTATCAAAGAGAATGGGTATTCTGGCCATACCATTTTGCATCGTACAAGAAGTCCACTGACCAGTGAACTACATTACAGGCTAGAAGAATGTTATGAACAACTAAGATGTTTGGAGAAAGAGAGAAAAAAGGTATCATTCTGCAGTATTAACCTTACTGTAACCACTATATCATGCAAAGGGGACCTACCTGTAAAAGGTAGCGGTGTTTCCATGCTTACTGGTTAGTATTTCACAGCCGTTGTCCCTTCAGTTAAAAACCAGTGGACACTGAAATATCCAAATCAGCCCATTATGGAGCTCAATGTATTGCTAATATTGTGACAGACATTCTTACATGTAGATTCCATGAATTCAAAACAATTTCTTTGTGAAGGAATTATTGTACATACATGGATATCTGCTACACACAAGAAAAGTTTGTTGATGCTACTAGTGAAGTAGTTTTTTAACAGTTAATTTCAGGCAGAATATGACTCCTTCTGTTATTTTATACATAGTTGTTAGTATGTGATAGATCATCATAACTGTAATGCTATTTAAATATTCTTATGATAATCATATTACATGAGGTGATTTGTTTTTATATGGGTTCAGGTAGCTCTTTTACAAATCATCCTATATATGTTATTGACCAAGCACGAGGTCAAGATGGCTGGATATTGGTCTTGGTCCATAAAAACGCAAAAAGAGACCTTGGCCAATATCCACCCATCTTGACCAAACTAGCTTATATGGCATTAAAAACACTGAAAAAAATGATCTTAGTACTTGTTTGTTTTCGAGCACTGTAAAGGAAGCCAGGTATATGCTGCAGTGATGTTTTTTTTTCTTTGTTTTCATTCTCGTTGGCACTTCTTTTTTTCATGTTTTCTAGTTCCATCCCAACAGAGAAATCACAGAGAACCTTTTTACTGCCACGGAAAATATTTTGCAAAAGAAAACTTTCGTGCACCTGCTTGGAGTTTGGTGAAATTTTATTGCAGGAACAAAACAGGCAATCTTGAGCAGGCAATAGCAGCCCATCTTGCCTGCTTGCGGAGCTTGCTATATAATATGGCTTATTTATTATTATTATCATTGTTGTAATTTGCCATTAAGCTGCCATTAAATTGTAATAAAAAATGTGTTAACATTTTTCAAATAGTTCAAAGGCGTGGCAGTTGTGTTGAATTGACCATCATTGTGGAATTTGTTGTTTACAATAATAATATTATTACTCCATTTGGTTTGTTTACTTAGACAGAGGCAGAAATATCACATCTTTGGTCAGGTCGGAGACTGTCCTCTGGAAATGCTACCAATGTGAGACCACCTCCCAATCCATCAAGAATAGACAAGCTTATTGTGGAGCACTTAAAGGAACATGCCAAGGTAGAGTTATTAGCAGAAGTAAAAAGACACAAAGGCTTTCTTTATTACCCTTTTCGTTATCCTGGAATGCTTCCTCTTAATGGAACCTTCGGAAATTCCAGTCATATGCTGTCATGTCATTCTTTATCTCCTTATTGAAAATAACTTCATAGTATGGCTACAGGTCTTTTACCTATTCAGCTGCCAAACTGCACAACAGCCTTAATGCTACTAGAAACAACTATAGCTCACTTTTGGCCTTTTTCCCCAATTATTGGTCTGACATGTAGACTTTGCTGAGACATTTTATTATATAAGTACTGAGATTTACTCTAAACAGAGGCATTAAATAAAAATGGTTTGTCAATAACAAGAACAAATCAGATTGGTGGGACGATTTTTCTCACAAGTGAAAAAATATTGTCTGACCAGTCACGGGCCACAGATGAAATTTTTCACTTGTGAAAAAAATGGTATCAGTTTTCCCGCCTTTCAGGAGGGCTTCCCAAGCCAATGATGAATGAAAAAAACGAAGTTCAACACAGCTTTCGTTATTCCCTTTAAGTCATGGCTTGTTAAAGCTGTTCAAGAGTTGCAGATATTCCTTCATTGGAGTACTTCATCGAAGGCCAGAAAACGAAAACAAAGCTCTATAGAATGTCCCTTTGCTGAATGCTTGACCTCAATATTATTCCATTCACTTTGTTTGTTCACATATTTATCAACATTGGGCCACTATTTACGGGCATCATTATTCATGGTAGTCAATTCAGCATTTCTATTAACAGCCTTCATCAGTCCAGGGTTGGACATTTGCACTCGCGTCTTAGTGTTGGATGAGCGTTTGGCAAGTGCGATTTTCGTCGCCAAGAAATTTAGTTAATAAATTGCCAAATAATTACATGCCATTTTGCCGAGAAAATCCCTAAACATAAACTTTCCATTTCTATTTTGCAAAGTTTTACATTCCAGACTGCCTGATAAACTGGCGCTGTAAGGCAAGATGATATGGCCTCCTAGTGATAATTACATAACACATGTACTTTTACAAAGTGATACTGCTGGTCACTATCGAGCCATTAGTTATCACCGCTCCCGAGAAGAACAGACACGTTTACTCACAAACTGCACGGATCTCACGAAGATTCATCAATAAAAAAACTATTTGAAAGATAAACTAAGTGCCTCCATTGTGTTTCCTTGGGGTGCAAGGTCTTTAAATAGAATTTTTCATTGAAGTAATAATCCTCGGTCTGCCACATGCTGGACAACGTTGGGAGGGGGTGGTAAACTTTTGGGCAAGTGAAAACTGGTCTGGGTGAGTGTATTTGAAGGTCACTCACCTGAATGACGAGTGCTTTCAAAATTAAGTGTCCAACCCTGTCAATCCACAACCTTGCAATTCCAGAAACTGAGGAGAGCCTTCTCAAAAGAGGTAAAAAAAAAAAGGCTCAAAAACACTGGATTCCAAATTGGATTGGAACGCCCGTTGTGAGCTAATGTTTACGGAAAACTGTTGAGCTGTCAAACTTTTTTAATTTTCTTTAAAAGTAAATACTTTATGTTCAGAAAGCTTCACAATGTTTTAAAGGAACCATTTAAAAGTAAATTTCCACCTTTTTTTCAGGTATTTCAAACAGTTTCTAATTAAGTATTTGAGGCGTCTTGTGCACTCAAAATAAAGCTTACATAGTGTTTGCAGTTCATTGATCTATTGCAGTCAATTGGCAGTGTTTTCTTTAAAGTAAATCTCAGTACTTATATAACAAACAAATTACTTCATGGTTAGTTTGCTTGTACGATTTTTATTCGCTATCATTAATTATGTAACCTTGATAATGGTGCTAGATGCACCGAAACGTCGGTTCCTATCACTTATATTTCCTGTCTCATGTATTTCCAAATCATTTCTTATAAGATTTTTTAATTTGCATAGATTAGCTTTAGATGCACAGCTTTATTATAAGTAAGAGTTAGCTTTGTTAATTCTGTGCCTAATAATAATAATAATAATAATAATAAATATAAAACTTATATTGCGCATATACAATACAAATATTTTCATATGGGCATAACAGGCGATAAGATCAAAATTAATAAGTCGGTTAAAAAGCTATCATAAAATTGTATAAATAAATCAACGAAAAGCTATCTTAACAGAGTATGTTTTGAGAGCTCGTTTAAAAGATGTGAGGATCTGAGTGTTTCTGATCTCGGCCGGAAGACTGTTCCATAGTTTCGGAGCAGCCGACTGAAAGGCTCGGTCACCAAGCGTAGGTTAAGGCACCGCGCCTTGGCTGGTACCAACAGAGTTGCATTCCTGGACCTAAGATTATATCATGACTGGGGAGCAATAACAATAAGATCGACTAGATATTGTGGTGCAAGTCCTTGGAGGCACTTGAATGTCAGCAGCACAATTTTGAAATCAATTCTGTATTTGATGAGCAACCAGTGAAGATCTTCCAAAATGGGAGTGATGTGACAGATGCGAGGAGTGTTAGTGACAAGTCTCGCAGCAGCATTTTGAACTCTTTGAAGTTTATTCATATGAATTGCAGGAAGGCCAGATAAAAGACTGTTACAGTAGTCCAATTTACTAGTGATAAACGCGTGGATAAGGGATATGGCAGATTGATGAGGCAAATACTTTCTGATTCTACGTGAGTTGTAGAGATAATGAAAAGATGAACTGCAGATGTTATTGATATGGCTAATCATACCGAGATTAGGGTCAAACCATGATCCCAAGTTTTTCACCTTAGTTGAAGGAAATATTCGAGATTCACCAACAACAAGGTGTGAAGTAATTACTTTCTCAAATTGCTGTCTTGTTCCAAGAATAAGAAATTCTGTTTTGTCGGGATTAAGTTTTAATCTGTCCATCAGCATCCAGTTCTGTACATCACGAATGCAGGATTGTATAGATGACACAGCGGCAGTTTTGCTGGTGGAATTACCAAGTTTAAAGGCCAAATATAACTGAGTATCATCAGCATAGGCATGTACGTTTGGCAAGTGGTTATTGACAATATTGAACAACTTACTGGAATAAATTACAAATAATAGAGGACCCAGGCAACTGCCTTGGGGTACCCCAAAGTCGATATCGAACCGGTCTGATAGTTCACCATCAACTGTAATTTTCTGAGAGCGATTTGACAAATACGAGGCGAACCAGTCTAAGACTTTTCCAGATACACCAATTTCTGTGCGCAAACGGTTTAAGAGAATTTGGTGGTCGACCATGTCGAAGGCGGCACTGAGGTCCAGAAGGATGAGAAGCGTAGTGTGTTGTTTATCCATATTCATTAGAATGTCATTTTTAATTTTGAGTAGGGCTGGTTCTGTACTATGGTTAGGACGATATGCCGATTGGAGCGTAGGAAACGGTTATTCTTAACCCGATGGGGCTGCAGCTGATCCGCTGCTGCTCGTTCAACTAACCTAGAAACAAATTGGAGATTACTTATAGGACGAAAGTTGTTGAAAACCAAACCAGAGCCACACTTCTTGAGCGTTGGAGTTACAAGAGCCTCTTTCCATACGTCAGGGAAGACACCAGACTGTAATGACTGGTTAATAATAATAGTTGGCAAGGGCACGAGGTCATCCAAACATTCTTTGACTACTTTCGTGGGGACAGGATCCAGAGGACACGACTTCGATGGCACACTAAGCACAAGTTTCTTGACAGAGTCTTTACTCAGGAGTTCAAAATTAGAGAAAAATCCCGAAGAAGATGAGGGTTGGAAACAATTTGCCGATGGAGCTAAAGTACTGTGATTGTTGTGAACTGTGGCTGCTGCATCTAACTCAGAGCGAATGTTTGATACTTTCATTTTAAAAAAGGATCCCAGTTCATTAGCAAGGGTCAATTTGTTACAGTGCTCTGGAAAAGGGGACTCCTTCACTTGATTAAGCATCTTTTTCGTGATGGCAAACAGTTTCCGTGGATCACCAGACATCTTATTAACAAAGTCGAATTAAAACTCAGGTCGCACCATATTCATAACAAACGTCGTTCTGTTCCTTAAAGCTTTGAAGGCCTGCCAATCAGAATCAAGTTTACTTCTCCTCCATTTTCGCTCAGATTGCCTGCGCAATCTTCTAATAAAGTATCTAGTATCCATCTGTCTGTGTTTTTTTTTTAATGTGAAATATGTTATCCAAGAAACAGCTGAAGGCAATCAAATAAAAGTTTGTGTTTCCTGTAATTATACTAGTCATGCTAGATGCAAGTGATTACTGTAATTTGGGTATATATGGTAAGAAATGCAATGTGAGATCAATTTAGCATTGCAAAACTGAGATAAATACAACAACCTATAGGCTTGATTTGGTAAAAGTTATTATGTGGTACTGTGAAGTTCATGTCAATTGTACTTTTTTTAACCTTAGGTTGAAGCCTTAGTTGGAAGAATAGAACGTATTCGTCACTCCCCTCTGCATGTAAGCATGAGCGAGGGGGTTGATCAATGGCAATGTGGCATACGTGAGCTGCAGAATCGTCGCAAAGAGGAGGTTAACAATAATAACTCAAGAAGCAGACTCGGTCCTGGTGTAAGGCAGCAAGATACTGCAGGTAATCAATAAATTATATACCATCTGCAAATGTACGATTGGATCCTCCCAGTTCTTTGGTCAAAAAGCAATTGGCAACTGTCTAACTGACCAACTGACTAACTGACACACAAAGTGACGGAATCCTCTTTATCCAAACTGGGCAATATAGCTGTGGAAAATCAATACATCTTTCATGCTTTCTGTGTTAGTAAGAGCTGTCAGTTTCATTTTACCTTTGTGGCATCTCTTTCGGTACTTGCTAGTTTTTTTGTGTGCGCGTACCATTTTAGAAAGCTTAGCTGGAAGCAGAATTGAATACATGTAAGTTGAGGCCAAGTTATTATTTCTTTTTTCAGAGTTGAATGCTTTGATATCAGCATTGAAAGCAGTGACAAAAAACACCCGCACAACTCGTACAATAATCTGGTGTGCCAATCAGCTTGTACTTGTCAATTCAATTCCAAACCGAGAAAACACCTCTGTTCTTCCTCAGTCTAGTTTCATGGATGGTACTGTGGATGTGTCTTAACCAGTAGGCTTATGTGATGTGCATTAGATCTGGGAAATGCATTTTCCTAAATATCACTGCTTCACTTCTTTTGGGTCGTAATCAAACAGCAATAACTGGACAAGATATCATATGTGGTGGAAACAACATAGACTCTGTTGTGGAATTATATGAAATAGCTTTAACTGGCTCGGTTCCCATGAAATCGCATGCAGATTTGGCTCATGCGGACAACATTTTTTGACGTCTGCTGCCTTTTCCGAGTTTTACTATTGAAGCTAGTGAAGTGGAGTGAAGTGGAGTTTAAACTTTGACTACGTTTCTGCTTTGCAACAGAAATTAGTGTTAAAGCAAAAGAACAGCTTTGCAGTTTCCAAAATGTTGGTCAGAGCATTCTTGAGTTGAACAGGCAAAGTTGAAGACATGCTTTGGTGTTGGGTAATCCTGAAACATATGTATTAGGCGTGGTGCAAAGGGTTTTCGAAGAGTAGGGACAGGGCGGGACTTTTGAATGACATGCTTTCAATTATCATTAAGAAATGAGTTTCATTGTTGCTAGGCAACCAAAATTTCGCAATTAACTCGCTTTATTTCAGACATTGTATCGATAAGCATATTGCTCCAGAGCTAGTGAATTTATATGCCCCTAGACTGATATATTTGTCTTGGCTGGCCAAGTCAAAATAACAGTTGAAGAAAGGAGAAACTCGCCTTTAATCTTGATCTACAGATGTACTTGCAGATGGTCTCTGTAAGAAATTGACGTTTTTCCCATGCCACAATGAATTGTATCACACTCACTTTACGATTGCAGTTACAAACACTTCCTTGATACAGACAGTTGGCCTCTAAGGTGATGTTTTAACAGCAGGGAAATTTAGCACCAGCATTTTTGAATGATGGACGGCAACAGGAAGTGTGGCCTTAAAGGGTGAAGCACGAGACACAAGGTCAGGTTACAAGGCAAAAGGGAAACAAAAATAAATGCCTGTTGCCAGTCAATTGTTCAAGCTCTTCTAACCGATCGTGTGGTGATTGGAAAGTACTGACTGGTGAATTCATACCACGTATGAATTTTTGATTTGATTTTGAATCATTTTGTGCTAATGTGAGAAAAATAATTCATGACAAATAAACAAACGTGGTCGCCATTAGTTTGGAAGAAGCAATCAAACATCTCAAGAAGAACCTAGGTAATTGCATGGGGCCTAGTAAAATTAAAGATTCATATCGCTTGTGTTTTCAGAAGTTGCTGGAATTGCCCTTTCACCAACTTCTGAAAACACAAGTGATATGAATCCTTAATTTTACATGGAAACATGTAAGTACTTGTGGATCGTATAACACTCTGTCGAGACCCAGCAGAGTAAAAACATTCTCTCGCAAGCAAAACAATCAAACAATTATTTGACTATATCTTTGTCTACAAAACGAGTATTGATGATTGTCATTTAAAATTGGCGAGTGAGAGAAAAATATGACTTTCATTCCTGAACGAAAGAAACAAAATGTTGAACTTCAATTTATTTTATTCACCCGTTTTGTAGTGGTTTCTGCCATTTGAAATACACATCCACTTGAAAACGTACATCCGGAAAAACAATATGTTGGAGCAAAAAAAAAATTTGTGGAGTAACTTCTTCAACAAAGTTTGAGCTACTCGTTCCTGCCATTAATGTTATACACAAGCCTGTTGCCAACAGGCTTGTGTGGTTGAAAAACAAAATGATTCAATGATTCAAGGCTTTATCGCTTTACCACAGCATCTCATGCAGCTCAAAAAAGAACACAGGTGATCCAAGTTTTAAGCTTTTCACAACAAAAATATACCTTATACCTTTATACCTTTTTTTAACAAATGCAACTCGATTTACAAGACAAACTTTGACGAAGACGAGGAAGTTGGGCTCAAAATGAAGAAACCAACTGAATGTAAAAGCAGCATTCAAAATATGAGATGTTTCCCTGAAAGGTTTTTGATTAGTTAATTCAAATCTTTTTGTCAGTCAAGTTTAGTGGGCGGGTCAGTAGGTGGAAGAGCTTGAATAATATACTGGCGACAAACATTTTTCTCTCGCTCTCAACTCGCGCTCTGCACTCAATGTCTCACACTTGGTTAAATAAACGCCTGTTATGTAGGCTAAGATTCACTTGAAAATTTGTGCAAACTTCCTGCTGCTGTCTGTCACTCAAAACCAGCTTTGCTCTGAAGCTCCCTAATTTTTATTATTCAGATGCAATCAATTAACTAAAACAATACAATGTCACTTACATGTGGCGGTGCTTGTAAGGACAAAGTTGTAAATCGCATAAGCCCTTCTGAGCCTATTTCTTTAGCTTTGGTGGGCAGAACATCCATACATCGTTAGATGTTGTGAGAAATTAAAACCAATCATTGCATTCATTGCCTTGCACTTGCTGACCTTTATTGTAAATTTATCTAGTAGTGTTCGAAGTAATGACATTACAAGACACCTTCGTCAATGTGGCATAACTAAAGGAATTATTTCGTGAAATGTTGGTATTACCAAAGATGAAAAAGACTCTTAATGAGGTTAAAAATAGGGGGGAAATCGAGACAAAATGGAAAACGGAAATACAGTGAAATGATACTCGAAGACGAATAATTTTGTCAAGCTGTTAGACCGCTTACCAACACGAGATTCCTCTCTTTTTGTCGTCATTTTGTACGTATTTCTTTGCAACAAAACCATGAAGTGTTCCTTGGGAGGTTAGAAAGGTTTTGCTAAGTTCGTCTGTTTTGTGTGACCCGCATTTATCTTGACGAATAATTCGTCTCAGACGAATTCTACGTCTGTTTTGTGCGTTGTTTAGACGAATAAAACAGACGCATTGTTCGTCTTAGACGAACAATGCGTCTGGTCTTTATTTTCCGTATTTATCTTGACGCATAATTAACAATTAGACCCTTCGCCCGCAAGGGCTGCGGGTCAAAAGCCCATGAGGCGAAGCCGAATGGGCTATTGACCCGTGGCCCTTGAGGGCGAAGGGTCTAATTGTTCTAGTATCACCCAACTAGTAGGACAGAAAAGGCAATAATAAAGTTAGCAAATGCAAGTTGAAGAAATATTTATTTGGTAATAAAACGAAAGAAAGTGTAACGCTCGATTGCTACTCGAGGACTATTACTAATAGTCCTCTAGTAGCGTAGCCAATCAAAATGCAGGATTTGCATTAGTCGACTAGTTGAATGATACTAATGCGTCTGAGACGAATTATAAGTCTTGCAAGATAGATACGGCCGATTCGGGTTTTTTTATCACCCGTATCTGGTTTACCACAAGTATAAATTTTGCTGTAAGCCCCTGTTTAGCAAGTATTAAAAAAGATTGAGACTGGAAAGCTTGGGCTAAATTTTTGAAGTTTTTCAAGTGTGTCATGACAAAATAGTCAGATACGCATATTCAATGATTTTGCTTTTTTTTTGTCAGGAAACATTACTTAATTTGATTTTAAATTGCGCCATTTTCACTGCAATTACATGATAATAAGTATAGTTTATCACATGATTACGGGTGCAATTTGGAATAAATAAGCACGAGAAAAATCATGTGATTACTTATTAATAATACACTTGAAAAAATAGACTACTTATAAAGCTTCAGCCCATACATTAGGGAGCTTAAGCACGCGCGTTTTTGAGACGCGAACGGCAACCGGAAGTGAGATGTTTTCCCTTTTAACTTGTCTTCACACAACTATATCTATATATCGTTAAGTATCTTTTCACTATTAGAGACCCTACGTTTAAAAGTCTGGTTGAGACCACTATCCTGGGGTGCGAAATATTCACTTCCGGTTGCCGTCCGCGTCTCAAAAACGCTCGTGCTTAAGCTCCCTATTGACTACTGAGGTACGCAGAAGGCATTGCCCTCGATCTTCCGAAACTTGGAGAAGCTTCGAAAATATCCGGACATCACCGAAAGTGTTCGGGTCATCTTCGGAAGCCTTTGGGTGATCGTCGGAAGTGTTCAGCGATCTTCGGAAGGTTTCGCACGATATTCGGCGGTCTTCGAAATACATCGGTTGGTCTTCGGAATTCTTCGAGTCTTTGTTTTAACTTCGGAAATCTTCGTTGTAATTTGCACTCGTGTTACACTTTTTTGCACTGGTGTTACACTTTCTGCACTTTGTTACACTTGAACTACACTGCTCTCAGCCAATCACAATCGAGTAATTTTTTCAAGTGCATTATTAGCCCGACAAAGTGGAAAGTGTTTTTTTATTAATTAATTGCGTGAATTAGAAGTGTTCGCCTCCGGCGGTTACAATAATGGTAGGCTAAAGCTGGTGGACCTCGCGGGAGTTCAGAATCAGGCCCCTCCCCTTAGTTGAAAAGGCGGGAGTGATCCCCGCATTATAAAAACTGCTCTGCGGGCCCTACTATTAGGTTCAATCATGTTTGTTTCCCTTGTGTCCCATTCCGCGAGGTGGGGTAAAGGAGGCCGGAGCGTCGCGAAGGCTAAGGTGGCTATCATGTAAACATTATTGCTCTAAAAGATTAGCAGCAACTAACTCCTGAAATACTGAATGAAACTGAACCGTTATCAGCACAGGATTAACAATCAAAATGCTCCTAATTTTCAAGAGAAACAATGTGTACATGATCGCCACTCCAAACATTGCTACACTCCCTCCGGCCTCCCTTACCCCTCCTTGCGGCCTGCGACATGAGTGACCTTAACAGTGTTACCGCCTCATTTGGTCTACACAATACAGGTACCGTAGTAAGGCCAGCAAATAAACTTAAATTCCTCGTTTCTAGTCAACAAGAATGGCCTTTTCTCGTTTTTGGATAGACGATCGTAACGCACTAAAAGCCTCTTTTCCTATCCCGCACACTACCACGCGACTTAACCTTCTCTGACCTTTTTAGAAGTATCGTCATATTTTCTAGCTCTCGTCTGTCATTCGGAAAGAAAACCTCTGAACAGAAGTGCATCCTCTGCAATCAGGGAAGAAAACATTTGAGCAGAAATGCATTACGAAATGGAATAAAAAAAAGTAAAATTACCTGATTTCACAAGAGTACAAAAGCTCGGCGAGTCGGTGTGGCCTGTGTCACAGTCATTCCTCTGGTATTATTTGGCGCCAAATAGGCCATTTCCGAGTTCATGTCTGCCTCCTCTTCAAAGCGAGTCTAAGTGAGAAGTTTTTGTTATGAAAATTAGTTCATTCATATGTAAAGTAGAACTAACTCGGAAATGGCCTATTTGTTTGAATGACGTCAAATCTTGAAGTCAGACCCCACATAGAACGTTCCATTTCAGTTTGACTTGTCCATTTCACTGTTGTATTTTTGGCGGTTCGTCGCGCAAGGTACACTGTTCCGCATTGTGTCACGCTAAGTCACTTCAGATTTCGTGAAATCAGTTCACATTACAATGGATCATTCGTTCTGTGATTGAACAATTTAATATTACGTGAAGCTATTTGCTTTTTTCATGAATGAGTTGCCTTCGTACTGAATCAATCGCGCGGCTATTGCACTATTTGTCTCTGCGTTAAATTATTTGACAGTACACTAAACCATTTGCCAGTCGGTTGAACCATTTGTCTCTGAGTTAAATTGTTTGTCATTTACTTCAATCATTCCACCTTTAATTAAACCATTTTGAAATAGACTCCATCGTTTGTCGTCAGACCTGATCATTCGACATATCGTAGACAGATGGATTCTTAGTTTAATAATACACTTGAAAAAATTTCTCGGTTCTGATTGGCTAAAACGGAGTGCATTTTTAGTTAAAGCAGTGCAGAAACGTTAAACACAGTGTGACGTGAGTCTTTCCCTTGCACGACAAGGTTAAACAAAAGACTATACAAAACCCTTCCCGCAAACCCGCAACACACCAAAAGACTAAGTAATGCTACAAATTTAATACATTTAAAATACATAGAAGATTATTAAACGCAGAACTAACAACTCCTAACTTATAATTTAGATATAAAACTAATACCCCATTCACACCAACTAAACATGTTTAATTAAACCAGGTTTAGAAAAAGAAAAACTGGAACTCAGGCTTTCATGCAGGATTTAGATTAACTTAAACATGTTCTTTAATTTGCACTGAATTTGTAGTGGAAAAATATCAGTAAGCAGCTTTTATAAAGAAAATAATTTTAAACCGTGTTTAACTAAACAGCTTTTAAACATGTTTAAGCTTTGGTGTGAACGGAGCATAAGCTACCTTAAAAGATAACACTAAATTAATTAATTACTTAACTCTTATATTTACAATCGGACAGTTCAGTTCAGTTTCTTTCTCCACCAACGTGCTCCACCAACCTTCAGTTTCTTTCTGTTCTCTACCAACGTGCTCTCTCTTTTCACCTTCTCAACCGCTTTCACTTTCCAACGCTCCAGACAACGCGACTCTCCGCTTCTCTCCGTCAAACTTCTGTTCTCCTTTTCCTCTTCCTCTTTCTCTTCCTCGATCACCGCCAATGACTAATGGATTTTGCCTTTGAAATCTTTGGTCGGCGTCTGCTAATGTATTTTAGCAAGGTAAGCTCCTCTTCTCAATTCTTCAGCGTCTCAACTTTTCAACAACCGCTTCTTCAACCTCCTCCAACTGACAACTGACTGACTGACCACCTTCACCACGAAACTTACATTTATATACAGATGCATACTATTAGCAATTAACACTTTACATACATACGCGGTACCTTACAATCCTATGTTATTTTACACTCTTACGTCCTAAACACGATAACTTTACACTCCTATGATAACGCTCTACAAAATTTACAAGATATTAATTACAGACTAAGTTACAATACATCTCTAATTACAAACCACACTACAACGCTGAATTAACACTAGATAATTAACGCTAGGACGAAATGAAATACTGAAACCGAAAAACTAACAAAAAGCTAAATAAAAACATGACAAAAATAGAAAATTTCGTGACACACAGTGCAAATTTACAACGATTTCCCAAGTTAAAACGAAGAGACTGCCGGAGACCATCCAACGCATTTCGAAAACCCGCGAAGATTGTGCGACACCTTCCGAAGAAATCCAAAGATTGTACGAAAACTTCTGAAGTTTTCCGAAGATCGTTCGCATTCTTCCGAAGATTTTCGAAGATCACTCGAACACTTCCGAAGATTCCCGTAGATCAACCGAACACCTCCGAAGATTTCTGAGGTCTCGGGATGAGACTTGACTGGATATTTCTTCCCAGGGAAAATCCCCGTGCTAAATTCTACATAATAATAATAAGAAGAAACAGAAGAATTTATTTTTCACAACCTTTGCCTTACATTACAATTACATGAGCTAAACTGATAATGAATACATCATGACACTTAAACAGTACAGTCTTTCCCGTAAAACCATGAACACCTGAAATATCTATGGAATGTTATTGTGTTTCAAGTAAAAAGCCAATCACGCGTGAGAAAACTAAACCGCAAACAGTAACGGTAATTAGGTTGTGGTTTCATGTTGCTTCTGATTGGGCGCGAAACAATAAACATTCGACAATTTTTTTCTGGTGTTCACGGTTTTACGGGAAAGACTGTAACATGATGCTAAGACTATCAAATTCGTTTACAAATTCTTAAAAGTAAAAATAACTTAACCTTACAAAAAGAAATAGAAATAGATATAATTAATAATAAAAGTTCAAAATTCTATAAAATTACGAATTCCATGATGCAGAGATATTAAAATCATACAATCGAATTATACTAATGACGGCTAAACCAGTGTCCATAAAACGCCCTAAATATAAAAGCATGTAGACCGCGTATTTCAGATATCCGCACTAGCTACATTTATTTTACAGCCTAATGATTGCTCTATCTTGCTACGAAACAGCGTTCGCGAACCTCTAACGCATGCATGTACCGATCTTTAGAGTTCAAACGAAATGTGTCCTGAGCCAAGTGATTACAACATGATAAGGCTCGGTATCTTTCTGAGCTATCTTGTCTGTAAGATGCTTAAAGAACCGCTGACACTCGTTTCCCATTCCGCCATTGGTTCCAAACACTAAAGGCGTAAACGAACCCATTTCTACATCTAACACACGCTGCTGGTACTTGCGCTTCTTCTCTTCTTCTTACTCCTTGAACACTTCCGATGTTGGCTTGCTCTGGTAACACTTGGAGTTGACGTGCGTAACTCTGACATCAAAAAATTCCGTAACTCCTCTTAATAATAATAATAATAATAATAATTAAAGATGCTAAGAAGTACGCAGAGGAGCTGGGTCTACAGTTGTGGTTAAACTTCCCTAACCCAGTTGCTGTTGCCGATGATAAAGAAGTCGAAGCTAAGAAGGTAAAGCAGGCAATTTACAAAGCCCGCCAGCAGGAGACACAATCAACGGTATCTGAGGAGAGATGGCAAGGAAAGCTTATCAAGAACAGATGGGACGACGAGAAAGTTAAACTGGAGGAATGCTTTGCGTGGCTTTCTTCATGGAAAAATGCCCCAACGCATACCATCGCTGGAGTACAAGAGCTTTACCAACAGGTGCTGCCTACCAAGGTTTACTACAACAGAAAAACAAAATCACACTGATGAAACATAGGCACGCAATGCGTGCTTGAGCTATTTTGTGAAGGGTGGAAAATGTTGATAAGATAGGGAGAAGTCAGAAAATGGTTGAATGGTGAGTCATTTATCTGTGGCGCTTTTGGTTTTTGCTATGGTATCGGAGAAGTACGAGCAAACTGTTTTTCATTTGATTTTTGTTTAGTTTTCTTATTTCTAAGACTGATTTTGAGTTTGATTTGTACCAATTTAATAGTCATTCATCCTACATTTTTTGAAACAAGAGTTTTATTAATTCCGCAAAAACCAGTATGTATTATATTTTCTATTATTTGTTTATTTTCTTTCTCCGCACTTTCGCAAACACTATATTCGTCCAGTCCCTCAAATTCCCAAAATATACGTACACGTGCTGAAACAGTTCCAGGACCACATGAAGAAGTATTCGCAAACAAACGAACCACCAAATACACCGTAATATACAACACCAGCAAAAACAAATCAACGTTGAACAAATAGTACTGATAACGAATATAGATGTAATTGCCATAATTCATCAATTTCTGATTTTCAAGTGCTTTGTACTTTTTACTTCGGACAGCAAAAATAGCCCGACCTAAACAAACGCTCTTAATTTAGTGTTGGGCCTTTTGCTGACAACGTCTGTGTACAGTAAGCAGATGAGCGTAACACCGCGTTATATCCCATAATAAGGGAAATATTAAACTTACCGACTCGAAAACAAACCACCAATAAATTCCAAAATAAGCTCCTCCGAATTAAGAGCGTCATCAGTTGTACAATATTAAAAAACCCGATCAACAGACAAACAACGGATCGAAATCCGCCAATGAGAAGAGAAAATTGAAGTTGAGAAAAGTAACCAATAAAAAACGGTTAAAAGTGACCAATCATTGTAACAGAAAATAAATTCAATTAGATGTTGTTATAAACAAGTTGAATTGACCACGTGCAAATCTTGTGATTGATCAAAGGTCATGTTGGATGCACGTGACCGATCACAGTTCGGAGTCGCATTTAACCAACAGCGCTGCCTTATTCATGTGGGAATTAACCAACGAACTTGCTATACCAAACGTATGCAAGTGATAGATCAAAGTTGAAAATCGCATTTGATAAACAGGGCTGTATGTCTTGGTGCCTGTTTACACGTGAGAAACAAAAGTAATCCATTTGACAAATGAAATTGCTCACTATCCGAAATCACCATTTTCATTGTTTAACATAAAAACTGCTTCACTTCAAGGGGAACAAATATCCAGATTAAGGATTCCCTTCCATAGCATTTTTCTTCCGTACAAATATCACTTGTGGAAACAACCACTTCTGATTAGACTAATATTTATAGTTTTCAAATCCATATGTTTATTTTCGTCACACAATGATCTTCCAGTTTTAACAATGTTCTTGCAGTTTTGACAAAATTAGCAAAGGAAGAAAAATTACAAAACTAAGCACTCGTCCACTTCGAAACGAAATCTGATTTGCTCCCCGAGTAGGAACCGCTCAACCAAATTACCTTGATGCTGAATCAACTACGACTAGCATTATTCGTTTTTGCCGCTTTTCACCGCCTGCATTTTTTCCGATAATCAGAGCATTCAATCAGTTCAATGGCAAATAGTAATATGTGATTTAAAGAACACTGCTTGATCTCAGAACGGCATTTCTTCCCCGCTAGGTTTCCCGCGGTCCCACTACGGGTTGTTTGAATAACTCGACGTTTCAATTCTCAAAAACTAAATTTCATTGTTTTTAACCCTTAAAAATTCTCCTCAGAAGTGGTCGAGTGCCACTAACATAGTTCTACTT
>OX419343.1:16243327-16265827 GCA_948470475.1 Galaxea fascicularis | reverse complement strand
GCTCGCCCAACATTTGTGGCCACGTTCATGCTAAAGGGTGGATTGTACCAGATGATGTTTCGCTGGCGGTTTTTTCTGTTGGAGCTCGAAGGCTGCGCAAGGTTTGGTTTGAATGTGAGTCGATGATTGTATCCGCTGTCATCTAGGGCTTTCTGATAGAGAGGCACTGCTTCGTTGAACGACTATTCATCAATTGAAATTTCTGACAGTCGTTTGTTGATGGATTTCGGGATGTTCTCGATGATGCGCGGTGGATGGTTTGACTTCCTATTGACGTAGAGTGGAATGTTTCCGGGTTTGGTGTAAGCCATGTATTTCCCATCAGACAGGTTGAGGGTGACATCGAGGAAGTTGACGGTTTTTTTGTTGGCTTCTATTGTAATTTTCAGGCCATAACTACTGAAAATACCGCACAGATCTTTTTTGATGCACTCTGTTTGCCGTGGTGATGCTTTGGATATCCCGAGGCCGTCATCTCGGTACAAGCCAAAATCGCATGTGCTGCCAAACTTTTCTTTGATTTTGTGTAGGAGGTAAGCACCGACAAGCTCGCAAGATTCAGCACCGTCATAGCTCCCCATAGTGACGTCAAAAAGATTTGATGAGGTTTTCTTACCCCATGGTTCACCATAACTATAGAGGAGAGAACTTTTGGCTTGAAGGATGATATGCCGTTCATTGTCGGTTATGGAATCATATGCGGATGCGAACTGCAGAGCTTCACTTAGCAATTCAACTGAAATCGATGGGTAAAACTCAACTACATCGAATGCAATGAACGAGTACATATCCTTGTGCTGAATGTTATTGAACCAAGATAAAACAGCCTTGGTATTTTTCCATTGATTTAGCTCAAGGTTGTTAGCAAGTCTGGTGTTGATGCGGTCAAGGAGTTGTTTGCTGATTTTGCCAATTTCAGCCTTCGCTGGATTGATAAGGCGACAGGTAGGGTTGCTGGCAAAGTTAGGCTTGTGATCTTTGAGGGTAATAAAGGCTTCACGTTTTGCAGTGATGTTAATTCTGTCGTCTAGGTGCAGTTTCTTAGCGATAGCTTTAGCCTCTAGCTCGATGGAATTCGTGGTACCTTGGGTCGCTTTCTTGTAGGTCTTTGTGATGTTTTTTTGAAGCGGATCATTGTAGGAGGTTGCGTCCATCCTATAGAAGTTCGATGTCTTGTCCGCGGGGACCAGGAGCTTATCAGATTTCATGATGTTGTTATGAATGTCTGAGGAAAGCTTTTGCTGGAATTCACACTTCACTTTCCGGAATTTGATGGTCTCGATCATGCTAAGGAGCCTCTTCTCGAAATTAAGCAATCCATCTAGTGGCTAGAGCGGGATTTGAACCTGGGTCACCGCACTGAAATCCAGCGCCATAGACCACGTGGCCATCCTGCCTCCTGCATCGACTTGCGAGTCACAAACAAGCCCTTTTAAAAAATCTCCTTAGATCAAAAGTTATGAATAATTCCAATTGACCAAGCAAGTGAATTTGTCAGAGTTTTAGAGCCACCTTTTATTCTGAAATCCAGTATTTTTTTTAAACTTTGCAAAAAGTGGTGTTTCAAAATTTAATACAACAACCATCAGGCTATGAATCTCTACTAACAGGGTGGTCTGATTATGGGTTTTCAAATGTAAGTGGCTCCTGCAGTTCAGACCACAAAAAAGTGGTGGCAATGATGGGGTTCCACTGTAGTCTGTCACAACATTCGCTTTCTCAACACAACTACTAATTAAGGAGGCTCACAGCTTCTTATAGAAGATAAGCTTCGATTTCCTTGAAAGTACATCTTTTCGACTTATGACCAAAGTTTACTCTCTTATCAGTTTCCAAGCAACAGCTGTTACCATAGCAATGCCACTTATTTTAACAAAAAGCTCGATTATCTGAAATCCAGTCAGACACTTAATAACGAAACTTTGAGAGTGTAAACTACTCCAGTCCCACAACTTGTAGGCCAAATTATAAAAGAATCTCTTAGAGCGCCTGTAGATAGCTTAAATTTGAGCCATGTTGGAGCTGTGATGTGCAGCATTTGCATATGTGGTTTGACTCCTTTGTTAGCAAATGTTACCTAAAGCTCCAAAAGAGAAGCATGGCTGACTTGAGTTGTATTTTCTGCACGACTAAAAGGGTTATGACTGTGCACCAAGTTTCTGTCATTCGTCATCACATCTGTCAGATTGTTCCCAAGAGATCTGGGTATGAGATTAGCGAGGGTGTCAAACCACTTGAGTGAAAGACACAAGTTTGCAATGCCAGCTGTCTTTTTTTTTGTAATTTTCTTACTAATTTGATGATCACTTTGGCTCAGTTTCAACCAGTAATTAAATAAATTACACTCAAAGTTTGTTCATTAAAAGGGACCTCCAATGTTAAAGTGCCCATAACCTATTTGTTTTTTTTGTTTTTTTTTTACTTTCTTATCTGAATCTACAGATCTCTCAGACACTTCACTCAAAAAAAATTTGCAATTTCCCAAAGCACGATTTTAAATGAAATTAGAATACTTTCAAATTTGCAGCCACCATTCGCGTTAGTCTTCTGTCAATTCTTCCTGAAAACAATAGCGCTGTGATGTAGAGTAAAGGTTAGTTTTCATATGTCTGGATAATCCCAGACAACCTGGGGTTTGACTGTTTCTTGACCGTCCCAGATTTTGCTGAGATATCAGAAAATCGCCTGACATCGATCACAGATGCCATTTTTATTTCCGAGGAAGGTACTGTAGCCAAGCAATTTAGAGGATTGGTGACGAGCTAAAACTGTCGCCAACCATCCCAGATGACCAGGGATGTCTAAGATTAGCAGTTATCATTAGTCGGCATAATCTGGGACGGTTGGGAAACAGTGAAATCCCTGATCATCTGGAATTTTCCTGACATAGAAAACTAGCCTTAAGGGGCAACATGACTTTGACCAAATCCCTGCTGGAGACTATTACAGTGCAGTACAGTAAATAAGGAGAAATACTCTGGAAAATGTCTGAAAGGTGCCTTGTGGCAAGATGCAACAAAAATAAACAGATGCCCTCAGAAGGACGTCGTTTTGAAAACAATGAGAACATGACTGTTTCTTAAACCACATCACAAGGCAAGGCTCACATTGTGAGCCTGTTGGCCTTCTTAATCGGCATTGATGGTGAACCACAGAAATATAGATAATTCTGATATAGATTTGAACAAATCTCTTTTTGCACAGAATGTCTTTGCGTGATCTGTAGATAAACAGTACAAACTATAAAAAGATAGGTTATGTAAACTTTAACCATAATCTGGAACAATGGAAAAATTAAAAATCATGCTGCAGGTTTTAAAATATTTTAGCCAAAACATAACAAAAATAACCAGCACCCCAACATGACATCAAATAGCAATACCTAATTAGTTGGCTGTTATTAGGGAAAGAAATAACCATAAGTTGCTATTTTTAATTAGGAATTGTTACAATAATGAGCTGCTTTATTAACAAACGATTGATATAGGACAGTTCAATTCCCTCCAAGCATACTACCAAATCTCAAGACTTCTTTCAAGAATGACAATTTCCATGTGTTCAACTGCACCATCCACCACAACATACCATGTATGAATGTTACCAGTCATCACCCTAATTAAGTGAAGTACGATCATCCAGGTGAGTGTAGTCCTGAGAAGGACTGTTTGTCAATGTCACCACAAACAGTCCTTCTCAGTCCTTCTCAGGACTACACTCACCCGGACGATCGTACTTCACTTAATTATGACATGATTCCTGGGTTCAAACCATTTACAAGTCATCACCCTCTCCCACATTTTCTTGTAAGATATTCTTTAACCAATTTTGGGTCACAATATTATTATTTCATGAACAACTCAATGGCAATCCAGTAGTGGATTGCAGCAGGTCTCTTGCCATACAGATACATGTACCTTACAGCTTGGATAAAAAGGTGTCAGCATTGAAAAACACCACAGTTACAGTAATGTCATCTCTCCACATACGTCGATACTGGTCTGGGACCAACAACATCTGAGCAACAAAATTATGGTCATTACCACCCAAGGCATGGCGGATAAGGTGTGTTGCAGCATTATGCTCCAGCAATTCACTCTTAGTGCCATATTCTTTATCTTCACTTTGCTGATTAAGAAAATCTGCCACCAATCCAACAGCTTGTTCATTGCTTAGCACATCCCACAAGCCATCAGTAGCCAGAATGAGGAATTTATCATGATGATTGAGCTGATGCTGAGTTATCACAGGCTTTGCAGTGAGGTAAGGTGGAGTTTTGTACATACTTGGTGGGACTATTGGCCCACCATAAACTTGTGTTAGAACGTGAGAATGTGTTACTTTATCCCATTTGTATTGAATGTCACCAAAAGATCGCAAGGGCTGCAACTGTCCTAAAAGACGGCCATTCTTGATTACAACATTTTCCTCCCCAGGGTGCTCTGACTGAAGCCTCTTCACTTCATCTGGATTTGCTGCTGTCTGGTCACTGGACAGGGGAGTTGCCTGCCACAAACCATCTTGACTCAAGCTTCCCAAGACTGCTCTACAATCACCTGAACAATAATGCAAAGGAATAAAATCAGAAAACTAAACAACAAAATATTCCTATAAAGGATTTGTCAGTAAAACAATACACTTGTACATAAAATTAATACTCTAACAATATATTTGAGGAAGTGTCATGAGGATGATGATAGTATTTGTTTCATCTGCTATGTCTTCCAAATCACTCTGATACAAATGGTATGCTAGTGAAGTTGAACCGCCACTGACGGCCTGGTTGATGGTCCATACATTCACTCTTATTTTAACCTCTCCACAGCAGCAACAACCACTAAAGCATAAACTGCCAAAGTAACCTCTCCACAATGGTCAGTCAGTTAATCAATGACTGTATACAAAACCCCCATTTTTTTCATTGAGGAACGAAGTCAGAAATCATCTACCTGATATAAGCAACAAAGACGTCACTGTTGCAGAAGACAAAGCTGGTGCAAACTGACGGAGTAACGTTTACCTCATTTTGTTTAAACATTTTTCTTCCAAAGATTAATTAAATTGTGCTATGTATTTATATGCTATAATAAGCATAAAAATGTCTCACTCCCCAAAAAGGTGTCATCTTACACTCCTACCTCCCCAGAACAGCCACCTCTCTACAACTGCCACTTTCCTTTGACCCCAAGGTGGCCATTATGGAGAGGTTCAACTGTATCTTCCACAACATTGGATAGTGTTCCTTTCATGCTTAATTTCATTCCTTTAGTTAATTCTGTTATACCTGCTAAAATTACAAATGAACTATGTGCATTACTTAACTCCTGTTCCCCTAGCTTCTCTGAGTACTTTTATTCTGGCCTTTGACTGCTGTTGATCCCTTTTCCAGAGGGTACCAAACAAGTAATAATTCTGTCTGGTAGTCTGTCATTTGCCCTCCGATTCTTTTATATACCGGTAGATGTATATAGAAGAGATGCATTGTCTAAAGAGCCTTCAAAATTAAATTTTAATTTTCAAGACACTTAACCAATGTATTAACCCTCAACACCCCTCCAGGAATGTGGGAATATTTTTGTATAGTGATATACACATACACCAGTAATTTGTAATGAATAAATAACTGTCAAAACCCAACTCTAGTCACACTGTTTATGTAGGATAGCATATTACACCAGCCATCATTAACAGAGTGGTAAAGAGTTTGTGTGACCTGTGATTTAACCATTTAACCCCTAAGAGTGACCAATGTTTAATAATTATTTCTCCTTGCAGTAATGCTGCTGAATCAAACATGAGGGTTGTGAGAAAAAAGGAAGTGATCAACCAGTGACAAAGGTCTTGATTGTTTAACAAAGTCTCCTCATCATTACCATAGAAAATGTACGGAGAATAGTGTGGAGAATATACATGCTAATAGTAGGGTTTAAAGAAACAAGATTGACACATGAAAAGAACTAAATTGACTTCTGATCCATGAACTGATAACCTAACACAATCTGTGACCTTCAGAGTGGTCACAAGTTTATGCATGATTTGTGATTTGAGCAAGTAAGCTTGTGAAACTTGCAGATCTAAATATTAATTGAGTCATGAGCATGAGCTGATAACCAAGTGCAATCTGTGGCCTTGATATAATGGTTACCATGATTAATGAATCATGAGTAAGTTTTCCTTTAAAAAAAATCAATTAGTAACTCATTCACTTATTAATAACCGTAAACACTACTTTTTAGCAAAAGGTTCATGTTACTTGTCGACAGAGTCATTGCTTACAGTTTGATAGTATTTTACAATGTTATTAAACAACTTGCAATAATTGGCTAAACATTAAGTTTGCAAGTATCTCAAGACTTGAGTGGTTTGACCATATCATTATCAGTATTAGCCTTTACTGGCAGTGAACAGTAGACAATGTTAAAACAGTTCAGGGTTCGTAACAACAGTAGCTTGAGAAACTCCTAGCCAGCTGATCACAAACAATAATTTCACAATAGTTTAAATACTACCTACAAGATATGAAAAATGCCATACAACACATGTAGTTATCATGAAAGATGTTTGTCGTTGTGGTTTGAAATGATAGTTGAGTCAGCTGTTTATCTCAAAATTGAATCACAAAAATGTAAAACAGAAATTTTCACTACTAGTCTTTGTCAAGTATATGGTGTTGTGTGGCTATTTATCAGTCTAAGTAGCACTGTGGTCAGTGGTGGTGTGCTAAAATTAAAGGGTTTTAAGTGTTGGATAAAATACAAAACTGCATTATTTTTGCTTTGAAGTTGTGTTGGTCACGATAAAATCATTGCTGTGATGTAAAAACTTTGACTCAATACACAATGTGTGCTATCCATATGTAATTGCATGGGGCCGAATAAAATTAAGGATTAATCATCACGCATGTTTTCAGAAGTTGTTGAAATTGCCGAAGTTGAGCAGTGATGAGGGCAACTTCAGAAAACACACGTGATGATTAATCCTTAATTTCATGAGGAAACATGCGACTACTTTAATATTAAGTATACGCAAACAAAACAAAAGAAATGTAAATGGTATAATACAAGCAGGGCTCTGCAACAACATCCAGAGAGATTGTTGACTGACTTAGACTGTCCACAGGTTAGTACTCCTGTTTTGTCTTTTATATGGAAATTTATGCCAAGAAAATTGATTGGCAATTTGTCTTGGTTACTATGAGTTACGTTTGTTACTTGTCTTATTTTTCCAATTTCTATGAGAAACACCAAAGAGACATTCACATCGTTCTTTGTCAGTTTTCTTACGTTTTGTTGTTTTCATGCTTTCATTTGAAATTGGTTTGGACTCAAAAATGCTGCCATATTCAGTTTTTCCTAAAGTTTTCTGTTCAATATTTCATTTTGAATCCTAAAACTCTTTGTTTTCCCTGCTGTCACTCATTTTTGGGGACAAAATTTGTTGAAGAATAGCCAAGCGAAGTCTGGACCATTTATATCCCCTGCTCCGCTTTGTTATTCTTCACCTTTACAAGAGCCGGATTGACATTTGGAAACTCTTGCAAAGAGCAACAACTCCTTGCCAGAAGTAGACATGATTTTTAACAGCTGCAGCATTAGAAATGCCAGAAATATGTTGTCCCTCACAGCAGTGCTATGGTAAAAACACTGTAAAAAGGACATTGACGGCAGTTTTCTATAGTCTTTACTCTTATAGATCACAAAAATAACACCATAAAGTAGTCCAAGCATGGCAAACAAAGTACTTTTTGAACTTATTTTTTGAGTGGTGTCAAAGAGTACCCACTTGGGGTTTTGCCATTTTGTTTTGTGGTGGAATATTTCGGTTTGATGAAGTTAAGTTGTCACCGATACATGTTAGAAAATCTGTGACTCAGCCAAAGCACATAACCGGTTGTGATGTTGGATTTAAAAGTAGGACAATGGGACTGTTAATCTAATTTAGTGACTTACACCACTTGTATTGAAATGTAATCAGATTAATTAAAATTCAACTGTGATGAAGCAAAAGTTCATTAGTCTTTTATACTTGTTCACGTAGTCCCTTGACCCACAAATATATGATGGCCGATGATATTTCAAGAATGTACATTTGCACTTGATTGACTGGTGGCTGTGGCTCTCGAGCAACACAGTAAAATACCGGTATCTATAATCACAATACAGAAGTCCTTATAACTAGAGTCCAGGCTCGAGTCCTGGCATTGATATTAGTTTATGTGTAAATGCCATACAAATATAAGGAAAGAACTGTGAAGCTCCACTTTTAGGCTTGCCTTAATATATATATATATTATGATTTACAGAGTGATTACTTATATAAGCAATAGTACTAGTACTAGTATTATTATTAGTATAGTATAGTAATAGTGGAAACAGCAACAGTAACAGCAACAGTAATAACAGTAATGAATGGTACCATTCATTACTGTTACTATTGCTTTGTGGCTATAGTATGCAACCCTCCAAGTTAACTTTTTTCCTTAGTGGCCATTTGGCCACTGAATGTTTATTTTTGGTCGCCAGTAAAAAAATTTAGTCACCAAAATATGCAAATTAATTAGTTAAGTAATAATAATTAAGTAATAAATAAAAAACAACTAATTAAAGTGCTATCCCTGAGCCACTTTTAAAACATCTTTTACAACTAAATATTGATGGCTTCAAAATGTCAACACAGATGTCCTCAGACACAGACAGTAATACACTGGTAATAGAGACAACAATTTCTTCACACAAACATACTAGGGTAAAGCTGGCTGTGAAATCTACGCGCCAAAAAGCGTGAGTATGTGCGAATTTACCGCCATTTTTTCCCACGAGAAAATTTGATCGACAAAAAGAAAATGAAAACAATAAATAAACAAACAAAAAACAAAAACCATCACTTCACAAAACACAGAAATAAGCAAAACATAAATGTAGATGGCACAGATTATACCATACAGACTGCAGCAACTAGATGATGGCAAGTGTTGGCCAACATATATCAAAATCATCACTGGCGGCATTACTTTCTTGACGAAAACTTAAAGCAAACTTTTATTTTTACTCAAATGTTGAAAGAGTTCTCTGCTTGAATGACGGAAATCGAAAACTTCAGCTGGATTAACAACAGCAGAAGTGTTCATGCTTGAATTTTTTTAGTAATATTACAAACAAATCAAGCGTTAAAAGCATGCGAATTGAATGCGAAATAATAAACTTAAATATTGTTTTGTATCGATGAAAACTGTGATATTTTACAAGACGTAAAACACATCCAGGTTCTAATTTGTTTTTTCGTTAAGAGATATCAAACATGTTTGATATCTTCCTCATTGCCTCGCAAGGCGAATTTCTCACCGAAAACTCGCCGCACACGTGAGGAAATGGCTGAGCTAACTGCCTCGCGAGGAATTTTGCTCAGCTCTTTCCTCACGTGTGCAGCAGGCTTTAGACTTTCCGCTAGATTAGACAATTAGGTGGGCCGGTGGAAAATGGACAACTCGGAGTTTCTCCCTCACTTTCATCGTCTTGACAATCCTTTGCGTTTGCATTTTCACAATCGACTTGTGGCAAGTCTAAATTTATGTTATGGCACAATTTAAATACGGCAAATGTTCGCACTATGTCACTTGAAAGTTTTGCTTTGGATGGAAGTGGTTTTGCTTCCGCTGTTACAAGATGTACTTCTCAACATTAATACACTGTAGATCCGGCCACTATTGGCCTTTCCAAATTTCCAATTTTTCACTTTTTCTTTTTTTTTTTGATTGCGTGCATTGTCACACATTCAAAGGTAAAATTATCACGTCCTAATGTTCACTCAAGTGGAACGAAGTTCGTCGCATACGAAATTAGCATACTGTAAATGTGAATCGTTGGGTTCTTGGAATAAACGGTTGAAACTTTGTTCTATTTGTGTCTCAGTTTCAGTACATTAAAATGGCAAATGAAGTTAAATTTAACAAGTGCATTCATAACGCTCACAGCCTATTTTTTTGTCCAGATTTTTATCATGTTGATTTTAGTTGCCAGGCTGGCGACTTCCATTTCAAGTTAGTCACCAGCTCCAAAATTCTAGTCACCATGGCGACTAAAATGGTCGCAACTTGGAGGGTTGGTATGGTTAACCACAAAGTGACTAACCATTTCTATGTTTGTTGTTTGTCACTTGTAAGTTCACTTGAAAGTTTGTTTCAAGTGATTTACAAAAAACATAGCAATCGGCCCTCTTGATTACTAAAAATGCCCTTGATTAAGAAAAAATGCCCTCTGTCTCAGACAATCAGTGTTCAGTAATTTAGCCCTTTAGTTCAATGTTTCTGTCTGACATTTGTGACATGAAAAAACAAGGTAACATCTCTGACAAAGAATGGACTGAAAAACAACTGTTTATAAGAACTTTGGGAGTAAACAAACCAGCAAGTTGACATTTTTGTGTCATTAGCTCTAGGTTCATCACCAGTCTCCTCAAAATTGGAGCCAGATTATGTACTCTAGGATCATGCATCTTTGAGTGCCTTAACATAATTTAATCTTTCTTCCTTTTTTGAGCACAATGAACTGTCAAACAATTGAAAATCCAAAATACATAAGTTGTAGCATCCTCCCATCCACTCTTTCCTTCAGCTGAGGTACAATGTTTAGTGTCAACTTTTGCTTCTTCATGCTAGAGCTATCCTGGTCGGAGGTGCCTGTAGATGCCTTACATTTATTAATGACAATAGCCAGGACAGAATGGAGCAATTCTAAAATACCCACCTCCACAAATTTATGGCTTAAGGACCTTCTGCGGTCAAAATTAAAACTACTGGGATTTTGAGAGTGATGAACTTCTAGTGTTTTGACAGTCCCATACTCCTGCAGTCAGTCAGGAACTCAACGAGAGTGCAGTACCGCTCAAAACTACAACCACATTTACCAGGACTTTGCCTTGGTCAATTTGGGGCTCCATTCCTTAGTTTGACTTAGAAAAACTGGTGCTTCGATTGTGCATGTGAAATTTTACCTTTTTTGGGTGACCTACTTGCTGAAATGGAGCAGCATTACACAACTACGATGGCTACTAAGAGAAAATCAAGAATCCAAAACCTGTACAAACGATCTCAGAGGGATTCCTGTAGGATAATGACACCAGTACAGTCGAACCTCGATTATCCGGACTGGTCGGGACCTTGGTAAATAGTCCGGATAATCGAAAGTCCGGATAATCGAAAATATGAATATTAATGAGATAGACATGTAAAAAAAGGTAACAGCAAAGAAAACATTTAATTGTGAAATCTACACAGGGTCCGTAATTAACTTTTTTAGGCAGGCGCCAACTGGCGACTGAAATTTTTTTTTCAGTCACCACATGGAAAAATGTGGTCGCCAAAAAGTGTCAATAAAATTTTTCCTTCGTAGCGAAACACAAACCAAAATTTCTGGTCACTGATTTGCTAATCTGCTGAATACCCCGCCACTTCTGACCACCATTGTCTTCTTGTAGCGGCATCGTTTGAAGAACGAGACAGATAACAATACACACTATTCACATGCAAATGTGTGGTTCCAGAAAATATCCATACCCCCCCCACGGAGGGTTTTTTCAGTTTGAGCCCCCACCCCCCCGGATTTTCCGTTCCAGAGGGCTTTACGTCATTCCCCCCCACCCCCTGGAATTTCCAAGATTTTTCCACTTGGTTCCCCCTACCCCCAGGAAATTCCAAACCCACAAATAAAGAAACTTCATTACTTTATTTTGATCTACTTAGAGCCGAAATGAAATTTAGTTGCGGCCGATTATAGTTACACTTCAGATGACGACGTAAAGCGGCATATTTTTCACGTAAGCGATTTGGCCACACCACACTTGCTATTTCATGGAACATTATTTAAGGAGATATTCACTAGGTAAGGAACAAAATTGCTGGATGAGGCTGTGAGATTTAATTTTCCTAACAACGACCGTAGAAAATTCTAGACGTATGAATAGACGCGCTTATCTCGCTTTCTCTCTTTTGAAATGTTCAAACTATAAACAACTGAGCTTATTAACACTCTACAGTCCTGGCAGCTCACCTTTCGTTTGCTCAAATTGAAAGAAGTTTCCATTAAAAAATATCCAAGAAAGAACTGAAAGTTGACGGTATTGTTCACGTTTTGTAACCTTGTCGAAGATTTTTAATTTATGCACAATCGAAACAAGATATCGAATTACTTTGTATGCGCAAGCTATGTTATTGCGTCTTATTTTTGCTGTCAAAGTGGAACTCGGGAAAATAACTCAATGCTAATCTCCACGATATTTCTGTATGTTGCAGGTGTAATTTTTATCTTGTATTATGTGTGAACAGTGCTGTTTATAAATATTATTTTTCGTGTGTGGAGCCTTGAAGTGACTTCGTTAATCAGCGGGAATCATAAGTTGTCACGCAACATGTTTTTTAAAACAGCTGTTTGTCAAATATCGCTTCAGTTTGTCTTTCACCAGGAATACTTCAAGTGAACGAGAAGCCAAGCGAGTGAAAATGAAGAGCCAGTGAAAGTGCGCAAAAGCGAAGAGAGAAATTACCCACTTCAGCTCAAACTCATATCCGCACGTTCGCTCAATACGGCCAATCTTAGGGGACTGGGAACGATATTTTTCTAGTCGGCCATTTTGTTTTACTCGACGTTGAACGTGCTGCTGAGAGGTGTGCCTCAGTGGTGTATGTGTCGTCTGGCGCTGGAATAATAATAGGAAATATATGACAAGGAGTCCTACGTCTATTTCTACGGATAGAACTTTTCGTTTTTCTTGGTTACCTGAATCAATTGTAAAAATGCGTAAGTGTTTATTCGATCGCATTTCAAACCCTCTGGAAAGAAAAACTCTTTATGTACCCCCCTCCCCTTCGGAAATTTGTCTCTTTTAGACCCCCCTACCCCTAGGAAATTCCGTGACCCTCCGTGGGGGGGGGGGTATGGATATTTTCTGGAACCACACAATAAGTGGCAGGGTATTCAGCAGTTAAGCTGAGAAGAAATGTTCCCGACTGAAAAACTGCCGTTTGGTTCTTTGCTTTATGTTCAAAACGATCTCTCCTTTCGCGTTCTATCAAGACGATCGACGGATCGCCATATTGCTCGCACCAGGACACAACCGTGCAGCATTTCTCGTTCCAGTCCCCTGAACCTCCACTGAGTGTTGAGTGCTCCATTCTCGACTAAGAGGGACCTTTAGATTTGAGTACGAGTACGAGATCGAGTACGAGTACGACTTTTCAAATCCTGTTCGCGTGCTTTAGATGATCACTAGTGACACCAATCTTGTTTCTACAATCTCAGGATCTACTGGCAAGTAACAAGGAAGAGTGAGGGTTCAGGGGAGGTGACTGATTTGAAATTAGAAATTCGTACTCGTACTCGTACTCAAATCTAAAGGTCCCTATTGACTCACATAACGGAAAGAAAAATGCTTTTTTCGCACTGATCGTAGCTGTGAAACGTTGTGGTAGATTTATAATAACACGAAAATCGATTTTATACTTCAAAAGCAGCGGAAAGGTAAAAAGTAAGTGACCAATTGGCAGGCGGCTTTGAATTGCATTTTAATCGATTTGGCTGAAAATCAAAGTTATTGTTTGTATAATTATCGTGGCATGAAGTACTTAATCGCCCGCTGGCGACCAGTTGTGAAATTGTGGTCGCCAGTGCAAAATTTTTAGTCGCATTGGCGACCAGGAAAGCGCAATTTCGGACCCTGCTACACAGCCTGTATGTATATATCAGCTGAATGCATTAGAATATTTCTTTGTCTAGTTGCACTCGTGAATTTTGAAAAGCATACAGGATAATACACTGTTTCAAAAGTCTTTTGAAAGGATGATTGGGCTTTTTGCAACATTGAGTTTTCAAGATCCCAACTAATTAACATTTATGAAAAGATTGGGACCAGAGAAAAAAGTCCGGATAATCCAAGTCCGACTGTATGATAATTGCCTTGAACTGGGATAAAATCCATCTGTTCAATTTATTTTGAACACAAATGGCTGCATGACAAAGTGAAAGTTATTAGTGACTATGTGTTGTATGTAAATAAATTTAACATGAATTTTACATAACTTTCAATTTTAACATGAAATTCACATGTATGTACATGAACTTCCTTGATTTTTGTTGTTGTTGGAGAACCATAAATGCAAGCAAAACGATTGTTTCCTTTTTAGAGAGTCATCCCAAGTTTTCTATAAACTCCTCGATATTCTTAAATTTGATAACATTGTTAAACTGAGTACATGTGTACTCGCATATAAGATATTTAACAAGTCCTCTAATATCCCTTCACTGTTTTATGATTCTCTCAGAACAATCTCTAGCTTGGACAAGTATAACAACAGATACGCCTCCAAAGGTAATTTTCATAGACCAAAAGTAAGGACTGACACTGGCAAATTTACCTTTGTATATGTTGCCTCTAAATTATGGGAAACGGTACCAACAAACTTGAAACGGCTCTCTATTAGTAGCTTTAAAAAGTGGTACAAAAATCATCTCCTCAATTGTCAGTCATAGTTCTGAATTTCTAACTTAATTTCACTTTATATTCACATCTATCATTGTTTCTGACTTTTTTGTAAGTAATTTTTAATGTAATATCTTCATTCCGTTTTCATAACACCTCTCGCCTTCTGAATTAGTTTAGTCTTAATTATTATTTGTTTCCCTCGTTCCTTTTTTACTTGTGAGTAAGCAGCAGCCAACTCGAAAGCTTTGCTACTTTGGCTGTTGCACACTAATTCAAAAATTGCATATATACTGTATTTATATATCTTCTATTATTTTGTTTTCTTAAGTTTTTTTTTCTCTTCTTTTTTTTTTATTCTTCCTGAATAGTGTGAATAAAGGTTGTTGTTGTTGTTGTTGTTTGGTTTTTGTGATAAACATCTCCTGCATGAGCAATTGATCGGATATCCTATTACTTATAGACCTTATTCATAAATGGCCACCTATTCATCATTCTTTTGTCCCTGTGCAAATTAGCCTACCAAGCCTCGTTAGCATGTGCTAACTTGAAAAGAATTCTTGCTCTAATGTGAGGCTTGGTAGGCTAATTTGCACAATAACAAAACAAAAATAAAACAGCCGCCATTTATGAATAAGGTCTATGCAAATTTGTGCTTTACACTGAAAATAAGTACACACTGTAAAACTTTCATTTTTTTTTTTACAAGTTCTTGCACCATTATCCTTGATCATCTTCTTTTATGCAAGTCTAAACTAATTAATGTTTTGAGGAAAGGAGTTTCAAATGTCTGAACAAACCACTTCACTAGTTCAACTCTTTTCACAGAGACTGCAGTATGCTAAGCAGACTTATTACTCTGAAAAATAACTTGCTATTTCATTCACTCTTGACTCCTTTTCATCATTGTTTCACCTACAGTACCGCTCAAAAGTAAGTTACCACCTCTCGTCTCTCTTCTCGTGAGACGAGAGTCTCTACTCGAGAGACGAAAGTCTCGTCTCGCGAGAGCCAGTGAAGCGTATATTTTGGAATAAATTACAAGCAATTGGCTTGCGAGGAAACGATTAATTTCTCGCGACGAATTTGTTGCTTCAAATGTAGTTCCCGCTTATACAGCATGAAGAGGTTATGAATTGACGCTTGCTTCGCTATATTCAACATTATCATTACATACATGTATGAAGAACTTTAATGGAATTGGAATTATGAAAAGAAGAAGTTACGTGTCTGAAGAAACGAATGTAAAGATCTTCACGAAGTATTTTGTAATGTTGCGTCGCACCGGTCGGTGAAACACGTGTAGTTTTAGGCTCTTAGAGTGTTGAATTTCCATGTTACATATGTGCGAGCGAATTGAAACGAAACTTTCTTTGCAAGATCAGTACTATCACCAGAATTGAAGAAGCTGATCTGTTATGGAAAGCGCTTGGTAAAGTTTCAATCTTTCTCCGAATAGTCAGTTATTCGTTGGTGCATCGAAGTTGCATTTCGTGCCTGCATGTGCGAATCCATTGAACTGGAATTCTCATTACTAATGAAGAAACTTAAACTCGAACTTAGATGTTGCCATTACAGACGAAAAGTTTTGAATATAAGTACTCGTAATCGAAACATCAACCAGTGATAAAATCACTTTGCAAATTTTTTGTTTCAGCTCATTTGTCTCGTTTGTGCTCTTTTCAGGTAAGATATTACAGCTTTGGAAAAAGTGTCCGGAAATAGGGCAAACTGTACGCGGCAGCAATCCAATTCAGTTTAGTCGATTGATAGAAATTGTGGAAACAAATGATGCTTTTAAACATAATCTAGATTTGAAAGAGTGTCCTAAACAAGTGTTTACCTAGTAAAAGAAGCCCACTGTAATCCATTAAAGATTACATGTAGTTGTGTTACTGAACATGCTAAGAAGCCCTAACACCCTTCGATCGGCGATTTCGTCGACATCGAAAAATGCGAATGACACAAAAGCCGAGAAGTGTTTGTATGAGTTTGCTTTCAAACATGAAAATTATTAAATATTTTGATCCCTGATTTCTTCTAGATCTACAAACCTTTCTAAGTGACCGGTAAAAGTGAATTTAATAACTTCAATATCCACAACTTTCGCTTTATATATTGGCAAAAGAGGACGATGCGATCGATCGGGAAACTTACATCGTACAAGTTTAAGCACTTCTCCTTAGACGCATGAACGACGTGAATTCCATTTAAAGAGAAAGCTTTGCGGCATATTCTTGGATACAATTTTTGAGCCAAGTAGATTTGAAAAGTTTGAGAGTCAAATCTCAATGTAACGTGATAAGCAAACAGAGTTCGGCAAACGCTTCGTTCAAGCACGCGAAATTGTCTGCGTACTTGCAAGTTCGCAATACATAGGCTATTTAAGTCTTGCGCGAATTTCAAGCAGTGGCACTTACAGTTTTTTTAAGCCCTCGCGAGACGAGACCCTTGTCTCTAGAGACAAGAGTCTCATCTCGCAAGACAAGATTGTCGTCTCGTGAGACGAGATTCTCGTCTCGCGAGAGGGTGGTAACTTACTTTTGAGCGGTACTGTATATGTTATTTGAGTATCATTAACAATCAAAATTGGGTCTGAAATTGTTGTCCTTCCTTGAGTTTCAGAGAAACTTTTTCCAATTAGGAATGTCATTGTTTGACATTCTGTTGTTTTGTTTTTCTTGTCTTTTGTCTTGGCAAAGTAATGTGAGATAATTTTTGACAATAAGCTTACAGTAAAAATTACATGGCCAAAGACATGGTTTACAAAGTTCCACATTTACAAAGTTAAAATGAAATAGATACTTCATTGACCACTCGCCTACAGGGGCTATTCAGGGCCAATGAAACAAACAATGAAAACAACAATTCTTAACAACAGAGTTAAGAATCCCAACTGGTGGGAGGCAGGTCACTTGGCTATTTACATGTATAAGGATGGACCGAGGATGGAGTTGAACCATGCACTCACCCAGAACAACACCAGCTAGTGGCCAGAGCAGTATTTGAGCCCAGGTCGCCACATTGAAATCCAGCGCCCTAGACCAGTCAGCCATGATAATGATGATAATAATAATAACAATGCGGATGCTTTTCTCAAACTAATCACTGATCAAAAGGTTTTAAGCCCCGGCCAAACGATCCCGACATTTCAACACAACATAGCCCAACATTGTTGGATCATGTTGCGACATGTTGCGAAGGGCTGGCTAAACGCATGCAACATCACGCAACAGTCTACGCAATACTTTCAGCGAATATTTGTCCCGGATGTACACATGGGGTATGTTCACCAGCGATTTCGCCTTTGGCGTTGCAAAGTTGTGGCATGTTCTCTAGTGCTGCTTATAGAGGACAACGAGAGAGAGGTAAAAAGAGGAAAAACAAGGTTGTGGATCAAAAGAAGACAGCAGAAGGGCTACTTTGCCAACATAGTACAGGAGCTGATGATTGAAGACCTGACGATTTTCAGGGAAATGTCTTCCTCGGTGATTTCTTCTAGTTTTTGCACAATTCAAATTGCGCTCCACTTTCCGCCATGTTTTCAAATGACGTTTTAAAAAAACAAATCAAGCTAGTGTGCATGCCCAGACGCAACATTGTTGCACGAACCTGGCCAAACGACCACAACATCACGCAACATCCACAAATGTTGGGTGAAAAATTTGACCATTTTCAAATTTGAGCCAACAACACGCAACATGTCGCAACAGGGTGGCCAAATGCGCGCAACATGTTACGGCCAACAATGTTGGGATATGTTGCGCTGAATGTTGCGATCGTTTGGCCGGGGCTTTATGAATCAATGTATTCATGCATGAACGTAAGCAAATGTCAGGATGGTGTCACATGTCTGTCAGTCTAGACTGCTAAGTAGAAGAAAAATCACTTTGAGAAAATCTACCATTGATCGCAAATATCTAAGAAATATTTTTCTCTAATTAAAATTGCTGATGAAGAGATGCACTGTACAACCAGCGCTTCTGCAGTTAAAAGCTTGCAGGAGTTCAGTGAGTGTTTAACAAACATCCTGCAGTCTTGCACTAAAGAAAGAGAAATTAACATACACCTGCCTTTTGTTTAGTTACAGAAGCCAAAGCCTAAACAATAATATTTTGCAACCATGATATTTGAACATGAGATTTGTTCAGATATAAATTCTGACAACTGCAGGACTAGGGAACTGTCTGCTGAACATCTGATCATGAGTTATTATGAATATTTAAGCCACTAAGGGACTATGGGAACAGTTTTCAAAGTGAATATTAAGTGAGCCGGACATTTTAAAATCCAGTAACAGGAACACTGCTATTATTGTTACTACTGTGAAGAAATTTCAACTCATATACCTGCATTCGCAACATAGAGGTGCTGATCTTCAATATACGAGACCAGAGCACAAGCACCTGTAGCACCAACGACAAATGAATCATCAAGAACTTTCACTGGTATGGCTTCCGTTGAGATGTCGTCATCCAACTGAGTAAACGCCAAACTGAGTGAATCAGAAATGGACATACGATCTTGAAACGGCTTCTCGATTAAATTCTTTACAAGATACTTTGGTCCAGTGTGAAAAACTTCTTGTTTTTGACTAAGAGTGTAACCAACGTTACTATTAGAAGCACTTTCCCTTGCTTGGGTATTGTCTTGCTGAAAACACAACACAAAGTTTTCTGCTGACGACAAGTGATCCCTTTCCAAAACAGTCAAGTCCGACTTGGAAAGGAGAGACAAAGCTACGTATGTAGGTAAACGGTTTTTAATTACTTCGGCACACTGCCAGCCACCGTGTCCATCAAACACACCGAAGGCAGTTCCATTGGTTCTCAACAACAGCCATTCGCTGCCTCGATCTTCACAAGGATTATTCGAAGCGAAATTGTTGGTTTCGTAATACGACACGACACCAATGTTCACATCAATCCTTTTTTCATTCTTTCTTAGGATTTCGCTTGCTTCTGTTGGGCTCAAAGGAGGCTTCTCAGGACCTTCTGAGCCTTGCACAAAATTTTGAATCAATTTCTGCAAAAGGTCTCCTAATCCAATTGAACCGGAGGTGTTATCGCTTCCACTGCTTGCTTGAAGTGTGAGGTTTCTGTTAAATCCAAAAGTATACATAGACCCAACAAAGGCAGCTGCAACACCAACCACAGGCCATTTCCATTTGCTTAAAGTTCCAATGACCTCTGCTCTGTTCATTACAGATAGAGGGCTACAACCAAATTGGTTAGAAATGGTCATATGAGGAAAGCAAAGCTCCCAGTTTTTGTACGTACTTTATGTGACCCAGTCTCCTCTCGAAGTGACCAACTTTTGTGAAGGCGAGGTTACTCGCGTCTGATGGCTTTGAAGATATACCGCTGGGCAGTTACACCATGGTTTGGTGTGAACTTAGGGGCGCTTTCCATTCGACCAAATTCCGCAAATTTCGGGTGGGGGAGCGAATGGAACTGACATTTCCGGAATTTCATTCCGGCATTTTGGGTGTACCTCGCGAGGTTGGCCTAAAATTCCGGAAAATCGGAATAACCGTAGCCTGAGTATCAGGCGCTATCGGGGAAGCGGGGACAAGGGGAAGGAAGAGGAGAAGGGCCTGACACAAAGCCATTGATTCGCTTGTGTCCAACATCCCGATTCTGGATGTTACGCTAATTGCTCAAAAGACAATAAGAAACGTCACGTGAGTCAACCGAAAGTCAAGCGTCCAGCGCAGGGGTTACAGACGCCTTTACTCTCATGACACATGACAGTTACCGGAAGTGATTTTGATTGGCTAATTATAACACGCGCTGTCTAGGGGTAAAAGGCTTCTGAGAAGCTGTTTGTGTCAGGCGTTTCTTCCTTCGCTTTCTCGCTCTTTTTTCCTTCCCCACCCTAGAAACGCCTGATACTCAGGCTAGAATAACCGGAAAAATCCTAGCCTCCTACGCAGTCGTTTTTAGGGGAGTCGTATTTCACCTAGGTGAAATACGACTCCCCTAAAAACGACTGCGTGGGAGGCTAGAAAAATCCATGCCTTTCGACCATTCCTGTTCGGGCCCAGTTTCTCCGAGCCCGGAATCGAACTCAACAAAGCCCATTGCAGAAACGTGAGGGGACTGGGATAGAGTGTGGTTGTTTTTAGTTTGTTTGAAAAACTAAGATATTCAAATGAAAGATCAACTAACTTTGAGAGTCTTAAGTAAGAATAGAAGTATTATTTAGTGGAGGAAAATGGCAAAATGATAGCACTTCAAATATCACCTAAAATAGAAAGTTTGTACGGATTGGGAAGACAGGCCAAAAAAGTGTAAAGGTTTGTATGGAATTTTGCAACTTTTGCAAGACGCTCATTTGGATAATTTTCAGCTGAAAATTCTCAAACTTGACTGGGTAGCTTTTCATTCAGTAACATTTCAGTTGAAATGTTTAGATTTTCAATTTAATCAATGTAAGAAACTCGTCCCACTCCTCTCACGTTTCTGCAATGGCCGGAGCTTCTTGTGGGTATTGCCTGATTTCATACCGTGAAGGACTAGGTACGAGTCTGTAAATTATGGGATTAGCAACTATTGATCCACATAGTCAGAAAGAGCACACCGAGACTCACAAAATCCCCAAGTTTAGTGTTAATCGGGCTAGTTTTGACTGAGATACGGGCATTTAAAAACGTAAAAAATTACAAAGAAATGTATGGAAATCCGGACAAAAGTCCGGATTTGTCCGGATTTCCATACATTTCTTTGTAATTTTTTACGTTTTTAAATGCCCGTATCTCAGTCAAAACTAGCCCGATTAACACTAAACTTGGGGATTTTGTGAGTCTCGGTGTGCTCTTTCTGACTATGTGGATCAATAGTTGCTAATCCCATAATTTACAGACTCGTACCTAGTCCTTCACGGTATGAAATCAGGCAATGTACCTCAAGTAAGACTACGTATATTGTCCTGAGAATACCCCATAAATCCTTGTATACCCTAGCACATAAAGTACTAACCATCAGTGCTCGTCGTCGACAGATGACTTAAATACATTATCGCACAATTTTTGCACTGGAGTGGCCACAGCAAACTTTGGGTAGTAAGTAGTGCGAAAATGCATATAACTACAGTCTAACTACGTGTAATGTGATAACTGACGAGCACTTTCTATTGCAAGGCAACCGTATTTTGCAGGGTAAACGTTTCTTTTCGCATTCTTTATGCCTTTTTGCCACTGAACAACGTTATGTCGTCGTCCTCGTCTCATACATCGTTTGTTTCAACTTCAGAGTCGTCGAGCAACTCCAAAGCAAGTAAAAGAAGCAAAGATGTCCACCATTATTTCTTTCCCCTTTGTTTATTTCGTATTTTCGCCCGAAACTTGGAACGTGCTGGCCTGGGTCCAACCAACCCGAAATACTGTTCCATTCGTCACATAGAATACCCGGATTTTTGGTCGAATGGAAAGCGCCCTAGGTGCCAACCGTGTAACAATCGTCGGACGGAGAAGTTGAGGCAGGTCTATGATCAGGAGTAAGTTCCCCGAAAAGAATTAATAGTGCTCCGTTAAACTTACCTTACGGCCTGCGATGAGAGAACTAGCACCTTCCACTTGACTGGCTATGGGAAGAAAGTTTCGCCCGCGTTTTGACGTTCTTTTTTCCACGAACTACTCAGTGTCTTTCTTCCAGAAGTTGACTGTACCAAGAACTTAGCGTCATATAGGAAGGAAGAGACTCGGATCCACAATTCCTTTGTTGCATTCATTGACTGGGATGATGGATATGGGATGGTAAGTTCTCTGACAAAACATGTATAAGCTTATTCAGCGGAACCCCATTAATACATTTTCCTGACATTTTTTGGAATACAAACAGGTCAGTGCTGCACTCCCGCAGACGAGAAATCGTCGATGCTAATGCACCCATCAATGTAAACCCGTGGAAAGGATGGGGGGGTAGTGCAGGCAGGAGGTGGGGATTTGACCAAGAAGTCAAACTTTTGGTCAATTTACCGAGGGTGGGGTGGCATACATTAATCAAATATAATTAAAAGTGCCCACCCAGTGGC
>OX419343.1:16230827-16235827 GCA_948470475.1 Galaxea fascicularis | reverse complement strand
AGGCGTCAAGTGAAGTCCTGGAACCAGACATAGCAGTGGCCTGGAAATCAACAAAGCTACTGTTTTTTTAAGGCAAGAAGCCAAGTTCTTGGGGACTTGCAGGAGTGTCTCTTTGGGTGTCATGATGTAGGATTGATAGGCATCTGATTTCCAGCAGCCAAGCACTTTGATGAGCCAGTCCGGGATACCAACTGCTCCAGCTGTGGTGGCTGCACCAATGCGGAAACTGTGGGAGGCATATTTGGTAGTGTCTAGTCCACAGACACAAAGGAGGGCTCGTAAGTTGTTTGTGAGAGCTGCCCTGGTCAGGTTGCGCCCATCGGAGTACTGGAAGAGTGGCTGACAGGTTCCACGGTGATGAGTTTGAAGCAAGTAGTCCCGGAGAGAGGGGACAGCGCACACGTTTGAGTTTGACTTAGCTATGGTGAGTTTGGCTGTCTCGCGGAAGGGGTCTGTCTTTGATTTTTTAATGAGAATTCTAAAAGAAATGGGGTTGTAAATGTTTGGTTCAAAGCAAATATCAGACCTCAAAAGATGGCAGTGGCTGTCGGAGCGGCCATTGCAAGTAAATTCGCTGCTTCGCAAAAAACCAAAAAAGGCGAGTGTGAAAGCTGCCAACAACATGGAACTATCTACTTCAGATGAATGAAAAGGTCGAAGCTCGCTATACAGTTGACCAAGAATCGAAATGGTTATGGGGTAGCATGCTCGCTTAGACACACCAAGTGTGGATTTGATCCCTCTTAAAGTTTTGTATAAGAAAGGCATAGAGGAAAACTCGAGGGGACAGCCAAACTCTATCTGCATATTTCTAACTGCTGCCAGATAAAATTTAATGGTACCATAAGAAACAGAATTGGCTAAATAAGTAACAAAATGTATCAAAGTACATGTAGATTCCTGAGCAGGCAGAAGTGGGTTCTGAGGGAAAATGAGCTTGTGGAGAAGGCAGAAGCGGATAAATTGGCATTCCCCAGAGGAGTATGTTCGGTGAGACGAGGCGGCAATGGATTGGAAAATGTACTGGGCGGCCTGGTTGGTCAGACGTGAGTCAGGAAATGGGGGATCAGCAAGGACTGGGCAATACATCTGGTGCGAGGAGGCGGAACCGTGACATCTGGAAATGAGATAAACTATCAGCTATGCTGTTATCTATCCCTGGGACATGTTTAGCAGTTAACATGATTTCTCCTATGCGTGAGGACACTAATGGCTTGAAGCTACGTGAAGGGCTTTGTAGCCAAGCAAGCATTATCGAACTGTCAGTGAAGAGCTTCACGGATTTGAATTGTAGCCTGGACTCCTGCTCTATAGTCTTGGCTAGACGGGAAGCGAGGACTGCGGCCTGTAACTTCAATAACGGAACGCTTCATTGCTTCAAGGGTGCGACCTGTGACTTTGCTGGAATCAATCTGACCTGGTACTTGTCACCAGTTGTTCTCTGGAGGATGTACGCACAAGTTCCAAAGGCATCTTGTGACACATGAGAGAATACGCACAGCATTGGGGGTTCGGTTGCATTCGCACAGCACAAACCTCTCTTAAAGGTTATCTTGCTAAGCTCCTTCATCTCTTTGAACAGTTCGATCCACTTGTAACGGATCGCCTGCAGGGGTTCCTTGTCCCAGTCAACTCCAGTTTGCCAAATAGCTTGCATTCCAATCTTGGCCCTTATAAGGAATGCGGCGGCAAATCCAACGGGATCATAGACCCGAGCAGTCTGACTTAGTAACAATCTCTTCGTTAACTTAATCTCTGGTTGTCGCTGTTCAGCTTCTATGATTCGGTTTATTAGTTAAAAGTTCACCTTGAATGATAACGTATCTGACTGACTGTTCCATGTAATGCCCAGAACATTCTCTTCTACTGATCCTTGAAACATCGTTGCCATTTCCCTCTTCTCATTCAGACTTGGGGTTCTTAAGGGCTTGTTGGAAACACAACCTTTGACTTTGAAGCCACCTTTCTCCAGAACAGTATCTATGTCCTCAGTTTGCTGTTTGGCTTCCATCACTGTGTCAACAGAATCACAAATATCATCCATATAAGCATTTTTCAGTATGACTTCGGCTGCCTTAGGGTGGTTAATCTTGCTTTCTTCTGCAGTTTTCCTAAGTGCAATCTGAGCCATCGCTGGAGCTGGTTTATCACCAAAGGTGAGTACAGTTTGCACATACACATCTGGTTCGTGGGAGGTTTCGAGGTTTCTCCATAAGAAACGGTGAACATGCTGATCTTGTTTGGGTATTAAGATGCGATGGTACATCTTCAATACATCTCCGACCAGAGCGACTTCCTTTTCTCTAAAATGCAGGACCATGCCAAATAGATTGTTCAGCAAGTCTGGGCCCTTCATCCAATAGTCATTCAATTTATGACCCTGGAACATGGAAGAACAATATGGACGGGTGGTCTGATAACTGCGTGGTGCGGTATGTGGTGTACAGGGCCCTTGTAATTCTTCACTTCGTTTTCTGATAACTTCCTGCAGAAATTCATCTTCACCATTTCGGTCATCTGCTCATTATATGCCTTGGCTTGATCCAGGTTTGTCCTAAGGCGGCATTTGGTTCCTTGTAACGGTTTCAGTGCTAGCAATCTGTTATCAGGAAGAAATTTTGGATCCCTCTTCCAAGGATATGGAATCATCCACTGCTGCCCAATTTTTTGACAAGACTTGCTGATGACTTCGGCTTCTTCTCTTTCCACTTGGGTCAGCTTGTCTGCTTCACAGACACATGGCTTTACCGCGACGCCCATGGACTCTGTTTTCCAGAAGTCGGATAGGTCCACGGGTGTAGCGTACTTGACAAACAGTATGCGACTCGCTGGTTGAATGTTTCCTGGTGAGCCTCCAAACACTACCCATCCCAGTGGTGTTTGTCTTGCTACAAGTTCTCCTGCTTGTTTGGCCTGTATGCATGTTAGCATGGTCAATGCCTATGAGGATATCAATCGGTCCCCTTCCACATCTGATCTTCTCGCTTGATAGTCCCAGGAGTTCAGTGATCTTTGTAATCGAAACAGGAGCGACATCATCACTGATGTTTGGGATTCCAATGGCAGTTATCGAATACTTCTTGTGATCATCTCCAGAACTGACAGGTACTTGGTATTCCTTTGTTCTTATGGTTTCCTCTTCTCCACCAACTTTTGCTATGGTTACAGAGGTGTGCCTTCTTTTGAGTCCAAGTAACTCCGTAATGTCGGACCGGATAAGACTTACTTGAGCGCCAGTATCGAGGAGGATATTTCCTTTTTTCTGAATTCCGTTCTGACCATGAATGATTGCTGACATAACTGGAAGAATTGCTCCCTTACCGGCCGCGACAGCTGCTATGCCTAATCTGATCACGTTGCTTTTGTGAAGGAGTGGATGGTGAAAATGTTCCCATTTTTTTTCCTGTTTTGTGCAACATTGTCTTTGGGTGCAATTTTCCATCCTGTGTTCTCTTCCGGCCCTTTTAAGACATCCAAAGCACTCGTGATTTTCTTTGGCCATCTTGAGTCATTCATCGACACTGAGAGCAGCAACCTTCTGACATTGGTCTGGCCAATGGGCTGAGTTTCGACACATCCAACATTTGTGCCATGTTGCATTGCCTTTACTGCTGTCTTCTTTCAGGAAATGGTGAACTGAACGGGTGCTTGAACTGGTTCTCAATGGCGCTGTTGCACGCATGCGTGACTTCATCTCTACAGTCATCCAATCTATGAGTCCTTGCAATGTCGCCTTCTTTCCGTCTCGTTCCAGTTCTCTAGACCACACTTTCCAATCGTCAATGCACATTTTTTGCTTGATGATAGCCAACATGTGGCTATTGTCCATATCATTTTGACTTCCGACTTCCTTGAGTGTGTTGAAACTTCATTTAACTAAATGAACTAAGTCGCAAAATCGTGCGTCTTCGCCTGGTTGCAGGGGTCTAAACTTTACTATGTCTTGGGTGATCGTGTCGGACACGACCCTTGGATCTCCGTAAATTGAATCTAAATAATCCCACGCCGCATCGTAATCTTGACCTATCCCTTTAATTAACTCTAGTGGTTTATCTTGCAGACAAGTGCAAAGATAAGTTATTGCATCCCTTTTGCTGTATTTCGATTCTACTGCATGCTTAAAATCAGCGTGAAAAATGATGTAATCTCTTACGTCTCCTGCAAATTTGGGCATCTTAGGCTTCTCCATCTTAAAACCACAGGCGTTACTTGAAGTACTGGGACCACTAACGAGATTTGGAACTTGCACATTTTCATTCACACAATTATCTTCATTATTTAGGGGTGGTGTTGAGTTTTCCTGCCCAGCATTAACAATAGAGATCTGTTCATTATTATGAGAGGTGGGGCCGGAAACCACATCCATTCCAGATTGCATACTTGAAATTCCAATGGGGGTTGACTCGTTACTCACAATTTTCTCAGTAGCAGCATTACTTTCCAAATTTTGATTTTCTTGGCTAACTAGACTTTCAAAATACATCTTAGCTTGCATTACATAGTTCATGAAGGAGCCCTGGCATCCTTCCATCCAATTTTCAGCTTCTTCAAACTTTGTATCATCATCTATGAGTTTCGTGTAGTCTTCATGCTTGACTACCAGCTCATCATACGCTTTCTCGACCTTATCTAAGGTGTCTCTTGCCTCTGATCCTGGTCTTTTAACTTCAATTACGTTATTCAACCAGTTACCACATCTTGTGAGGGCTGCTTTTGTGTTCCTCCGGATCTTCTTCGCTTCTTTCAACTCTTCTTCGGCCATTATCGGGCTGCGAGACTACTTTCCACACAGGTCAAAGCATGTGGGAACCATCAACCATATCCCTCAGTCCAACATGTCACCAATAGAAATCGAATGTTTTTGGTCAAGGGAAAATGGTTCTCAGAAGAAGACTGGATATGGAATCGTATAATCTTTATATTGTTTTATTCGATCTACAAGAAAGATACATAATCCTTGAGAAACCTTATGTGAGTGATTCATAAAATTGCATAGGAAA
>OX419343.1:16215827-16225827 GCA_948470475.1 Galaxea fascicularis | reverse complement strand
TGCGAATGAAGAAATTAATTAACTCAGTCAATGGTAGAACAATTGCTTTGGAAGTTAATTTAACAACTGAGGCACTGACATTGTCAAGGGCAGGAGATTTCAATGTCTTGAAAGATTCTACAGCTGCACTACAGGGTGTGTGACCTCATCAAAAGCAAATGAGTGTTTATAGCAGTCTTGTGAATTTTTCTTGAAGCGTATAAATTTTGATTAATGAAATGCTTGGATGACTGTTGTAGTTGTCACAGTTATTTGAGCCAACAGATGAACAAATGTCAACAAAATGATCACACACTGTTCATGGACTGCCTAAACAAACCTTGAAGAGACTTCAGCATGTTCAAAATGTAGTGGCTAGAACCATTATGCTTACCCCTAAACATGAACATGTATCATCAATATTGTATGAGTTGCATTGGCTTCCGATTGAACAGTGCATAGTTTTTAAGATTCTTTTAATAACTGTTAAATGGCCTAGCCCCTTCACATTTGTCAAACCAAGTTTCGAGGTACATTCCTCGGTGCAACTTAAGATCTGCAAATAGTCATTGTCTGCTAGATGTTAGCTACAACCTGCGAAGATACACAATTTACTTGTTGAAACTTGATTTATGCAAATAGATGCAAAACATGCAGGAATTACAGACTTCAGCACTTGCAAAGAGCACATTCAAATTGCATTCCTTGAGTGAATCTATTTTCAGCCTCTGCCTTGCATGATGACAGACCAAGAAGTTTGCATGCTATAATTTGGTCACTGATAAATGGTGTAAGCAGCAATACTACAACTTTATTTCTTTGGCCAGCAGAACTGTACCATGTCCTGTGTGAAGCGCAGCAATTGTCTCTTCATTTTGAAAAAAATAGAACGGAGCCGCTCCCGTCTTAGCTTTGATATTCCTAGGAATTTTAATCCCTCAAGAATGGTACTGTAAGCTTCATCATATAACTGGTTGGTGGAAATTGTCACCTTGGATGCCATTTTGATCAGTACACAGTGGGCTTACCCAGATGCAGATGCAGTTGAATGCATGCACAAGTGCCAAACCTAGTTTACTAACTTGTGTTACTGGTTTAAATTTAATTTAATGTCTGGTGCTAGATGGTGGCAAACTCAAATAAATGAACAGTTGCTTGCTGTGGTTTTTCTCTCTAAATGCAGGAGAAAACAACTTCTTGCAGGGTACTCATAATGGAGCATTAGTTCCATAGCCTCTGTGAAGAGTTTGAAGAGCAAGCATTAGAACCATTCAAAGGAGAAAACTGGAACTCATCTTTGTTTACCTCCTGGTTGAACATGTTCATAGTGGCATCTGATTTGCAGTTGTCTTCCAAAAGATTTGAACCAACAGAAGCATAGCATCAGATTTGTACTGAACAAAAGTAACCATTTGCTCTATTACAGCAATACCATCAATCTCGTCACAAGCAAAGGGAAAATGACCACTTGCTGCTGCTCTGACTACTTGCCCTTGAGATCTTGACCAATAAATTTATTGCCTACATTATTTGGATCGATGGGTGATGTATTCTATGCCTATCCAAAAAATGATTCAAGAAGACTTTAGTGGTAAGACCTTCAGGTTACAAGGCTCTTGTTTCATACTTACTGTAGACAAAGTACTCCAAATGCTTAGACTGCAACCTCAAAACCAGTATCTGCAACTTTCTTGTCTGTTTCTTCCTGTAACCAAGATGCCCACTGTAGAAGTTCTTGCCACACTGATTGCTTGTGTTCTTCAGAATTACCGTGTTATTATGAATCAGTCTTGCTTCAAAATAGCATTTTCATGGAAATTGGCTGTTTATCACATAGTACTTGGTTAGGACCCAGTAGCATAAATTATTTTTCAAGTTGTCTCTGGGGTTGACTCTAGGTTATTAACAATTGAGGATGCTTTCATAGGGGCAGGTGTTGTAGGTAGTTCTAAAGCAGCCAAAGGCATTGTATTTGTAATGCACGGCTCCATGGGAGAGCACTTTTTGGTGAAATGGACTCTGTGGTTCAATAAAGTTCGATTTGATTTGATCAGCTCTTTGAAGCTCAACATGGATCTTATCACTAATTCCATTTCACTTGTTTTAAGGCTCCTTTTTGGAGAATATTTCAACCATCTAACTTGAATGAATTTTCAAAACTCCAAGATGATGAATATCATGACTACAACTGCCTTTTGTGTTTGCACGATCTGGTCAGGGAACCAGTGAACTATTTTTGCTCTTTGTTTTGCAACTGAAAGAAAGGTTACCTGTTGTCCTTGTGTCCTCTTGTCAGTGGAGAGAAAAGAAAGCATTTACTGTTAATGGTTCATCTTGGAATTGAAGTGAGCCATAGAGACCAAATTTGTATTTGCTTTGGGCAGCTTACATGAAGGACTTATCAGCCAGCAATAAATAGTCTAATAGTAATAATAATAATTACTATTATTCTATTTTACCAGGATTACCTGATCAGCATCAAAGTGCCATTACCAATAAGGGCCCTGGGAAATGATTATTAGTAATCATAAATAATTATTGATGACAAGTAAACTTGCAACAATAACAACTAAAAACTAGAAATCTGTTGACCTACAAAAATCTAAAGCAAGATCTTTAAAAATTAAAACAGAGTTGCACTCTCATAAATGACTGGGTAGATAGTTAAATGGTAGTTAAATGATAGTTAATGATTTTGATCCATGAAAATAAACAGCTCTTTTTGCAGTTTCTGTTCTTACTCTCAAGGGCAATAGGGTTTTTCCATTTCTCCTTGTATTGTGGATCATTTTAGGTCTCAAAATGATTGTTAAAGGACAGTGGTTGGGACCCCTTGACGCATTTGACTTTCTACCGAACTTTTGCCAGTGAAGATGACAGAGGATTTGTGGTATGCACTTGACAAGGACTATGTTCTTCTAAAAAAGCTTTGGGGTCTTGGTATAGCAGGTGACATATGGTGTTGGCTTAAGGATTTCCGGTATTGGTCTGAAGGATTGGAAATGACAACTGTAAATAGCCGTTCTTCTGGGGCTTTGCCAGATACTTTCAGTGTACCACAGTGTTCTGTGATTGGTCCAACCCTGTTCTCCCTTTTCTGTAATGACTTGGCAGACATTGATTTGGGTTTGGAAGGTGATCCTCAGATACACTTGTATGCAGATGATACAACTGTCTATGTTGTGGCTACAACGTATGATCTGTTGATCTGATGGCTACTATGCTGAATATCGTTTTATCTATTAAGCTGTATGTGTGGTGTTGCAAAAATCACCTAACACCACATACTGGCAAGACTGAATTCATGCGGCTCAGTTGCACATGGTTAATTGGGTCAAAGCAAGCTCTATTACAAGGAGGACATCAAATCAAAGAGGTGCACGCAACAAGATGTCTTGGTGTGGAAATTGAAGTAATTATTGAAGTGAGACAAACTTTTAAATGAACTAAATGAGTCGTTTTCACAAACGTGAAACTTACTTAAATCACTTTATTTATTTCCTTCTGAGGCTAGCTAGAATTGATTTTTATTTCAAAGTTATCCTTCCATTGGTGACTTATGGAATGTTAGTGTGGGGTTCCTGTGGCAAAACTAAGTTTTTAAATTTAGAATCTCTGCATGTACATGTAAGAGGGGTGAAGATAATTTATAAAATGGTCCTGGTGTACACCAAGCAATGAAGTTCTTTAAAAAAAACAAATGGAAAACACTGAACTCTACTTGTGTGAATATAATGTAAGAAGAAAACTGACTCTCACTTCCAAAGCCAAATACTGATATTATTTTTATACTTAAAAAGTGAATTTCATACCAGGCCATCACTCTGTGGAATGTGTTAGATAATTCTGTAAGATTGATTTGTGCCACTGATGCCTTCAAGAGTTCCTTGAGGAATCATTGATACTGGAGCTGAAATGTAAATGAATATATTGCACACTTAGTGAATAGCTTTTGGCTTTTTAGTCATTTAAATTAAAATTGTCATATTTTTAGTTTTAGCTGTAGAAGGTAGATACACGACCACATCAGCGTGTTGCTGTATTTTAATTCATTGTGTATGAATAAATGCCATTGTTGTTGTTATTAAGTTCACAGTATGCATGCCTTGCCTAATTTGTGAAGCAACCCTTTTTAATTTCTCCTTGGTGTCTGAATCTGTAGTTACCAAAGTGATCTTTGCTGCCCTTCTCTTTGCTTGAGTTGATTTGTCATGCATAAGTTTTCCCAATGCTACTCCATGCCACTTGCAGCAATCCAGCATTGGAAAAACAAGAGACTGATCCACCTTGTTGGCTATGCGAATGATGAGATTATTTCTAATTCTACGCAACAGTTTATCCACGTGTTCTACATAATTAAGGTCAAACAGACACCAGCCATACTGTTTGTCATTTTTTGTACATTTTTGTTTATTTTCAATAAGTTTCAGATCAGGTCTTTATGGGAACAATAAATTACAGAGTTCAATGAATTAATTATTTCTATATATTTATTTTTTATTTATTTATTTATTTATCAAGTGTAGGCAGTAAGTACTGCTCTTACATGCTAGTAAATATTATCAGTTAGCAGTTGATAAGGAGAACTCTGAATGTGGGGAGATTGCATTACGAAAACTTAGAACGCACTATTACCGGTATTTGTGCTAGGAAAACTTGTGGAGCTTAGTAATTATTCATTGGCTTACTGGCTTGCAAGGTTGTTAGTGTTCATTTTGCAATGTTCTTCCACATCAGCAATGGCCAACAATATTACCTCTACTTCTAAGAGCAAAAAAGCAATGTCCCTCTGGTCATATTTGTCACCTTACACTTGTCCATGCTTACTCCTTCAATTTCTTGATTAATTTGTTTGATTTCCCATTTCCTTTTCTTTATTTCTTCAAAATGTTGGCAGTGCTTTGTTCTTAGTCTACATATGAAGTGACTACAAATGTGATAGTTGAATTATGGGATGGCTACATAATTTAATTCAAGCTCTCAAATGTTTGTTTCAAGGATTAGCTTTTTGTTGCTGACTTTGATGCTGCCTACATACTGGTAGCTGTTCTTTTGAATCCTACCAGTTTATAGTACTTGCTAACCTAGTTACTTGGTATAGATAAGATGAAAAGGATCCAAGGTTCAGTTTTATTTAGTGATATGTGGTTCCGTGTTCTCTGATTGCAGATTTTTTTTTTAAATCTGTAATATAAACTGAATGTGCCCACGATTTAAGAGAAGTACCGAAGGGGGACAAGCATTTGCTGTGCAAGCCACGAAAGAATGGAACAAATTAAGTGTGGATATTAAACAGAGTACCAGTGTAAAAAGTTTTAAGCGTTCCCTTTTAAAAATAATTTTAGATAATCAAATATTTCTTAGCAAATTATTCCTGTAAATTGTTAATTTTTAACAATATTTTATGATGTATATAGGTTTGTGTTTTCTTTTTCAAATTTTAATTTTCGAGGGCCATTAGTTTATCAGTTTTATTACTGTTATATGTTACCCTCGTTAAATAAAGTCTTACTTACTTACTTACTTACTAAATCAAAATACCAACATTGTAAATCAAGGCTGCAAAGTTGTATGGAAATGAGTATCTGGTTTGACTGTAACTCCTTGGTGCCACTGGCTTTTCCAATGCGATACTGGGGCCGGAAGGGGTGGGTAGCTGTCAAGATATTGTATTGAGTGTCGGGAGCGGAGTGCATGCAAAGTTCAAGACCAATCACTTACTAAGCATGCATGCTAAGTCATGCAAGGTTCTAACGTGACATCTTTCTCATCAAGACATGTATAACAAACTGAAACTAAACAAGGTTCCAAAGCATCATCTAAGTCTGATTCTGGTCTTAAAACCAATACTGGCTTGACAATGTCTATATAATTTCAATAAGACACTGAGATGGCCTTTGAATCCTTTGGCCTTTTCTCACCGGTTGGTCAGCTTGTGAAGTGTCGGGCTGTGATTCTGATTCTGCTCCGTTTGTTTCAACCCCAGTATCAGCTGGTGACAGTGTGGGAGGACTGGGCTCATTGTTGGTTAGTTCCTGTGTTGGGCCTATGGCTGGAGATTGCTCCTCCTTAGGTGGCTGCAAATGTACACGATTTCAATGTATCTGCACTCCTTCCAGAGTAGCTACTATGTATGAGGGGCCTGGTGTTGCTGATGACTACCGCAGGTGTCAATACTTGGCCTTGTTGCATTCTCACTGATTCACCTTCACATAGACCACGGCTACTTTTCCAGTGTAAGCTCATCCTCTCTCAATAGCTGTTCATTCACTGTTAGATCTTGTATACAAAACACGGACTTGTCTCCGCCAACCAGTTAGCTCAGTTGGTAGAGCATCACACTACCATGTGGGAGGTCATGAGTTCAAAAACCCCAGCCAGACCAACACTCAGGGTCTTCAAGGGGAAAGTGCTGCCTTTGTACTGACATCTACAAATGGTTTGACTTTCTAGTCTTCTTGGATAAGGACAATAAACCATAGGTCCCATCTCACAACACTTGTTCCTTGTAATCTGTGGGACATTAAAGAACACACACTGTTGGAAAAAGAGTAGGGGACGCAGTCCCCAGTGTGGTGATCTATCTGCATAGGGTGGGCGAGATCAAGTATGGACTGATAGCAGCAACCAGAGGCGCCTTTACAAGCTGACGTCTGATCTGACCACACAGAAGTATTGTAAATTAGTCTTGAAAAGCCCCTCTGGGAAGGCTAATTAATGAATGTATGTATGTGTCTCTCACCATATCATCAACTGCTGAGTACTCGCATGATTTCACCTTTCTTTTCAAACATGTGACAAAAAGGTCTACAGTTTCAGAGTCTTTCTGGGATATCTGCGAATCCTGATGTCTTTTGAAGACAATATTCTTCCTGGGGTTGCAGTACTGCTCCAACTGCTTAAGGACTTTGTCCAGCTTCTTCACATTGCCTTCAGGAAACTGAAATGTGTTGAAAACTTCAATGGCATCCTCGCCAGCGAAGTTTAGCAATATAGCTATTTTGATCATCTTTCTTTTCACTGCCCGAAACTGTTAAGTAGATCTGATATTGCTGCTTAAATATTCTCCAATTTTCTGACATGTTCATCAAAACTCAATGCACTAGGTTTGTGAAAACTGATCATGTTTTAAATCCCACTTCTGAACACCATGTCAAGATATCGATCGGCAAGAATCGAGCGTGTGCATAGTTCAAGACCAATCACTTACTAAGCATACATGCTAAGTCATGCTAGGTTCTTATGTGGTGGTAGCTATTTGGTAAGATGCTGGAATGATTGTGCACTGTATGGAGAGGTGCTTGCTGCATTTGCATCTTTGAGAAAAAAACTTAAGTGAACAAGGTCCAAAATCCTCTTTGCCGGTACTGGAGCGATTTGTTGTGATTATGTACAATAGAGCAAGTGTTTGTGATGGGGTGAATGAGGTTAGAAAGTTGTTGTTTGCGCAGAAAGAAAGTCCCTTGAAAGTATTTCTCCAGCAAGGGATGCCCTTCTCCAGGGTACAAAGAGAGTTGTATACCAAGCAGGCCACTGCTGGGATCAGTGTCTGGTATCGTTGCCCAAATTGCCATCTCCTGGTGATTGGGGGTGGGTCCAATCCAAATCAGGTTCATGGAGACTGCTGTTGACAACCTCGCCAGAGGCATCAAAGGTTTGCCAGGAGCTTTTAAGATGTAGGTGCAAAGCAAAAAAGGGATGCACAGGAAGATGTAAATGTGTGAAAGCAGAAATTCTGTGGTGTATTGGCAAGTCCTAATACAATTAGCTTGCATAGTTCCTCTTAACCCATTAACACTTGGACGTTTGCAGAAAACACTGTTTGAAGCCAGTCAGGCAGTTTTATGGTCGCCTGTCCCGCCAAGTTGAACCAAATCTGCCAAAAATGCTGTATACAAGTCAAGTACTGGCCTAGCTTTTGTCACTGATGCAAAATTACACTTTCTGAAGTTTGGACATCTGTAAAAGGCAAAATTTTGGGTTGGAAAAGTTTCAGAAGTTTTTCAGTGGAATTTTTTGGTCAAAGTTACATGGTGTGCATTTTTCTCTGGCATGTTTCACTGAATGGCACTCATTTGGGTATGGCTTTAAAGTTCTGGTCATCGTGCACAAGCTGATTGTTAAACTTGTCTAGGACTACTGATGACAAGTGGTACAAAGGACATAGTTCCAGGTGGGTGCTTATGGGCACATCAGGTGCCAGTGAGTTAATCGACTTGACTGCGCTATGTTAGGAGCATGTGTGTTGTACCAATTTCCTGTCGTGGGGAGAGAATGATCCATTAAAACTTGATGCATTCTGTCACAGCTTCCTCTTGTTTGCCAATTTGTGGTTGAGTATCAGTTTGTAAATCTACATTCTTGCTGTGGAAGGTAAATAAATAAATAATCTTTATTCAATCAATAATAACAACTTCAAATTCGTTGCAGCCGTCGAGACAAACTGTCAAAAAAGTGCAACAGCTGGAAAAGGCGGTGTTGTGGAAACTGGCAGCTAGGAGGAATTTGTGTCGTAGAGATAACGGGGTGTAGACAGAAATGGCCCACATTCCACTCATGGAACTTCTTGAAATTGTGAAAGAGCAGGGAGAAGTCAAATTTGGTCAGTGTTATCCTCCACCCCAAAACAACCTGGTCAGCTACATCTTTGGCAATTGAGTCCCAATCCGATTTTCTGCTTTGTGTTGTTCAAGAGCATGGCCCCACTGTCTTTGTTTCCAAGGGATCGCATCCAGTGCCTTGACCATTTTGCAGTCAGCTGCAAGCTTGCACTTTTTTCGTCTTTGCCGTACTTCTCTTTGCCTTCTTCTTTGGGACTCTCGGCGCCTTCTTCTTTGGTCCCCCCTCACTCGGTAGAAACTGAGTTTTGGTTATCCCACAGACAGCACATTTTCACCTTGAGTATTTTCTGCCCATTCTTTGTCTGACAACGCTTTCGGTTCCCGGTTTATTGGGAGTTTTGCACTTGTCTTTCACATGGTAGACCTCCATATTTTAAACACAAATTCTGGTCACAAGGTCAAGAAATAATTTTTGACAACACGCTCGTTTTCGTGAATTGACCCCTTTGTTCCTTTCGTTGAGAAAAAGCAGGCAATACAACCTGCAGTGCAGGATTCGATTGATTGAATTTGGTTGTCATTGCGGAGGAAAGACTTTCATCCCATTTTGCGCATTTCTTGCTCCCACCTGGCAGGAGGGAGGAGCCCGAAAGAGTTGAAATATTCCATGTCTTTCCCCTTCCAGCAACAGACCCAATGAGTGCCCAATTTTCCGAAATCGTTGAGGTTGAGGATGCACGGAGAATGGTGCAAAGGTTTGATCTCGTTTTTTGCAAGAAGATGCCCTTGATCGGGATGTGGAGATATCAGCACCAATCGATCAGATCAGTGTTGGAAAGCAGAACGTAGCAAAACTTCAGGGTCTTTTGTAATCCTCCCACCGCCCGAAGAATGGAGAAGGGTGCACTTGCATTCCTCATCCCCCTTTTTCTGGCCCCCAGCCAAGAGGATAGACTTGCATACCTTTTCCCCTGAAAAGCTTCGACACGAGATCAATTGCGAGGGGCATCCCGATTGACGCCAACATTCTGAGAAACCCTCCATATTGCATACCGCCACCTCTGTGGACAATCCCTTGGCCGACAAGCATGCGCTCAATTTCTTTCTTCTGTAGAGTGGTCAGTGCCTGAACAAGCCTGGGGACTTATATTGCTTCCAAAAATTTTTTTCAGAAGCTTTTCACCACTGAAACTCAACCCCGAGGTTGCCAAAGCTTTGCTGGTAGCTTTGGCTGCAAGCGCAAGAAAAGGTCGTGCCAGGCAAAATGTGGTCAAAAAAAGTTTGCTGCCACGCATTTTTGTGTTTTGAACCAACAGAGCCTTCTTCAAACGCAGATCAACGCCTCGCCCTTCAGGAGCCGCTTTTTTCAGCCAGTTGATCTGTGTGGGGGCAAAAGGATTTCTTCACCGTTTCAGGCAAATTGTTGCACTGCTTTTTGCAACAGCAGTTTTGCACGCATT
>OX419343.1:16200827-16205827 GCA_948470475.1 Galaxea fascicularis | reverse complement strand
AAGTCATTGTGTTTTCTTTCAGGTAGTGTAAATAGCTGTTGCTGAACCTGATAGTAGTAATCGTGATTACGTTTAAGGGCAAATTTACCATCTTTCTTGTCTAGACAAGAGTGTTTGTGTGTGGCATACTTCTCAAAGTCACCATTTTCTAAGGTTAAAGGGTTTTTCACTTCTCCACATCCTAAGCCACAGCAATCACAGTGTGTAATAAGTTAAGTTTTTCTCTTCGTTGCTGGTATTCATCAGTGGTCTTCAGAATTAGCTTAGTTGTTCTTCGCTGAATTCATTCCAACTTCATTATATTATTTGCTTGATATGGGGACCACACCACAGAGCAAAACTCCAGTTGAGACCTAACTGAAGCAAGGTAAAGGGTTCTTAGAGTAGAAACATCTTTAAGTCCTCTACAAGTTCTTTTAATGAGTCCCAGGATTTTATTGGCCTTGCTTGTTATCTTATCAATGTGGTTGTTCCAAGAGAGATTGCAGTTTGTAACCAGTTCAAGATCACAGAATTCAGATGTTGACTCCAGAGTGCAATTACTGAGATGTAGGTCAGAGAGAAGGGGAGATCTTTTTTTTGCAGATTCGCATTAGCTTACATTTCTTCACATTGAACTCCATACAGTTTTGTAGACTCCATCTGTAGATGTTATCAATGTCAGACTCAAATAGAGAATGATCGGCTGGGCAATTTATCACCCTTGATGTTTTGCAGTCGTCAGCGTATAATGACACAGTGTTCCCTGAGGTAACAACTTCTGGCAGGTCATTGATAAAAATGACAAAAAACAAGGGGCCGAGTAATGAGCCCTGAGGTACCCCTGATGGGATAGAGCACCAAGAAGAATTAACTTCGTTGATCACGACTCTCTGTTCTCTGTTGCTGAGGTAATCTTGGCACCAGTTCAAAAGTACACCAGAAATACCAAAATTGCACCATTTCTGCAGTACTACATCATGCGCTACTCTGTCGAAGGCCTTTGCAAAATCTAGGAATATAACGTCCACCTGTCTGCCTTCATCCAGAGCTTTTGACCATTGATGATGTGAGGGTACTAGTTGGGTAGTGCAAGAGCGACCCCTCACGAAGCCGTGCTGCCACTTGGTTAGGTTCGGAGCCACGTTTGAGTAAATGGCATTATGTACAATTCTCTTTTGGCATTTGGCATAATGAAATAGGGTGATAGTTCTCAACTTTTTCCTTAGTGTCTGATTTGAAAACAGGAGTGACATTAGCTCTCTTCCATGATACAGGTACTTTTCCAATTTGGAAAGACAAGTTGAACAGTAGTGTTAAGGGATACGATAGTTCCCAAGCACACTCCTTCAGGACCCTTGCAGATATGCCATCCACACCAGTTGATTTAGTGCTGTCAAGTTTTGTCAGAATGTCCTTAACTTGATTTCTGGATGTAGAAACTTGCAGTAACAGATCAGGCTGTATTACATCGCAAGGGAATTCCATGCGACCAGGTACTATTTTCGTGAAGACAGTGCTGAAGAATTCATTGAACAGATGCGCTTTCTCAGTTGGATTCTTGGCAGACTTGCCCACTCTAGAGTATGTGACAACTTCTGGCAGTCTCTTTGACTTTGACTTGATCGAATGGAAGGACCAGAACTTTTTTGGATTACTTATCAACTTATCTGCCAAGGACTTCAAATATTAACAATATTTGGAAGAAATGAGTTTTTTAGTCTCTTTCTTTACGAGCTTGAAATTGGAGGTGAGCTCTGTTGAGGGATTATTCTTCAGTCTCTTTCATAGTGCTTTCTTTTTCCTGACTAACTTCATCACATCCTTATCAATCCAAGGTGGTCTGGCTTTTTGTTTTAGCTGCATTGTTGGGATGTGCTGTTCAACGGTAGCGAGCACTTGATCTTGAAAGAAAACTACACTTGAATCTATGTCATCACTGGATATGAATAAATCCCATGGGACATGTGATAGACTACTCCTTAGGCCATTGAAGTCAGCTTTATTATAACAGTAGAGTTCTCTTGTAGTGTTATTATTGGGTCTCTTGAATTTACTCTTGATTGAGAAGCAGACAGGAAGATGGTCGGAGTCAAAGGAGTGAGGATAAACTGAGGTGTCTACAATTAGTGCATCATTATTTGTCAGAACGAGATCCAGAATGTTGCCAGATGATACAGCACTTCCTGTGTCACAGTCTTTGGAACATGTAATATAATGGTGAGTTTGGATGAGAAAATGATCATCTAAAATTTCACAGAAGGATTCCGTTAAATTATCAGCAACGGTTGCCGAGCCAGTGGACCAGTCCACACAAGGAAAGTTGAAATCGCTGGTAATGACCACGTCAGTCATGCCAGTATTTGATGCCACGTCAAGAAAATTGTTAAAACTTCCCAGAAAGGCTTCTCCAGCGTTCGGTGGTCAGTAGAAGACAGAGAATAGTAGATGTTGCAATGCGGAAGTTGTTATCTGGCATGCGATCATTTTGGCGTCAACCTCAAGGTCATGACGGCGTATGCATGGCAAGTATAATCTTGTTGCTAGAAGAACACCACCGCCATGACCGCGTCTATCACGTCGAAAAATGTTGTATCCATCAAGTTGGAGTTCCCTGTCATCAAAGTTCTCGTCGAGCCAGGTTTCAGTCAGGGCAATAATAGCGAAATCGTCCATTAACAAAAGAGTTTGTGGGTCATTTATCTTGTAGTGGATGCTGCGCACATTTAGCTATAAGCACTTGACACAGTCATTGGATGGGCAGGCATTTTTATAACAGGTCGGTTAAAATGCTGATGAGATTCCGTTCTCGCCCGCAGAAGATGTTATTGAGTTTCCGGAATTTTCATCGGCCAAGTTGGCGGGTTCAAAGAAGGAGTCCGAAAAATTAAAAGACGAAGCACAATCAATTCCGTAGCAAACCATTGCTCATCAGAAGAGCTTAAATCAATGTCTGTTCTGAAATCCATAGTGATGCACTTCAAATGAAACCATTTATCACATCAGTCGCACATGATGCCTTTCTGATTTGAGCAAACGGGTTTTGCACAAACATCACAGGGGAACTTCCAAGCAGGTTTGCAAGTCGAATTTTGGCAGGTCGTCGAGCGGTCAATCGAGGTACACACAGTATCAGGACCTGGCTCGATTTCCACGTCACCACTGAGTTTCCTCTGAGATTCGTATAAGAAACGTAGAGAAGCAGCTGTGTAGTTTAACAGAACATTTTGGCAGCAATCTGAAGCAACATCAGCATTGTGAAGATAATATATGTGGTAAAAAAGACAATTACGACCATTACGACCGCTGACCTTTCTTCTCGCTGAATTGGCATTGTGACACCAGCGGAGTCCTCTTGCTTCTCAGTAATAGTATTGTCTTCCTTCGCAGCTGCGGGCACATTTTTGAAAAATGAAGAGTTTCTCCTAATGGGGACACCATCATCATCTTTGGCCGTTATCATGGATCCGTTCTCTACAACAGTGTGTGGTCTTGAGTCATAAGGTGTGCACTTATGTCCAGAAATGCACTCAATGACGAAAATGGCAAATTTGACGAAATTTCGCCACCAGTTTGGAAAATATGTATATACTAAGGGAATGTGGCGAAAATGGCGAATTTGCCAAAATCACATGCTAGCCAAATATGGTGGCGATTTTGGCGAATCTGGCGATTTTGGCAAATATGGCGAAAATGGCAAATCTTTGTCAAATTGCCAAACTTATGCAAATGACTTCAACACATGGCAGTGAGCTATGGTGGCAATTTTGGCGAATCTGGCGATTTTGGCAAATATGGCGAAAATGGCAAATCTTTGTCAAATTGCCAAACTTATGCAAATGACTTCAACATATGGCAGTGAGCTATGTTGGCGATTTTGGCGAATCTGGCGATTTTGGCAAATATGGCGAAGATGGCAAATCTTTGTCAAATTGCCAAACTTATGCAAATGACTTCAACACATGGCAGTGAGCTATGGTGGCGATTTTGGCGAATCTGGCGATTTTGGCAAATATGGTGAAAATGGCAAATCTTTGTCAAATTGCCAAACTTATGTAAATGACTTCAACACATGGCAGTGAGCTATGGTGGCGATTTTGGCGAATATGGTGATTTTGACCACCAACCGTTCGAACGACTTGGATACCCGTTTGGTAAAAACACTCATCCGTTCGAACGACTTGGTCACCCGTTTGGTGAAAACATCCATCCCTTCGAACGACTTGGTCACCCGTTCGATAAAACCGTTCAACCGTTTTTGATCGAGTATTCACGGCCGTAATTGACCGCGGCCGCATCACATCACGATTAATTTATGACAACAAGATATTTTGTACCACGCTGTTTTGATGTTCACTGAAACGCCCCTCCGTTAAACTGACGAAACTGCTTGTTAGATGTTTGAAAGCTCCTTCAAAGTCATTTTACAGTAACTTAGCGTTCGAACGAACTTGCGTTTGTGGCATTCTGAAAGCTCATCCGCAGTCACGCTGTTACTCCACGCTGATTGGATGATGGTAAAGAATGCATCCAATCAGCGTGGAGCAAACAGCGTGACTGTTGCTGTTGGCACACGAAACCCCGGCCGCGGATGTTGGTCGCTTTGAAGCTGTATTTCTGGAAACTTGTATTTTAAATGGATCTTCGATTGAATGCCACGAGAAGAAGCATCAACCTTTCAATTTATCTGGTGTTCGATTTGGAAGCCGGGCGATTCAAATTTCTGGGTGAAAATCTGCTTGGCGCTGGGCTTACTTGAATCATTGACTACCCTTTTGAGATTTTCATGAGCCGTTTGAACGTTTAGCTTACCCGTTCGAAATTTTTCACGAGCCGTTCGAACGGTTTAGTTACCCGTTCGAAATTTTTCACAAGCCGTTCGAACGTTTTGGTCACCCGTTCGAAATTTTTCACGAGCCGTTCGAACGGTTTAGTTACCCGTTCGAAATTTTTCACAAGCCGTTCGAACGTTTTGGTCACCCGTTCGAAATACTCGATTACCCGTTCGAACGTTAAGTGGA
>OX419343.1:16180827-16195827 GCA_948470475.1 Galaxea fascicularis | reverse complement strand
ATTTGCATTTGCCACACATTTGTTGGCGATTTTGGCGAATTCACCATTTTTGCCATATCGTCAATTTCGCCAAAATCGCTGCTTTCGAAGGGGGCCCTCTTGTCTTCTCATTTGCAGTTGCCACACATTTGTTGGCGATTTTGGCGAATTCGCCGTTCTCACCATATTTGCCAATTTCGCCAAAATCGCCGCTTTCGAAGGGGGCCCTCTTGTCTTCTCATTTGCATTTGCCACACATTCGCCAACGATTTTGGCGAATTCGCCATTTTTGCCATATTTGCCAATTTCGCCAAAATCGCCACTTTCCAAGGGGGCTCTCTTGTTTTCTCGTTTGCATTTGCTACACATTCGCCAATCATTTTGGCGAATTCGCCATTTTCGCCATATTCCACAATTTCACTTAGTCTATACTATATTTCCAAACAGGTGGTGAAATTTCGTCAAAATTGCCATTTTCGTTATTGGGTGCATTTCTGGACATATCTCAAGGTGTGTCGCTTTTCTTCTTCGAGTCATCTCTCTTGACCAGTACTGTGTCACCTTCTTTCACAGTAGACAGCTTTACTTACCACTTGTTGTCTGTGTGCCTCTTCATCTTTGCTTTTGCAGCACGATCGCACTCTCGGATTTCAGGATCTGAGCAGGGTGTCATCACTTCAGTAGCTTCATCTTCATCAGCCTGCCAAACAGTGCTGTTTCTGGAGCAACCCTGGTTGTACTGTGGGGTGTAGCGCAGTAGTTTCTTAGTAGCTTGTTTAGCTCTTGCTTGTAATTCTTGCTGTCTAGTCTTGACTTTTTTCACAGTACCCATGAATCTTTCGACTTCTCCGTTTGCTCTTGGCCATTTTGGGGTTACCTTGCAATGCTTGAAGCCAAGGTCATCTGCAAATGACGCAAAGTCCTTGCTCTTGAAAGGGGGACCATTGTCCGATTTCACTACATCTGGAACTCTAAATTCTGAGAAGACCTTGTCTAGTTTTGGTATTACTGTTGCTGCTGAGGTCGACTTTCCTATTTCCACCACTGGGTACCTTGAGTAGTCATCGGTTATTAGGAGGAGGTACTAGTTGTTTGGGATTTCAGCAAAGTCCACGCTAACTTCCTTCCGTGGGGCTGCTGGGAGTGGTGACATCAACAGGGGCTCTCTCTGTAGCATTCAGGAGTAGTAGCCAAACATGCATCACATGATTTCATCTTGCTTTCCACCAGCTTGTCAATGTTGAGGAACCAAACTTTCTCGCACAATAATGATTTAGTTTTCACCAGGCCTTGGTGCCCTTCATGTGCGAGGCTGACTACATGATCTCAAGATGTCATCGCTGATGTTAATTGCGCCATCAATGCCATCCAGCATTTCACGAATCACGTTCTGGAAAATTTCAGCAGCGCTTGATATCCCAAAGTTGAGACGCTTGTAACGCGTAAGACCCGTATGACTGCTGAAGGTGGTGATACATCTGGAATCGGGTGCTAATTCGAGTTCATTGTAACCTTGATTGAGGTCTAATTTACTGAATACTTTCACTCCATTTAAGTCTCCGATCATCTTTTTCACAGTTGGGGTGACATGACGCTCGCATTTGATTGCCTTGTTTGCCTGGCGCATGTCTACACATATGCATACCTTGCCTGGAGACTTTGGTTTCAGTGCAACCACAATTGGGGACGCCCAGGGTGTAGGGCCATCAATACGTTCTATCACGCCTAACTCTTCGTGGCGTTGTAGCTGTTCCTCTAACTGCTTGCCAACAAGGAAAGGGACTCTTCTGTGCGGCTGCGCAATGGGTGGTATGTCTTCATTGATATGCAGCTTGATCTGATAGTTCTTAAGCTTGCCTAAACCATGAAACAAGTCGTCACATTCCTCTACCAGATCTGCTCAGGAGGTTGAGTGCCCGATTTAGAGGGGTAGAGGCGGTACTTATTTTGTTTTAACTCGTGATGAGAGTTAAAGTCCAGGTATCCATTGGTGTGTGTGGGCTTTCGGTGGACACCAATAGTAACTGCCCCATTCTTCCAGGTTATCAAGGTGTCTAGAAACGAAATTTCCTTCCACGTCTCTAACACGTTAAATCAAATGGCTACCCATCAACAACTATATCGAACATCTTAAAGAAGAAATCGACCTTTGAAGTCATTCCTTCCCCTGAAGAGTTAGTGGGAATGTTTTTCAGGTGGACAGACCCACCAGATTCCCAAAATGGCTTTGCAGTTTTACCATACATCAAAGGTGTCACTGAACCTCTTAAAAGAATTCTTAACAACAACGGCATCCGAGCCACCACCAGACCGTTTAAGCCCCTGCAACAGGAATTTGCGTCTCCCAAATCAAGACCTCCATCAGATCGGCAAACGAGCATTGTTTATAAAATCCCTTGTGCGGACTGCATATGGAAGTACATCGGAGAAACAGGTAGATGCTTACACACTAGGAAAAAGGAACACATACGAAACACCCAAGTTTTTAAAAGTGGTTCCAATATTGCCAGCCATGCATGGCTCGAAGGTCACACTATTGATTTTGAGAATGTATGCGTCATTGACAGAGGCAATTCACACGTAAGGAAAACGCTGGAATGCTGGCACACTGCAACTACTAGCCAGGCAGACAATAACTCTAAGCAGCTGCCAAGACCATACTCAGTTTTATTTTAATCTTTTCTATGATATTAGCATTTCCTTTGTATTATTGTATTTATTCATATTTGTTCTTCATGTTCTCACCTTTTTGTACCTATATATCTTTACCTTCGCTTTTTACATCTCACTTTTAAAGATTGCAGACTGACAATCAAAAGCTAGTGTTTTTAAACTTTTTAACCAGAGAATGTCTTTTTAACTTTACAATTATGCCTCCTGGTTACTCATCGATTTTTAAACTTTTCTTTATTCAAAAAAATAATATATGGACTCTTATTATAGCAAAAACATATCTTTGTCAATCATAGTTTATCATCACAATCATCATCAACTCAGTTATTATATATGCACTTACACTCTCTGAACAGGGAGACACACAAGTTTAACAACTAATAATTGCTATAAGGGCAGATACCCTTTCACTCCTAAGAGCACCGAGTTCAAAACTAAGAGTTTAAGACTGACAAAGCCATAGAACACAACTAACAATTTGAAACTTTTTGTAATAATTATATTAACTCATCTGAAAAACCTGCTCTGTTTCACTAATTATGTTCCTCAGATTCATCAGAATGCTCATCATCAAGTGCAAATGTACTCTTACTCTGTGAACTAGGTACATTGTTGCATTCCCTGACAGTGGGTACACATGTTGAACTTTGTTTAACATTTCAAGATGCTGTGTTTCGTTTAACAAATAGAAAACTGATGTCTTTTTCACTTTTGATCTCATCTCTCTTTATACAATTGTAGTTCAACATTTGCGTAGGGTCTTTAAGCACAACATAACCTTTCCTTAGCAATTCCTTAGCAATTGGGACAGCCAGTTCATACTTCCCTGTGCCCCTTGTTTTAACCTTGAGATATTTCGCAACAGGATCAAGATTTCCTTTCACAGAAAGGTAGTCAAAAGAATTGACATTAAATGACACCAACAAAACAACTCTTGCAGAAACATTGGACATTTTATCAATGTTGTGTTCCACCTTTACTGGTGAATTTTGGTCTGCTTCTTCCAGTTCTGATGACTTAACACTCTCTTTCCCACCTACAATTAAAACCAAAATATTACAATGTTTTGCAACCATTGCACTTGACAACCCACATATATTATTTTATAATTTGCCACTTCTAAAGCAGCAAGTGAAGAGTGATCATCGCAGTAAATTTTCCAATTTAAGCAACTGGAAAGAAGAAGCCTGAAAAAATCAGGGCTTCAACGGGATTCGAACCCGTGACCTCCGCGATACCGGTGCGATGCTCTACCAACTGAGCTATGAAGCCACACATTGGGAGCGAGGTCAATTATTGAGTTCATATTTTCCCGCACAGTGAAGTGATGTGAAGTATATATGAAATAATTCATATTTGTACTGCGGTTGTAGATGCAAGTGAAGAGTGATCATCGCAGTAAATTTTCCAATTTAAGCAACTGGAAAGAAGAAGCCTGAAAAAATCAGGGCTTCAACGGGATTCGAACCTGTGACCTCCGCGATACAATTGAGATGCTCTACCAACTGAGCTATGAAGCCACACATTGGGAGCGAGGTCACTGTGCGGGAAAATATGAACTCAATAATTGACCTTGCTCCCAATGTGTGGCTTCATAGCTCAGTTGGTAGAGCATCGCACCGGTATCGCGGAGGTCACGGGTTTGAATCCCGTTGAAGCCCTGATTTTTTCAGGCTTCTTCTTTCCAGTTGCTTAAATTGGAAAATTTACTGCGATGATCACTCTTCACTTGCATCTACAACCGCAGTACAAATATGAATTATTTCATATTATACTTCACATCACTTCACTGTGCGGGAAAATATGAACTCAATAATTGACCTCGCTCCCAATGTGTGGCTTCATAGCTCAGTTGGTAGAGCATCGCACCGGTATTGCGGAGGTCACGGGTTTGAATCCCGTTGAAGCCCTGATTTTTTCAGGCTTCTTCTTTCCAGTTGCTTAAATTGGAAAATTTACTGCGATGATCACTCTTCACTTGCATCTACAACCGCAGTACAAATATGAATTATTTCATATTATACTTCACATCACTTCACTGTGCGGGAAAATATGAACTCAATAATTGACCTCGCTCCCAATGTGTGGCTTCATAGCTCAGTTGGTAGAGCATCGCACCGGTATCGCGGAGGTCACGGGTTCGAATCCCGTTGAAGCCCTGATTTTTTCAGGCTTCTTCTTTCCAGTTGCTTAAATTGGAAAATTTACTGCGATGATCACTCTTCACTTGCATCTACAACCGCAGTACAAATATGAATTATTTCATATATACTTCACACTTCTAAAGCTGTTTGATGATGTGCAACAGTAATCAAGCACAGTCCAATATTGCTGCAGACAAACCTGTACTGGGACAAGCCAAGTATTTATCCACCAGGTGTGCTGGGGCATTTTTATTCCCCATATATAAGGAGCTGAGAATCATAGGTGCATTGTGATTTTCTCAAACAAGAAACCATGATGGGCCTTTGTTGGCTAGTTACACCAAGTACTGCTTGTATTGTGTAATATGTTCTTAACCACTGAGGTAAACTGTAAAAGATAGATTTGTGGTTTACCTTCACTGCTGCACATGTCTGGAGAAGTGAACACAGGAGACTTCTTTGCTTGTTTGGCACGAGTATGTTCAGCCTGCATGTAAACCAAATTTAAAAATGTTATAATTGTATCTAATACTAAGCACACAAGCTATTGAGGGAACCATTGGTTTAATTTATTTCTTGATAAATGTTCCAAGCCAGTTTGATTTTTATTTTCCTATGTTGGATTTTGAGTATGAGACAAAGGAAAAAACTCAAACTGAAGTAAATTTAAACCAGTGTACAACATATACTATATGTATGTGCCACTTGACAGGTTATGGTCGGTCTTGAACAGGGAATTAGTTTCTCAGAAGATGGCATTTCCTGTAAAAGTATGTACAGGTATGTCTTTTGCCTGAAATGTAAATTATTTCTACCTGGAACGTTAAGCAAATATGAATTATGGACATATTTCACTATAAAAGCTAATGTTAAAAAGCAACGACGTTTTGACCGATCAATGGTCATTCTCAAGTTGAAGGATAAAATTTGTTTAATACACGCTTATACAATAATCAATTGTAAAAATGCTAATGAGGTACTGACTAAAACTCTAAGTATTTACATAGAAACAAAATGAGAAAATCGTGGCAATAACGGTAAGAACGCTAAGGCGAAAGAGACAGTACTGAAAGTGAATTAATTAGGTAAATAGTTTTGTGCGGATTGAGTCACTCTGTTTGTTCAGTTTTGGTTTAAGTTCACGAATAAAAAACATTTCAATTATCAAACAGTCCAGTCTACTCTGACACTTCTTTAAAATCTTGAAATTTCTTTCGATGGTCTCCGGATCCTTTCGATGCTCGTCCTTTATGTGGTTGCTGATTGTTGATTGCTTATGCTCCTCCACACGTTGATGTAGGTGTCGACTCGTGAAGCCGACATAGTCTGCATCGCACAGACCACACTTATAATAATAAACAACGTTTTGTTGATTAACAATTGGAGGTTTTTGTTCTTTCAGTTTGAGTTGTCCTTTTATCTTCTGACTTGTGTAAACGGGCTGCACAACGGCATCAATCTTCTGGCTGAGATCACCGAGTTGGTGTCTTACCGCATTTGCTGATTTTTGGTCTTTGAATGGTAAGACAATTCTGATAGGAGCATCATGTTCATCGGATACTTGTTGTTTAGTAAATACATCCTCGGTGACTTTCATTTCAATGTCTGATGGTATTCTCTACGAGAGTTCCAGGATAATGCAGACGAGAAAAAACAGTTTTTAAAAGTTCACATTCTTGATGGAAAAACTGCCAATTCGAGGAAAGTTTAAACGCACGGTTTAACATTGTCTTCAGCAAAGAATGTTTATATTTTACATCAACATGGCTTTGGTAATGCAGTAAAAGTCCAGTATCAGTTGGTTTCACGTAGACCTTCGTTTCTAGTCCAGGACCATTTCTGAAGATCATCATTCCAAGAAAGGGAAGTTTGCCATTGTTTTCCAGTTCCATTGTGAAACTGAGTGAGGGATGGATTTCATTCAATGTTGACAAGAATTCAGAGGCAGATGAAACATCGGGCATTTTGCTGAGGGTGTCATTGACATAGCGCTTATAGAAAGCAGGCATCCTGTTTTGGTTTTCCAATTTCTCTTCAATATGGCACATAAATGCATTTGCCATTAGTGGTCTGAGGGGAGAGCCCATGGCAACCCCATCCACTTGCTCGTACAAATTTCCTTCGAATTGGAAAAGTTGGTTTTTCGTAGCAACCTCTAACAGTTCTATAAGGTCAGTTTTTGTGATGTTAAGCACATACTCCTTATTAAACCAATTGTCCTTAAACTCTTTCTCTGCTAGGATTTCGATTGTTTCATCTACTGGTACGTTTGTAAAGAGGGACGAAACATTGTATGACACTAAAATGTCCTGATCATCGATCTTTATCTCACGGAGATCATCGGCAAACGAGAAAATGTCACAGGCCGTTTGGTCGTTGACAGACAAAGGTTTTAACTTCTCATCAAGTCACTTAGCAAGTTTGTAGTTGTAGGTTCCTGTTGCTGACAGAATCGGACAGACCGCTAGTTTCTTCTTGTGGGTCTTTGGTAAACCATAAAGGTGTGCGAGCCTAGAACCTTTTTGGATCAGTGAGTCGGCTATGGGTTTTGGAAGAATTCTTTTTACGATGGAGGACGGTTCCCTCTCCTTTTTAAGCAGCGGGTGGTAATGCTTCGGGGGTTTGCCTTTTGTTTTTGGTCTTTCGAAGCTGATGGGTATGAATTTAGTTTCGTTATTAATAGATGATTCCTTCAGTAGGCTGACATATTCTGTTTTGTCTAGGATCACGACTCCTGAGCCCTTATCCAGTCGCGTAATTACAATGTCATCTCTCTTCTTTGGCTGACTTATTGCTCTTAACATTGATTTTGGTGGTGTCGGGCCTTTCCTCTTGATGTAGTTAAGGGCAATAGAACGTAATGTTGCAGCTGCTAGTTCTTTATTCTCATCACTTGGTTTTGGTTCAAGTTTCCAGTAGGTTTTTTCGAAGGTTGCTTGTATTTCCATTGGTGAAATAATATTATAATAATAATATTATTACCTCAGAATCATAGCCGTCTGAAAGTCTCTGGTTCTTTTCTTGCAACCACTGCAAAATGTGGGAGCAGATAGTTCCTGGTGCAAAAAAAGTAATGAGTAATCAATTTAAACAATGTATTAATAATATTCAACATGCAAGGAATCATCAATTCTATTTATTCAAATGAAAGACATACAGGTATTAGAATAATTTATGTAAAACTGATGAAATTTGAAGCACTAAAACTGACCTTAGGAATAAATTAATATATGAAAACAGAAGTTGGATACAGCATTTCCTTATGTAAGGACAATTTGAGATAGTTGAAAAGCTGTGTAGGATAAAGAATGATCTTTTGAAGAGCTTGCCATTTTTGCTTGTACTTTTCTAATCACATTTCCCTGTGAAACAGGTGATTTTCAAACTAAATTGCTGTGTTTATTTGTTGTCACACTTCTGTGACATACACATATTGCAATAACAAACAATAAAATTCTTGAACATGATTGACTATCAGCAGCCCCATTTGAGCTTGTAACTGGACAGTACGTGTCATTTTGCACACACTGTTGCGGTGCACTTTGCTGAGTAAACTGCTGGGTTTTTCAGCATTCATTGACATTTTAAAAATGTTCAGCGCTCAATTGTTGGTTTCTTAGTTTCTCAAATTTCGTCATAATTTTAATGAATTGGTAACAGGACATTGTGAATTGGACTCCACTCAGTTGTATTACCATTATTAATATTTTCTTTTATTGAATTTGGTGGGAATCTCAAATGTTCCACTTATAATAATAATAATAATAATAATAATAATAATAATAATAATATAATTCATAGAGCGCTATTAATACTAATTATTCATAGCGCTTTACAATTTTAAACCTCATACTAATTATAAAATAGTTTCCTACCATACTAATTTCTACAATTTTATATAATTAAAAAATAATTACTGATTACATCTTACACACCACAAAAAACAAACAAAAGAAAATACATAATAATATGAAAAATAATAATAAAGCAAATGCCCATCTAAAGATAGGCCATTTTAAAAAGCATTGTCTTCAGTCCTGATTTAAATGCTTGTATATTTGTCGACATGCGCAACTGAAAAGGCAGTTCATTCCATAGTTTAGGGGCGCATACAGAAAAAGCTCTATCACCATAGGTAACAGTTCTGGATTTAGGAACACTAAGCAGATGTTGAGACTGAGATCTAAGATTGTGGGTATATTTAGACTTGTTAAGTAGCTCAGATATATATTCAGGAGATAAATCATTAAGTGCTGTGTAAGTCAGCAACAGCACTTTAAACCTTATATGATAGGAAACAGGGAGCCAATGCACTCTAACTAGAATGGGAGTTATACGAACCAGTTACCAACATTTTACGAAGTGTCGTTTCAGGATTACGATTTTTCGATCTACAATGCATACATTTAGGTTCTTGAGTTTTAATTTCCGTGCATACGAACTGTCACCGAAATATCTTTGTTCGAGTAGCGAATGTTCGTGCATGTGTTAGAACTTTCGTGTGGCTGAGCGAAATTTCTTGAATTTTCGTTTCAGTACATACGAAATCTCACCGAAATTTCGCTGTTTGATGAGCGAATTTTCGTGCGTGTGTTCGAACTTTCGTGTGGCTCAGCGAATTTTCTTCGAAATTACGGCCGAAAAATCACACTTTTTCGCCCGAAATTTCTGCGATATTTCGAGTGAACAATACCCGAACTTTGGCGAAATTCGTTTGCATTCTTTTTGCAAAGTACTGTATGATCATATTTACAAGTAAAAGTTATAATGCGAACCCCAGTATTTAGTACTGACTGAAGTCTATCTATTTGGTATTTTGGAAGTCCAATAAGTAAAGCATTACAATAGTCCAGCTTTGATGACACAAATGCATAGACTAACGTCTCAGTAGAATTTTCATCTAGATATTTTCTGATCTTGCTAATATTTCTAGGATGGTAATGAGATGATTTGCATAATTTGTTCACGTGTTCCCCGAAAGATAGAGTTTGATCAAACAAAACACCTAGATTGTGTCCAGTATTGCTATGCTCTATACACTCACTACCAATCTGAACATTGCTGAGACAGGGTCTTGGACGGAATTTAGAGCTAAAAACAATAAGTTCCGTTTTATTATCATTCAACTTTAACTTGTTTGAGATCATCCACCTGTCAATTTCCTCTACGCAGTGTTCTATTCTTGATTTAGCCAAGCACGCATCATCAGCGAAGTCAGTTTTAAAGGTGATATAGGGCTGAGTATCATCAGCGTAGAAGTGGTACTGCAAAGCATGAGACTTGATGATGCCAGCTACTGGAGAAGTGTACAACACGTAGAAGAGTGGGCCCAGTACTGAGCCCTGGGGTACACCAGAATCCAGGGACCAAAGGGAAGACTTGTAGCCCTCAACTTGTACGTAGTATTTGCAAGATGCTAAGTAAGATTCAAACCATGTAAGAGCACTTCCTTTCACACCAAACCGAGTACGGAGACGCAAAAGTGAAGTAGAGTGTTCTACAGTGTCAAAAGCGGCGGAGAGGTCTAGGAGGAGAAGAAGCACAGATCTGTTATCATCAATTGCCCGCATAATCTCATTATGCACTTTAACAAGAGCAGTTTCAGTGGAGTGGTGAACCTTGTAGGCAGACTGGAACCATTCCTCGAGATGGTGGGTTCTGACATGATCAGTTAACTGCACAGAACCTGCCTTCTCGATGACCTTTGACACCATCACTAACTTCAAGATCGGACGAAAATTCGAAAATTGTTCATGGTCAGCATCGTGTTTCTTTAAAGCAGGAACCAGCTCAGCCACCTTAAGTGTCTCAGGCATCGTGCCAGTCGAAAGTGACAGGTTCACAATGTTGGTTATAGTAGGCAACAGCGTGTCAAGACAGTTCTTCATCAGTGAGGCTGGCAGGGGATCTAAATTACATGATTTCTTCGCTGACTTGCAGGCGTACTCCTTAACAGTGTCTTGACTAAGCACAGCAAAGTCCGACAATTCAACCTGGCATCTAGTAGACTCACTCGAAGAAAGGTCAGGATCCGCAGTTCTCTTTTCATGAAGATCAGCATGTATCTTGTCAGTTTTCTTAGCGAAAAAATCCCCAAAAGTGTTAGCGAGGGAACAAGCATCAGAAGATGGAGGATAGTGCTTTACACAGGACTTTTGCAGCAACTTATTTACAGTGTTAAAGAGAACCTTTTGATTACCAGAATTTTCACTAATTATCTCTCTGTAATAGGTGGTTTTCAAGTTGCATATTAAGTTATTGACAACATAACACTGATGCACATAGCGTTCATGGTCAGATTGCATTTTGGATTTCCGCCATTTCCTTTCCAGTCTACGTCTTTTATTTTTCTCATCTGGAACCTCTTGAGTGTACCACAGGGCCAATGGACATACAGTAATCTGCCGCTGTATCTCGGGTGCATGCTTGTCTAGTATAGACAGGAGCGTACAGTCATATTGTTCAACCAGGTTGTTTAAATGCGAGTAGCTCTTTTGCAGGAGATCAGAGTTTTGTAGGTCCTCACAAAAGGAGTCGATGTCAATGGACCATAACTTGCGAATTTTCACCACCTTCTTCCCAAAGCGGTTTCTGCAGATGCAAGTATATGGCCCTTATTATGGGTCAGTCCCTTAACATGCTGCTCAAGACCAAAGCCATCCAAAATATCAACAAACCGCTTTGCATGCCTGTTGTTTAGATCATCAAGGTGGAAATTGAAATCTCCTGCAATCAATAAATCCCCAGACCATCCAGCAAGAATGTGCTCCAGAAGTCGCGAGAACTCCTCATAAAAAAGTGCATAAGCACTTTCATCCAGCGGGCAATAAACGCAGAGAATTCGCACAGCTTTGGCACCCTTGAGGGAAATATCCATCAGCTCAAATGATTTGAAGGTCTCACAAACATTAGTATTTACAGCAAGAGATTCTTTAAATAAGAATCCAATCCCACCTCCAAAAGTTTCAGTGATACGAGGGACATGCAAAAACCGATATCCACTCGGGCAGAGAGTACCCAATGCTATGGCGTCAACATTTCCTGGCCTCAGCCATGTCTCTGTTATTATTAATGCATCAAGATCATGCTCAACCATAAAATCTTTCACGATCAGCCCTTTCTCTCGTATGTAGATCTGACATTCAGTAAAGAAAGCTGAAATGGAGCAGTGAGCGAATGTTGTAAATTCCTAGTTATTTTAACTTGAATATGGTTGGAAGGGTTGTGACTGAACATTCTGGTCGGCTGAGTCGGCCTTTGTTGTGTTATTTGCACAGGAATCCATCTGCCGATTTCAGGGCCAGGCAAAGGATGGACATTACCGCTTAGTTGAATCAATAGTTCCAAATAATTAAAGGCAGCGATGCAGTTTTGAAAGTAAATGATGTTACAACAGAACCACTTTCTCTTGATTCTAAGCCGCATTCTTTGCTGTCCAATAAAAAGGAAACATATCAGCAATTCCATTGTCCTTATACAAACAAGCAAAGGCTCTCGGAATTCCACAGACGTAATCGAAAACCAACTTCTACTGCGCACATTTCTGTAAGCTTTTCTGTCAGCTCTTCAAGCTTTAATGCACCTATCAATGTCTTCCCCCAATGGGGGGAGGGCAGGCATACCCAGGGGCCATTGACATTTTTCAAAGTAAAATAATTGTCAATAATCCCCACTGGAGGGTGAAATTCACATATCAAATGTCCTACCCACGGGATGGGATTGAAACATTTTCTGTATGAAATGTTTGTATGCTCTTACTAAACTGCTGATGCCTAATCTCATGTTTCAGTATGTGACAATTAAGTAGGAGTGGAGAAGAACCGTCGGCAGTACTGCTCATACATCAAGAGAAAACACAAATGATGGAAGACAATTCAGCTCTATCAATAGCCAAAAATAAAAGATATGATAACATTTAAATTTTGGCTGTTTATATTTTGTTGTCTGTTCAAAATCAAAACTTTCTTATTAATTCTGCAAACATTTCTCACATTTCCCACGAAACATGGAGCTAGTTTCTAAAGCAACTTAAAATTCAAAATTCTGTGTTTTGCAGAAGTAGAAAAACATGCAAAGTCTTACTTTTTTTGTTATCGACTCAACCTCCATCGCTTCTGATCCCGCCATTTTGCAACTACGCTTGTTCAGTGGGCCGACGGGCCAGTTCTTCACGTGTGTGAACGATTACTCTTTCCCAGTCTTTCTCAACCAAAAATGCCAATAATCCCGCCCCTGGGGAGACCCCTGTGTCAATAATTGCTCACTTGCCCCAGACACGGGCAAGACATCGATGTCAATAGCCCCTGTATGCTCGCCCTCCCTCCGTTGGGGGAAGACATTGATAGGTGCATAAGTTGTTTGCTGGATTCTGCTTAAAGTATATTTTTTGGTTCCCCGGCCGATCTTTACAGCCTCTCTGCGAATTACTGCAATCCTGTTGAAATGTGAAACATACAGCAATACTGTAACTTCGCTTTCCTGAATATATTTTGGCCATTTTACACAGGTTTTCCTTCCTACTGCAGAAGACCTGCATATTTAGAATATGAATATAATTTTTTGAAAACATTTCAAATACAGTGTTTTATACTTAGTTGACACGATACAAATGTTTGCTACTTTCAGTCCATGTACTCTGGTCCTGTTTTTTTGTTTTTCTTTTTTTACTTGTTAGTTTTGTTTTTTGTCTAGCAATATTTTAGGCTCGATTTCCGCCGTTCTCTTGGGTCCACATGCCCGAGAAGAGAACGACTGGACATGTGAGCGACCGATCGTGTCTGTGACGTAAATTCAAAATTTAATTTATGTATCGTTACTGGTCACCGGAAATGTCATCAGATACCAAAAATATGCTATCTCACGCCAAATATGATCATAGTTTGTTATTAAGCGGCAACACTGCAAACGTGCTGTATGCGTTTAACGATTACTTGCTGTTTTCAGCGCGGTGTTTACAATTTCAGATATAGTTATTTTAATAGCTGAAGCGAGTTTGAATTCTAGCGGTAAAACACCCATAAAATCTTTGGCTTCAAGTTCTTCCGGATGCCTGTTTTGTGGTACATAGCAAACTGATTCACGAAAAAGAACAAGTTTGAAAGATCTGGCTGAAAGGGTGGCCATTGCTTTGGACGTAAGCGCTGTTGACGTCGAGTGATATTTGTGCAACGATCGTTGCTACAAGAAGATCAAGCATCTTTAGAAACTTCAAGAGGAGGAAAAACTGTTGAAGACTGAGCTAAAAAAGAGCTTTGCTTCGACGAATAGGTTCAAACATGGCGTTCCGTCGGATTCCTCACTTTCACCAAGCACGATTGCGCCAACTAAGTCTGCTCGTCATAATCATGATGTCCATGATCAACGGACGAATAAACTGATTGCGAAAAGTTTAAATGTTGGCAGTGGAATACAGGAGGAAGGCGAAAAAGGTCCTCTGCTTAACATAATTCCATCTCCGAGACCACCGGTGTCGATGATTCCAGCATTCATTCCAGTTGCAGCCAACATTATGTCGTGGGGAATTTGCGAGGGAAATGTCTGTAAACTCCTGTAAGCTCCTGCAGATCCAGCTAATTACACTGCCACTATCTACGATTCTGTCTGACACCCTGGAGTTTACACAGCTGCAGCGATTTTGCTGAAGAAACACGATAAAGCGATCAGTTTAATTCCTTACATGATCAGCACCATCCTAAAAGTTGGTAAAAGGTTGAAAACGGTACGATCTAAAACTAAACCTGTCCTCATCCAGTCTCGACCTATACTCAGTATACTACATTTTGTTAACATGTTGCAATCAATAGTGCCAATTGCAGAAACAGATCTTCATATCACTATCCAGGTGATATTTTATGTATAATCTGTTTCCTTCTTTTCCAATGTTTCTGTTTCGGCCAGAATTTAGTCATTACCACAGTTAGTTAAATAAAGCAAAGAGTAATGTCGCTGATCATTTTTTATTTTAATCTTATCCAGTTAGTAGTAGTTCACAGTGCTTTAACACAAGTGGGATTAAATAATTGCTAGAGTGAGACCTAGCTATCTCCTATTTTCTAAAAGTCCAGTGCTGAAACAAAAACAATTAGATAAGGGGACCCCTAATGCAGAAATGAAATATTTTCCCTGCACTCTGCTCTTACATCCACATGCACACTTCCATACATTTGGAATATGTGGGTATACTTGCTTGTCATTTAGCAGCAGA
>OX419343.1:16163327-16178327 GCA_948470475.1 Galaxea fascicularis | reverse complement strand
TCCCTAGCGTGCCTTTCTTGCACATACAATGTTCTTCTTGTGCTTATTAATCCACCGAAACATGTCCTGGAGGTCAAAGTGTTCCAAAAGTGTCACGTTACCGTACAAAGAACGCTTACAAACATTTAATGACTTTTTGTTTTCTTGAATTGTAGCCTTGTTTCGTTTTTATTGCGTGATTATAAAATACCCTTTTTTGGCTAGCCGCACAAAGAGTTGTTTCAGTTTAGTTTCCTTTACGTCATTATAGTATATTAGGTCTTTTTCCACGCGAACATTTTAGTTTTCAAGGAGTTGTCCCAGGAGCAGGAGTTTTATAGGAGTTTTCCCACAACTTGGAGTTTTCTTACCCCAGGAGTCAAGATCAGACACGTAAGTCACGATCGTTACGTTTCTGTCAGTTTTTCGTTTCGCTTTCTCTCGTCAGATTTGTAATTTAGTTGGTTTCTTTGGCTTAGACAATCGTGCGTTTTCTTTTTAGTTTTTACCGCAACTGTTGTCAGAAGTCGGCTAGCCTGATTCGCAATTAAGGTCAATAAAAAGTACTTAAGAGTCTGCGGTCCGTCTTCTACGGCATTGTGGTTGACCTGGCGAACCCAACTATGCAACACCCCGTGTCTGCCGTGCTGGGAACGCGACAAAAAGAGTTGAGTCCATGTCCTTAAATTGTTCATAGCTACGCCCAGGGGTCCAAGTAAAAGCTTTCTGGGAAATAATCTCTACAGCAATCTTCTGCAAATCAGATGCAACAGAAATTTCATAGTGTTTCCCTGAACGGCGAATTACACAACACTCCCGATCAAAGTTGTCAAGAGCTAGTTTGGTAATGTCAACTGCATGACAGTAACGGCCAATTGCTTTATGATTCGTTGTATTAGGCCCAAGTTTGCGCTGAACTTCTTTTAGAAGTCTGTTAAAAAATTCAAGAAGTAAATCTAGAGGAATATTGTTCCCCAGACCAGATCCTAACAGGGCAGTTCTGTTCCATATAAGTTCATGTGAATGTTTAGGAGATAGCAACCCATAAACTTGAAACATCATTCCTAAGGCTTCTAGAGCATATTTGGTACTTCCAGCACCTGAAAATATGCTTCCCATCACCTCTAAATTTAAAATTAACATGCCATTCTCTAGGAGGGAACATTGGTAATTAAACATGTCATCCTTTTCAGTAACAGGCTTGGCAGACACCCCCTCACTTGAAAAGAGTGACTGTTGAGAATCAGAGGTTGAGATTGGTGGGTTATGGGTTGATTCAGATCCCGCATTCGCTTGCCATTGAATTTGAAAGTTTTTCCACATCCTGGAAAATTGCATATGAATCCTCCATCTTCAGTCTAATCCCTTCTGTTACTGGCCTCTTCTTCTTTAGCAGCTAAAAGGCTGTTGAAAATGGATTCCACATTTTCCCTTCTGATTACATAATTATCGACAACAGGGCAGGCTAATTTGTCCAAATACTCTTTCTTCTCAATTTCACTAGCCTCAGGGAGGTTTGGTAGACAAAGTTCATCTGTTGGGCTGTCAGATAAACTGTTCATCCCAAGTTCATGAACAGCAGATGCTACTAGCCTTGCTTTTATTTCTAATTGAAAAAATTTTCTGCATGGGTTTACAGCAGCATCAGCATTTTCCTTGACATTTTGCCTGTTAATCAAGTTTCTGTCGCTGAATAGGGTAAACTTATCTCCAGCTGACTTGGTATTGTAGAAGTTCTTGAAAGCAACTTTGCAAATAAACGGATAAATCAAATTATATTCAAATTAAAAAAATTAAAGAACCATGGTATTGAAAATTATCAGACAGACTTCCTATTTAATTATATGGGTCTGGTTTCATGAAGCCCTTTCGTTACAAGAAAAGTTGGCATTCAATTGAACTAGTAGTAACTGTAGATTTAATTAAGCTGATAACAAGTTATATCTAAGTTCAGCTTTTTCAGAAATGCATTTTTTTCTGTACGCAATTTTGTTACTATTGCATTTAGCCTAACATGGTGGTAAACAGCTCAAAAGCCAATGGCTACTCTGAGGCATGGTTACCCACACATGTATATATTTTTAGTATTTTTCCTAGCCATATGCAACAAATATTTCTCTATTTATATTTTTATACTAGCTAACTAATCAATGAATCCATTAATTTTTTATTGTGCAGTATTTACAGAATTTAAAAATTTGCATCACTATTATAAACTTAAGATGGGAAAAGAAAGAAATGTTGCATATGGCTATGGAAAAAAAAGTGCTTTGTAATCAGAGTAGCCTTTGGCCACAAAGATCAATCTGAACAATGTAAATATAGCAAATGAAGAAGTGGACTTGAGTTGACTTGAGTTGACTTGAGCTGTCAAGAAAATTATTGCATACCTTAAGAAATTTATTTCCTGCATGCCAGTCAGCAATTTCTAGATGCAGCCCCTCCAGCTGCTCTTCAGGGGTAAAACCATTGGAAAGTTTAAACAGTGCATTTATGCCTCGTTCTACTGACAAAAAAGTGCTTTGTAATCAGAGTAACACCTTGAGACCTGCATCATTTTCATTGTGGCACAGCATTTGGAGAAAAGACTGTAAAAAAGCAAAACTGGTGCTCAGGTCTCTATAAACATACAGTACTTTTTTTTTTTTACTTTCGTATTGTACATGCCCTCATGGAAACAACCTTGGTCGCAGTCACTCACTCGATTCTGATTAATTTATTCATTAAACTTTCCCCCAGTCCCTCCCCTGGTAAGTATTGCTTTTGTCTCCATAGTCTTCTTGGTCCAACGTTTGCAAATTTCAGGGTGTAGTACAAAGGCGTAGAATTTTGCTCTGCAGATATTGTTTACATGTTTAATGTTCATGGCGTCGGTTTTTCGTTTCGATTTTCCAACTCAACAAAGGTCTATGTTGTTTGAGGATCAGTGATCAGATAAAGTTAATAAGATGAAGAACACGAGCTGCGAGAATTGAACTTTGAGATCTTCAGAGCAGCGAAAACGAACTTCGAGATATCGCAAAAGCAACTATAAAGCTTATCTCTGTGTGGTACCTGGGGCAGTAGTAATCGAGAATTTTTTGCCACAATATGATGGAAAAGGAAGAATAAAGAAAATCGGCAAAAAGAGGAAACAGGAGAAAGACTTTCTAGCCAAAAAACCGAATTCCGGCATGCAACCCATTTGATTTGTGAGCAACATATCCTCGATTTAAGCAGGTACGTAATGAAGTATTTTTGAAGACGCTCTTTTCATGGTGAACGCTCGATTGCAAATATCATCTTATTTAGAAAGGCTATATCCCTTGGCTTAAACGATCAGTATAACACTTTGTCAACATTTGACAAAAACACAAGGACCACAAGCATGCACATATTTTTCTCTGTGAGGATATAATTTGGTCTGACAAGCAGCTATAACAGCTAATCTGTTCGAACAACAAAATATTTGGAAAGTCAAGTTAATTGTAGCACAAAGCATAAATAGATGGATTGAATATCTCACCTTACAAAGCAAACGTTTTGTGCCGGACCCCGAATCGCTCAAAAACATTGTGGCTGTAAAGCGTGACTAATTTCCTCCAGGACTTTCACACAATATTGGGATGTTATCTCGCATTCAGAATAGTCGGAAATTTTATTACGGCCAAAAACGTTTATAAAACTAACTTGAAATGAGCCGTTGACCAGTAAGAAACTTTAACTTGCCTGTTACACTTCTTAACAAAGCGATCACCTTTGAATATTATTTTTATAGTCCGTGTACAAATTTGCATATTTGTGATCCATCGCCGGTTCAAATTACTTACGTCTGTCAATTTCGTCTAATGTAATGCTTGTGGCGCCTGTCAATCAACTGCGTAATTTTACGGAAAATATTTGCGCGTGAACGGTTCTTTTACCAAGAGGTGTGTCTGAAAAGGATGTGCTCCCACAAAACACAAACGAATGTAGAGGTTTCTTGCACATATCTTTTTAGAAAATAAAGTTGTTGTAAATTCAAAGTATTGTTATGTTCCTCATCCATGAGCTGGCTCATAGGAGCCTTTGATTTTAATGATGAACCACAAGGTACAATACCATTTGGGACTTTTCCCTAGTCTCTTTGTTGTACTGGTGTGGAATGTGCTGACAGACCAGTGGCTTCAGAAATGCTAAACAAGGGATTTCCACAATAGCTCTTGTAGTCAGTGTGACATAATTTTGCCTCTGCAGGTGGTGGTCATGAGGACTAGGTAAGCACAGGCCATTTTCCATTTGCAGCAGGCCATCTGCATCTGGTTTCCAGAGACACGGTTTTCAACTGCCATATGTGTGCACCAATGGACATCAACATTTTGGTGGTGTTCTGTCATTGTACGGACTTGTCGGAAATCAAAATTGTCAAACACCAATTTCCTCCCTTTGTCTGGAGACGAAACAACAGATGGTACTGCTACAGTTGATTGTTGTGGCTGCTCACTTCCACCAGTAGCTAGCTGCACAAGAGACAGTTCATGTTTATTTTTCAGCCAGTTAGTTTCCTCCTTCACCTTCTTCTCAACTGAAACAGGAAACTCTTTTTCAAACTCATCCAGCTTTCAATAGTAGTAAGTATGCCCTGTGGTTACTCTTAAGGCACCAAGACGGGTAAGAGAGCCCTGAAAGTAACTGTAACAAAGGCATTGCTCTGTAACATATTGGTTGAGTTTCAATTATCCACATTGGCAGTTGTAATTTTCTGAATAAATGTATTTTTCAAGTCTCCAAACATAGGCATACTGCATGTAACAATGACGCCCTGATGGCCGTGTAATAAACCAGATTCAACTACATAAAAAGAACTACACTTTATTCGGCCACCATGACACCCGGAAAGCATGGCCCACACAAATATCCATGATCCTTCACACGTTTACAGTAACTGAGAACTTCCGCTAACACAACTTCCAGTAGACAATACTATCGATACATTACATCCCTTCCTTTCTTTAGAAACAGACAGACTACAAGAAAAAGTCAACCAGGCACTTAACAGCAAAAAATAAATCTGTATGAAAACGGTTCCGCTCGCATTGAATTGTCTCAATAAGACTGTTCAATAAAATCTAATAACATGAAACCAAATCTAACAGACCTCAACATAAGTCCAACGTGTCAACAGAGTTCAGTTCATAAAGTACATAGTCCTTGTACTTCTCCGGCATTCTGACCATCCGCCTTGGTCTGGATGTCGCTATACTCTCCTCCAGTGGAAGACTATTGGGTGCTTCTTGAGAAGCGGCCTCTGTGGCTTCTGCGGATTCCTTTGGTGGGTTGTACCGCTTAACAAATGAACTGTTCCGCCTGTATTCCGTACCCTCCTTTGACCTAACAGTCACTTCACTGCCTTCCTTAGTCTGTACTGTGTATGGCTCACTCTCGAAATTTGCATCTAGCTTGCCTGACGTTTTCGTGTTCTTCAGTAAAACCAGATCTCCAGGCACTACAGGGCTTTCAGCTGCACCCCGCTTGTTGTCAGCATGTTCCTTGTGGGTGAACTTGTGATTCCAATCGCGATCTCTGACCCCCTCGTCAAACAGGTTACCAGCGCGCCTCAACTCTGGAAGTTTGGTTTTCAACTCTCTGCCAAACATAAGGAAAGTAGGAGTAACACCAGTACTTGTTTGCGGTGTGGTTCTATATGCTAGCAGAAACTTCTGCAGTTCTTCACGCCAGTTTTTCCCCTCAACGTGAGCAACTTTCAAAGTCTTAAGCAGAGTTCTGTTCTGTCTTTCAACATGTCCATTGGCCTGCGGCCAGAGCGGTGGGGAAGTCAAGTGTTCAATTCCGTGATCAGAGAGAAACTTCTCAAACTCCGCACAGCAAAACTGAGGACCATTGTCAGACTTTAGTGTAAATGGAAATCCATATCTGGAGAATATCTGTGTCAGCACATCCACCACTCTCTTAGCTGCTGTTGAGCACATGATCGCTACCTCGTAGAATCTACTGTAATAGTCTACGACTACAAGCAAACTTTCTCCAGTGGGAAGGGGGCCCATTAGGTCGACGGCTATGTCTTGCCAGGGTCCAGTAGGCGGCTTCACTCTCTGCATGGGCTCCGGAACCTGGAATCCACCTACGACTTGGCAACCATGACAAGACTTACACACCTGCTCTGTGTCTGAGTCAATCTTTGGCCACCAAACCTTTGTCCTTAAACGTGCCTTCATTTTTACGATCCCCTGATGTCCCTCGTGGGCAAGACGCAAGACTTCTCCCCATAAAGCCTTTGGAACAACAATTCTCGTACCGCGCAAAACAAGTTTGCCTAACACACACAATTCATCCTTGACACACACATAAGCTGTCATCCTACATTGAGACCAGTCCCCACTTAAAATGTACTGTCTCAGGCTAGCAATTTCTGGGTCACTATCAGAAACCAATTCGACTTGTTTCGCTGTCAGGGCAACGGGTAAGCTTTCCTCAGCGATTGTCTTGACAAAGTCAAATTCCTCCCCACTTGTGTCTTTAGGGTTACATTGATTGAGTCTTGAGAGAGAGAGTGCGATATTTGCTTTGCCAGGCCGATAAACAACTCTGTAGTCATACCCCTGCAACCTCAGGACCCAACGTTCGATACGTGCTGATGGTTTCGAAAGTCTGCCAAAAATACACTCGAGTGGCTTGTGATCAGTTTCAAGTTCAAATTTGCGCCCGTACACATAAATGTTGAACCTCTCACAAGCCCGGGCAAGGGCAAGGACCTCTTTCTCGGTCTGGCTGTACCTCCGCTCCACTTCAGTGAGGTTTCTGGACGCGTACGAGATTGCTCGCCACTCGCCGTCTTGAAGTTGAGTCAGCACTGCACCTAAACCCTGTGGACCTGCATCGGCGATAATGCGCGTGTTACAGTCTCCTCTGAAATATGCAAGCGTAGTGGCCTCTGCAACTAGCTGTTTCAACTTCTGAAATGACCTTTCCTGTGCTTCACCCCAGATGAAAGGCTCATTCTTCCTCAGGAGACTCCTAAGTGGTTCTGCTTCTTGCGAGAAGTTGGGAAGGAACTTTGCAGAATATTGTACAAGCTGAACAAATGATCTGACCTGTGAAGCATCTTGTGGGGGGCTTGCATTCAAGATGGCGGCTACTTTCTCTTCACTGGGCGCAACACCTTGCCTGCTCAGATCATGACCGAAGAATGTAAGCTTGGGAAGATGAAACTGGCATTTGTCCCCATTCAAGGTTAGTCCTTTCTCCTTCAATCGGGTCATTACAGCATGCAAATTCCTGTCGTGTTCCTTTATGCCACAACCATGCACAATCAAATCATCTGCCAAATTAGCCACTCCCTCGCAACCACGCAAAACATCCGCCACAATTTTCTGGTACTTTTCAGGCGCCGATGTTACCCCGAACATCAAACGTTTGTACCTGTACAAACCACGGTGTGTAACAAACGTCGTGATGTCGCGCGATTTTTCATCCAATTCCACCTGGTGGAAGCCCCACTTGAGATCAAGTTTTGAGAAGACAGTTGAGCCATTAAGGTCATACAAGACTTCCTCAATTGTAGGGATGGGGTGTCTTTCCCTCTCTATTGCTGAATTGGCCCTGCGCATGTCCACGCAAACCCGAATGTCACCGTCTGTCTTCGGGACAACAACCAAGGGCGACACCCACTCAGTTGGGTTGTGTGACACCTCCTCGATGATGTCTTTGGCTAACAGCTCATCCAACTTCTCATCAACCTTGGCCCTTAACCCAAATGGCAGTCTCCGTACGGGTTGTGCAACCGGCGTGACATCGTCTTTTATATGTAATTTCAGCTGAAAATCCTTCAGCTTCCCAACCCCTGTAAAAACTTCTCTGTACTTCTCACGGATGTCGGCATCACTTCCTTCAACAGTTAATGAACACACATCTGGACCGACCCTTAACACGCCCAACCTCTCTGCAGTGTTCTTTCCGAGTAGAGATCTTCCTGGACCTTTAACCACTGTGAATTCATCCACACAACTGTTGCCACTGATCTCGCACACAATCTCAGACATAAATGTCCCAATCACCTCAATAGGATCTTTCTGTCTATAAGCAAACAACTTTTTGCTTGATTCCTTTGACTCACACTGAACACTCTTCTTTTTCAAAACTTCCCAGGTTGCTTGATCAATCACATTGCACGACGCTCCAGAATCAATAAGTACCCCTGGTAACGTCACTCCTCCAACTTTCAAATCAACTTCACTACCACTTGTGGGCTGACTGACTCCAACTGTAAATGCATAATAATCTTGTTGTCCAGTGGCTGAATCCTCTGATAGTTGATAGGCTCTACCCCGTGTATTATTCCTTCCCTCGTCATCCCTTGTAGGACGTGTGCGTTCCTTTGTTTTGCAACAGACTGCAAAATGTCCAATCTCGCCACATGCATTACATTTCGTGCTACGGGCAGGACAATTCGGGTCACGTGCCATATGGTCAGTGTAATTACAGCGAAAACAGCCTCTTACTTTTGTCTCCTGAGAACCACCCGACTGTTTACCAGGCTTATTTCCTCGGTTTCTACCCTGCGCTGTCCCTTTTCCTTTTCCTTTGCTGTGAGGTTTGCCGGAAACAGTATTCACGTGACTGGATGACTGATCCATAGCCTTGACCTGCATGTTCACTGCTTCCTGCACACGAGCCAAATCTTGTAAATCCTTCAGAGTAGCATTTGTTTTCTCAAGGAACTTACGGCGAAGTCTGGGATCCCGGCATCTCTCAATAAGCTGATCCTTATTGCCTCATCAACATTTTCAAACTCGCAGAAGATCGCTTTCTGCCTCAACCAACAAACAAACTGATCCACCGACTCTCCTGACGCTTGCTCCATTTGTCTAAACTGATGCCTTTCGAATGGAACATTCAACTGCGGTGCAAAATAGTTATCCAACAACTCCATACTCTCAGCGAATGGCTTGATTTTGTTACCGGTCAATAACGTGTAATAAAGCTCCTGAAAAGTCAACCCTCCAGTATGCAACAGCAATGCGGTTTTCTGTTCATCTTTCGTAATCCCTTTTGCCACCAAATACAGATTGAACGAGCGTTTCCAAAACTTCCAGCGAACTGCAAGGGTGTTCAGATCTTTCTTTGGATTGAAGGGAGGAAGGCTGGCCACATCAAGTAGAGGAACAAACGTCGTGGTTGGCGAAGCTTGTGAACTTGAAGCTGAGCTCGAAGTGGTTCCACTGTAGTCCGTCATCTCCCTGACCAAAAACAAGGACTTTCCGCACAAATGACTTCCAAAACATCCACTACCTCACAGAACGAATTAAATCCTCTTCGCCAATGTAACAATGACGCCCCAATGGCCGTGTAATAAACCAGATTCAACTACATAAAAAGAACTACACTTTATTCGGCCGCCATGACACCCGGAAAGCATGGCCCACACAAATATCCATGATCCTTCGCACGTTTACAGTAACCGAGAACTTCCGCTAACACAACTTCCGGTAGACAATACTATCGATACATTACACTGCACATGTGTCATACCTCCAAGTACATCTTATAAATAGCAATAAATTTCTCTGGTTGGCAAATTATTATTTGGCTACAAAATTACAAATTCCTGTATAATTTGAAGGAATTCAATAGGCACTAAAATTCATTTTTTCAAACAAGAGTATATTACTGTATGCTAAACCAAGGATTTTTAACTATCAAGAATACCCAGGCGATAAGTCATGACCAGTCCCTTATCTATTGTATTTAAAAGAAAATTATGGGTCACTTAACACTAGGGCACATATTGGCAGATTCCAAAGAAAAGTCCTGGAATTTTAGGGATAAGGGATGACTTGAAAGGCCTCTTAAATATAGTAATTATGACAAAACTCCACATAAGAAATAATCAGCAACGGTCATGAGCAGATTATTTGCCATGCCATTCATCGTGGTATTATGTAATAGATAAATAATGTTCGAGACGCTTGAAACAGACATACGAGAAAACTTCAGAGAAATTCCTTGCCATTTACTCAAACTGAATATGTTCAATTGACTTTCATCGATGAAACTATTCATAACTAACACTATAGTAATATTGCAGATATTTATGATAACTGGAATGGGTCCTTGAATCTCTCAGTTTTAATACCTAGTTATCATTAAAAATTGCTATTGTAATCATATCACTGGACTCAATACTCACAATTATTCCTGTGTGGTACAAAATGATTGTGTTTAACAACTGCATAGCGTTCATTTAGGGGGATGTGTTCTTGAGTAGAACTGCAGCGGCCATACACACTGTTCATCTTCTCGTTTACTTTTTCGCACACTCGCTGTCCATAGAACGGCACTAAACAAGGGTGCCTTTGATTCGAGTTCATTGATGAACTTCTTAAACGAAAAGGACTGGAGATCCTCCTTTTTAGGGGATCTGAGGCAACTTGGGTTCTTCAAGGAACATAGAGCAGTGCATTCACGATCCACTTCTTGCAAAAACAACTGTTGAACGTGCTTCTTCAAACAGCTCCAGCGATCTGTTTATAACTTCCACAGCAGAGCATCTTGCCAAGAGATTCAAGTCCTTTGTGCAATACGTTGTCTTTGGTTCTGCTAGCCCATTCAACTGTAACAAGAATGCATGTCTTCTTCGCTCTGCTACTTGTCTCGTCACCTTCCTGGCCGGTTATCGGCGAAACAGGTATTGATGGAACGACAGGATGGCCTTTGTCCTTGCAGAAACTGGAAACTGATCGACTGAGATTCTACTCAACACGTCACCATGTGATTCGTGTCGCTGATCCACAGATCGGAGATCCTCTAAGGCAATTCGGTTTACTGGCTGCTCGTGTCGAAAATCTCCCTCAAAAGGATTTGATTGAGAAGTTGGTGACTTACCAGCTGGTAAAATATAATTATTTGACAATCTGTATACAACGTTATGTAGCTTCGAGTTCACTTCTTCAAGGCTAGTCTTGACTTTTATAGGCTTTGAAACAGAGCATCATTTGATTCACGACCGAGTCAGAAGAGTTGTGGGTCTATTCCTGATTTGACGTCACAAACTGATTTGCATGCATGTTTACAAAGAGTTAATGCAATGCAAATCAGTTTGTGACGTCAAATCAGGAATAGACCCACTTCCCTTCTGACTCGGTCATGAATCAAATAATGCTCTGTTTTAAAGCCTATAAAAAGTCAAGATTCAGTTAAAAAAGGAAAAATTGCCGCAATTTGTTTCAAACAGGTGCAAAGATACATTTTAGCGAAAAAACTATTTGGGGGTTATGGGCACTTTAAGACTAGGTTTACACTAGAAGAGATTTTTCCGGATTCATCAGATTTAGAGTATTCGGATTCGTAACTGTCATAAGATCCGAGTCGAAAGCTGCTCGCGAGCATGCGGTTCCAAAGTTCAAAGACACAACGTTCAGTCCGCATGCGTGTCACGCGTCACGCATTATGACATCTCCTCTTCTTAAATAAATAAAAATAGATGCTAACCGTCTGAAAGGTTTTTTTTGGGTGTATAAAAAATACAAAATCACCCAAACGTTCATTCAGTTTAAACGTGCAATCAGTTCACTGCATAGTTTCAATGAGACGCTGTGGACTTTTTCTGACCCGTAGACTTTTTCTGACTGGTTGACTCGCTTGGGGAATATCTGGCTGTGATTCCATCTCTGGCATTTCAATACCAGCATCCGTGTTTGGTTGTATACATTGATTTGACTCATCAATGGCTACTGATTCCCAAGCTGTGCTCGGGGGTGGAAAAGCCTCCACCTTGGTCGGCTGAAGGTGGAAACGATTTCGACGCATCTGTGTTCCATCCGGGGTCTCCACAATGTAGGAACGAGGAGCCTGATGTTTTTGGACGATCACCGCAGGTGTCCATTCCCGTCCCCGCTTCATTCGCACAGGGTCACCCTCGTGTAGTTTGGAAAGTGGTCGAGTGCCACGGTCATAGAATGCTTTCTGGCGTTGTTGACGTGTCAGCAGATTGTGACGAACCTGAGAATTAGGCTGAGGCTGCGGATCTAGGAGACTCTTGGAGGTCGGTAGTCTTGTTCTAAGCTTTCTACTCATCAGGAGTTGTGCTGGGGATTCATCCATTCCACTGATAGGGGAATTACGGAACTCTAATAGAGCGAGGAATGCATCCTGTTTGGACTCATCAGCTTTTCTTAGTAACTGCTTAACGGTCTGTACGTTTCTTTCCACGAGACCATTAGACTTGGGGTAGTGCGGACTTGAGGTTACCACTTCTATCTCCCAACTACTGGCAAAGTCCTTAAATTTCACACTGTTGAAAGGCATGTTGTCTGCGATTAGCCTCTCTGGGATCCCATGGCGTGCAAACATATCTTTCATTGCCAAGATAACTGCTTCACTATTCTTACTGGATAGGCGAGCTACTTCAGGATACTTTGAATAATAGTCAACTACGAGCAGGTAGTCTCTCCCTTTATAGTAGAAAATGTCTGCTGCAACTGTCGCCCAGGGTCTTTCAGGGAGCTCTTGAGGAATCAAAGGCTCTCTCTGATTGCTTCGCTGGTGTTGGTGACAGGTACTGCACTTGGATACCAACTCGTCGATTGCACTATTAATACCTGGCCAAAACACTGCACTTCTGGCTCGCGCTCTGCATTTCTCTATTCCCAAGTGAGCGGCGTGTATGCATTGAAGAATTTCAGGTCGCAAGCTGTGGGGAACAATTATTCGGTCACCCTTGAACATTAACCCCTCGTAGCAGCTGATTTCATCTCGGTAGTTCCAGTAAGGCCTTGTCTCGACGGGTGTTTCTGCTTTGGTCTGCGGCCAGCCACTCATGACAACTTTCTGCAACTGTTGAAGTTCAGGGTCATTCTTAGTCTCATCTTTCAACTTGTCAAACATACTCTCAGACAACTTTCCAGAGTCCAACACATCAATTTCAAACTCGTCAGGTTGATCAACAGCTGTGCTGGGTAAGAAAGGTCTGGAAAGCGCATCAGCTAAAACAAGATGGCTGCCAGGTAGGTATTTAACTTTGACTGCATAAGGCTTAATCCTGATAATCATCTTTTGAAGACGGAGGGGAGCTTGATGAATGGGCTTTTTCAAAATCGCTTCCAACGGTTTATGATCACTTTCAACAGTAATCTCTCGTTGCCCATACAAATAATCATGAAATCGTTCGCACCCAAAGACGATGGCCAGCATTTCTTTTTCAATTTGTGCATAGTTTTCTTGGCTTGGAGTCAGGGCTTTGGATGCGAAAGCAACTGGGCGGTCATTCTGCAGAAGGACTGCACCAACACCTTTTGAGTTTGCATCAACAGACAGGGTTACTGGTTCTTTTGGGTCAAAGAACTTGAGGACTGGAGCTGAGGAGATTGAAATTTTCAGGCTTGTAAATGCATCATCTTCTGCTTTTCCCGAGGACCATTCAACATCTTTCTGGAGTAACTGGCGGAGTGGAGCGCTCTTCTGAGACATGTTTGGGATGAACTTAGACAAATAGGTTACCACACCTAGGAATCTCTGTAGGTCTTCACGACTGGCTGGGTTTGGCATGGCGACGATGGCTTCAACTTTCTTGGGGTCTGGTTTAACACCATCTGCACTCAACACGTGGCCCACATAATTAACCTCAGATACTCGAAAATGGCATTTCTCCTTGTTAAGCTTAAGGTTGCTCTCTCGACAGCGGTCCAACACCTGTCTAAGCCTCACATCATGCTGCTCCACATCTTCCCCCCACACAACAAGATCATCCACAATTACCTCAACACCTTCAATGTCCTGAAACAAATGGGACATAACATTCTGGAAGACTTCTGGGGCCGATGCTATCCCAAATGGCAATCGTGTGTAACTATACCGGCCAAATGGGCTGTTAAAGGTAGCTAGCTTGCTACTGTCCTTGGATAGTTTAACCTGCCAAAAGCCATGGTTAGCATCCAGGACACTGAACACCTTTGCATTGGGCATTCTGCTTATCACATCTTCCACGGTCTGCATGGGAAAATGTTCTCGCATGACGGCACGATTGAGGTCGCTAGGATCCATACACACTCTGAGCTTTTTATTCTTCTTCTTGGCAACTACGAGACTGTGTACCCAGGCAGTGGGCTCTGTACATTTCTCAATGACTCCCAGCTGCTCCATTCTCTTAAGCTCCTCTTTAAGAGGTTCACGAAGGGCCACAGGAACCTTACAGGGAGGGTGCACAACAGGGGTGGCATTGGGATCAATTTGAATCTTGTGCTGGACGCCTTTAATCTCACCCAGGCCCTTGAACACGTCTGCATACTCGGATTCTAGGTTCTCCTCTTCAAGGCGGTAAATTATCTTTATCAGGCCTAAATCAAGACTTGACTTCAATCCAAGAATGGATGGTAGATCTTGCTCAACAAGTACAAAGTCTATAACTGTGAATTTTCCTTTGTACTCACAAGTTAGGCTGACCTTCCCGCTGGGTGTGATTCGATGTCCGTCATACACTTTGAGCTTGGCTTTGCACTGGTGGGCCTGTTTAGGATCCACTGGAAGTCGGTCAAACAATGACTTGGAAATGACATTACAATCAGCCTCCGAATCTATTTTGAAATTCACATTGGTATCGGCGATCTTGAACGACACGTGCCACTCATCTTGGGAAGGGCATTCATCACTAGAATCCACTGAAAAGGTCAACAAATCGTCTTCGTCGTCACTGCCCTCCGATTCGGCGACTGCGTGTACAGTTTTCCCGCCAAAATCCCGCAGTCTCTTTCGGCAAACATTGGCAAAATGATCCTTCTTCTGGCAGTAATCACACGTTTTGCCGAAAGCTGGACAAGAACCCCATGAGTGAGAAGAACCACAAAACGTGCACTTTCCTTTTTGTGAGCCCAAACCTGGCCTCGGTCGACGCGAAGAATTTTTCTTCTGTCTGTCACCACTGCCTGCTCGAATTTCATTGACGCTCCGAGTTTCATTGTTTTGCTCCTTTGGCCCCATCGCTTTAATCTATTCTTTCGAAGCCTCGGATGATCTTGCCATAGAAATCGCTTTCTCCAGTGTAAGTTTCTC
>OX419343.1:16055827-16145827 GCA_948470475.1 Galaxea fascicularis | reverse complement strand
ATTGCTTCCGGACTAAGCACGAATGGGCTCTGGAGGCGACGTGTCCGTAGTTCATATATTTAAGATTTACTATGTTCAATGGCTAAAGAAGGTGATGTTTCAACTTCACAGCCTGCCATGCAAGAAGGCTCTTAGGAGATTAATATCGGATTTACTGTATTCAAGGACCAAAGGCGCCAATGTTTACCCCAAATCGCATTCATTGCACGGTTCACAAAACAATCGCATAACTCGTTGCACAATCTTCACAAAATAGACCGTAAAATATTGTGTAACTGAAAAACCTCTGCATCTAGGCGTCATTTCTATTCAAAGTGATTTACCTTTGAAAAGACCCTCAAAACCTATTTTGGTCTCCGTGATAAACATCTCTTGCACTTGGAGAGATCATGTTACTACATGTATGCAAATTTGCACTTTTCACTTACTGTACAGAAATCTACACGTTTAACAATCGTCTGTTTAACAAGTTCTTGCACCATTATCGTTGACCATCGTTTTTGAATGCGAGTCTTCCTCAGTTATTTTAATTTTAGGCTGAAAATGTTTCCAGGAAAGGAGTTTCAATTGTCTCAACAAGCCGTTTCTCAAGTTCACTTCTTTGAGCATGTGACACGAAAGTCAGACTTAAATAAGCCGGGACACATATTCCTAGCCGTTCGACCTGAATAATATTTAAGTTAGATATGAAACTGCTGTCCTTCCGGCTTGCTTTTTGGAAACGCTTTTCCATCCGAAATGCCGTTGTTCGGCATTCCGTGCGGCCTCTTAGCCCTTGAAATAAAAATTGGAAGCAAGATCAGATACTAACTGAGCGAAAATTCTAATACATCTCTGATCAGAAAAGTGTGCCTTGCGTGACTCTCAGAACATGTAAAGAGTAAAGGCTGGTGATTTGCTTCCTCAACAACTGACCTACATTTCGCACGTGTATGGGAAGATTCTAAAGCAGTAGCCACATGCAGTCGTTGACTGTCTATTTTTGTAGATTGTCTGGGATGTATACAGCAGTATGCTTGTATGTACCCTTTGTAATGGTTTCACTAAGTTAGAAATGAAAGTCTCGCTCCCGAGTTGTTACACGCGCAGTCGAAAAGACCAAGCCAATATAGGTTTACGGTTCCTTTAATTGTTCCTTCGTATCCCTATTCTTGTGGCCTAGGGCACTAATCGAAGCGGTCAACTGAAATATTACATTAAGAAAATCACCTAAATATTCGTTTCCTTCATAACAAAAATGATCACTGAACTAAGCGCACGTGATATAGAAAAGAACTCAAAGGTGCTCAAAAATCTAGCGAAATCTATAACTTTGGAATAACAAACTTAGATAACATTGTAACCTTAAACAGAGTAAATTGTTGCTTACCAACGTTCGCGGGTCTTGATTTCTTAAGAGAATTTCGCTCTAACTTGTCTTCTAGTGTACCAATAGATCTTGATCTCAAGGGGTCTTAGGTGGAACTGAAACGCGAGTTATGAACTATGCCTATCTATAATGCGGTAATCACGGCGGTAACGTAAATCAAACCACGAAATATTTCGCGACTTAAATTCGATTCTAACGGAAGCGGTTACATGGCTCCCCTAAATTAATACGTTAATTTACTCTAATCACTAGCTTATTCTCAAAAAATAAAATCGTCTCATTGTTCGGCTTATCTACGTTCTAAATATCCATAGTACTTTTATAAGAAACTTCTCTGATGGCTCCTCGACGGGGATTCCCCGGTCTTTACTGATCCTCTGATATCAGCAGCACTAGCTTGTGGATTGGTCTTTCCAGCGTTGTCAACGGCTGACTTCTTTTTCCGTCCGGTGCTAGGTTCTGACTGCCAACGTCTAGCACCACCTTCCGTACCAACCCATCCTGGTCTGATTGGGCCTCAATAACGCGGCACAACTTCCAGTGATTTCTTGGGAGAACATCATCCTTGATAATCACGATGTCATTAACTTGCAGGTTCTTCCTTGGTCGAGTCCACTTCTGCCTTGTCTGCAAAGAGAGAAGAAATTCTTTCTTCCACCTGGACCAGAATTCGTTCGTTAAATGCTTAACCCGTCGCCACCATTTTCTTGAATACAGGTCAGCGGATGTGAATTTTCCTGGTGGAGGCAAGACTACCCTTGTTTTCAAGGTCAGGAAGTGATTTGGCGTGAGTGGTTCTGCTGTTTCTGATGGGGTGATACCTTCTGATGTTAGGGGTCGGCTGTTAACTACTGCCTCCGCTTCACACATGAAGGTCCGTAGGGCTTCATCGTTCATTTGATGACCGTTTTTCTCCAGTAGGGCGGAGAGCACACTTCTCACGGTTCTTATTTGGCGTTCCCAAACTCCACCCATGTGACTGGCAGTGGGAACGTTGAGTTTGAGCTCGAACCAATCACAGTTTTCTTTCAGCATCTCTTGTTTTACTTGGCTTTGGTCCATTTCGGCTAACGCTTCCTTAAGTTCTCTTCGAGCTCCGATGAAATTTGAGCCATTGTCGCTGCGCATCTGACGTACGGGACCATGCCTACATATGAAACGGCGAAGGGCGTTGATGTAGGAGTCTGTTTCCAAGGAGTTGGCGACTTCTAGGTGAATGGCTCTTGTGACTAGGCATGTGAATAGTACCCCATATCTCTTGAGTTCCTTGCGTCCTTCCTTTACGTACCAGGGTCCGAAATAGTCCACTGTGCAATATGTGAAAGGAGGGGTAGGTGTTAATCTGTCTGCTGGGAGATCTGCCATTTTCTGTTCTTGCACCTTCGCTCTAAGCCTTCTGCAAGTGACGCATTCATGGACCAGCTTAGAAACTACTGAGCCACCGCCTATGATCCAGTAGCCAGAGGCACGGATTTCGTTCAGAGTAATTCCCTTTCCTTGGTGTAGAGCTCTTTCATGGTAGTGTCGGACCAGGAGCTTGCTTACGTGTCCCTGTCCAGGCAGAACAATGGGGTGTTTTACGTCTTGGGAGATACTTGCTTGTCTTATTCGTCCACCAATTCTTACTAAATTGCTGTGATCTAGGAATGGATCCAGACGAGAGAGGGGACTGGCTCCTTTAGGTTTCTGAATCCTGAATTTTGAGTCATCTTCCATGTGGGCTTCGTAATCTGTAGTTATCTTCAGTTTACTTATCTCTTCTTTAAAAGTTTCTTTCTGCACATGTCTTATAATTTCTTGTTCTGCTGCCTTCAGCTCATCGACGTCAACCGGACGATACTCATTTGCTGCAGATCTTGTCTTTACTCCATCCACAGTTGTCTGCTTTCCACGTGTTCTTTCTAATAAGATTTTTCGGTAACGCAAGCACATGGCAACCGCCCGTTTTGCTCTGAACCAGCTTGAAAAGTATTCTAGCCGTTGAAGAAGGCTTGCGGATGGATCTTTGGTTGTCGTAAAGGTTGTGAAGGAAGACGCTTTCCTTACTTCTTTATCATCAGGCTGTAGAGATTCGTGTTCGCTATTGTCGAAATTCTTCCAGCTATAGTGGGGATCCCAAAGGAAAGGTGGTCCTCGTAGCCACCTCGAAGAATTCAGGAGGTCTTTGGGGCTCAAACCACGCGAAGCATCATCAGCCGGGTTGTTCTTTCCGTCAATGTACTTCCACTGTTCGGGGACAGTGCGTTCTCTAATCTGTTGCACTCGATTTGCGACGAAGGTGTGAAACCAGCGTGCATCATTGTGGATGTATGCCTGAACTACTTTGCTATCAGTCCAGAACACTTCTTCAACTTCATCGTATCTCAGCTCTCGGCTCAGCATCTCGCTAACTTTGACGGATACCAGGGCAGCTGTCAGCTCAAGGCGCGGTATGGTTATCGGCTTCAGGGGGGTAACACGTGCCTTGCCCATAACTAGTGAGCAGTTCACTCTGTTTCTTGTGTCCACTAGACGGAGGTAAGAACACTGGCCGTATCCTTCTGTGCTAGCGTCCGAGAAGTGGTGTAGCTCGACCTTCTTGAGATTATCCATTTCTTTTAATTTGAAACACCTTGGGACTTCCATCATCTCTAGAAGGGGAAGTTCATTTCGCCACATTTCCCACTGCTCGCGAAGCTTGTCAGGTATGTTGTCATCCCAGCCTATGCTTTCCTTGCATAGCAGCTGCAATATTCTTTTTCCTCGTAGCAGGAATGGGGCAGCGAAACCAAGCGGGTCGTATATTGAGCTTACTGTTGATAGAATGCCACGTCTCGTCAGTGGTTTATCCTTAAGGGTAATACGGAACTTGAAAGCGTCATTCTCAATGTTCCATTCTACGCCAAGCACACGTTCGGGGGGAAGTAAATCACGGTTCAAATCAAGTTCCTTGATATCTTTGGCGCACGACTCTGTGGGTGTGGATTCGACAACTTTTTTACTGTTAGACGTGAACTTGTGAAGTCTGAAGCCGCCTCTCATGCACATTTCAGTGCTATTCTTAATCAATTCAATGGCTTCTGGTACTGTAGGAACTGACTTAAGCCCATCGTCAACATAGAAGTTCTCTTTGATAAAGGAAGCTGCTTCTGCTCCAAACTCATTCACACCATCGTCAGCAGCAGTTCTTAGGGCTAAATTAGCACAGCCTGGGGAGGAGGTGGCACCGAAGAGATGCACCGTCATTCTATATTCTGTTGGCTCCTTTGAGGTGTCTCCTTGTTCCCACCAGAGAAAGCGAAGAAGGTCACGGTGCTCTTCATTGACGTGGACCTGGTGGAACATGCCCTCGATGTCACAAGCGAATGCCACAGGTTCTTGCCTGAAACGACACAGGACACCAACCAGGGAGTTCGTCAGATCAGGGCCTTGCAGAAGGTGGCGATTAAGGGAATGTCCCTGGAAATCCGCTGAACAATCGAAGACTCCTCGTAACTTCTCGGGCTTCTTAGGGTGATACACCCCATGATGAGGAATGTACCAAGCTGTTTCACGCTGCTCGGGGGCCTTCTCTGCATGACCTTCTTCTATCATCTTCTGCATAAATGTCACGTAATCTTCCTTGTATTTCGGGTCAATGGCGAATCTTCGGCTTAACTGCCTTAATCGTGCTTCAGCGTGTTTCTTGTTGCACGGTAAGTGGACGTTCTCGTTACGAAGTGGTAACGGAATTTCGTAGTGCCCGTCATCCGCTTTATGAATTCCATTGGAAGTAATTTTCATAAACTTCAGGTCTTCTTGAGACATGGCTAAGTTCGCATCTTGACATTCGGAAAAGTCCTGCTCAAACATTGTCTTGATGGCCGAAGGTGCCATTATCTCCTTACAACTCTTTAGAGGGATGAACTTGCCAGTTGAGGCTTCTTTGCCTAGTATTTCTCATGTAGCGATGCGATGGCATCCAGCTGTCATCTCAATTTCACTATCATGATCTCCGTGGTTTCTTGCTCCCACCACTCCCCAGCCCAATGTTGTACGTATAGCGTAGGGGTCATTTGACCTACCAGGGACTATGGATCTTGGCTTTAAGGCACGAACACAGTTATTGGCAATCAATAAACCAATGCTTAAGTGCTCTTCATATGGCGGGATCTCGTCAGCAATTTTCTCTAGGTGCCCGTACTTGCGGGCGGTTTCCGGGCGAGGAATCTGTCCACGTTGGCCTGGTATATGTGTTCTTGTGTACGTCTTAGGGAGGGATATGTCTACCTTGCTGTCGTAACGTGATACGACGAGACCATCAATTCTTTGTGTATCAATTTTCTCTATGGCATGCATGGTGCCCAGCTCTAGCTTAATGGCGGGACCAGTTACTCCAAGCTTGTGTATTACGTCATCGGTAACGAAACAGGTGTCACTCTGATCATCTAGTACAGCGTAAGCCTTTACTTGGCGATCTGGGTCATTCTTGTGATGAATCCACACCGGGAGGATCATGGAGGTTGTAGTATTACTGCAGTTCACGCAATTGTTTGTGGCTGTGACGGTTTCCTGAGTGCTTTCTTGTTTTTTCTCCTCAGATGAGAAGCGGTGGAGGGCAGTCGCATGTGGCTTCTTACAAACCTCGCACAGAGTTTTCTGCTTGCAGCTTCGTGCCGTGTGACCTTGAATAAGACAGGAGAAGCATATTCCTCTTGACATACAAAGTTCCAGTCTTTCTTTAAACGGCCTTTCCAGGAAGTTCTTGCATTTGGCGAGACTGTGTTTTCCTTTACACAGCACACACGAACTCGCATCCGGGGGCTCCTTGCGTGACGACTCAAAGCCCGTAGTAGTTAAGGAGGTGCCATGTCGCTTCTTCTTATCCTTACTTTCGGGGCTTCGCCTCATCTTATCGACCGGGGTGTTTCTCTCCCTTTCCAGTTCCTTTCTTGTTGACGTTAAAGCATCGTGCGAAAATACAGGGTGATTGGCGTCAAGGGATGCTTCTTGTGTAAACTCAACGAAGTTTGCGAAGAAGTATTCGCCACATTTTGCTTCTAATCTCTTTGCGCTTTCCCTCCATTTATTTCCGTAGTAGGCAGGCAACCGAGCTGCGAGTTCTCGAATCGTGGAGTAACTCTTGAATTCCTTTAAGTACTTCACGGATTTCATCGTTTCTTGCGTCATGATCAGGAAGTCGCTGAATTCTTGCAAGTCTGCGCTTGTTACGCATGGCGTCCAGCTTCTCAGTTTATCCCTGTATGCTTCGTAAATTCTAAAGGGATCTCCGAAGCGTTCTTTCAGTGTTTTTCTTGCTCTCTTGTAAGCGTCTTCGGTTCGCAATCCTAGCAAACTGCTGATCGTTTTTTGCGCTGCTCCACACGTATATTCGCCTAAATAATAAAGCTTGTAGTTGGGGCGAACAACTTGGTCTTCTATCAGTGCGTCGAAGGCATTTTCCCATTTTGGATACTCTAAGATGTTTCCGTCAAACTGGAGGCTTAGGAACCGGAACAGTCATTCTTCGCAATAATTCAACTTGGGTTTTCTGAATTTCTGCGTTCTCTTCCTGAATGCGCCAAATTTGGGGGTTGTAGTGATGCCCAGGTGATTCGGTACTCCTCGCTGATTGGTTGATATCTCGATGAATAAAGGGCGTGTTGACGTCAAGTCGTGAGGGAAAGTGAGGCGATATTCCTGCGCTGGTATTTGCGATATTTTCGCGCGCATCTGGCGATTGCTTTGGCATGCCGACGACAGTGGGTTCGTCAACTTCGTTATCCTTTCCTTTAATTTCCTTGCGGGCGATTTTATCCGCTTGTGGCTGGCCAACTGACTTAGGGTCGGAAATTCTTTGTTTATCAGTTTGTTTCATTGAAATTTCTGTGGCTTCTTGCAAAGCAATGGTGTCATTTAATTCAGATTCTTGCAGAATTTTTTGAATTGCTTCGGCCGCAGAAAGTTCTCCATGCAATTCCTCCCGCTCATCCAAATGCTCGAGCTCCTTTTCTTGAAGTTTTAATTCGTCTCGCCGCCTATCAATTTCCTGTCGCCTTCTCAATGTGTCTAATTTCGCCTTAAGTTTCGCGGTTTCAATTGCCGCTCGCTTTGAGGAGGTCGTTGACGACGATCGAATGGATGACGCTCATTTTCTGGAGCGTAATGATTTTTGCGAAAGGAGCTCATCTCTGTCTATTTCTTGGTCCTTTATTTTTACTTTGATTTCCGCCAAACATTCTAATGCTGCATTTTTCATGTCGTGGAATTCGTAATGTATTTCTTGTTCCCTTTCCGGAAGTTCTAACCTGATCAAAAGATCAGTCACGTTTTCATGTGCGGCCTGAAAGGTGTTTAAGTCAGCCTCTAAACCGTCTTTGCAAACGTTTAGTTTTACGAGGTCCGCTGGTTCTCTTAGAGATTCGTAGATAGCGTCTATACACAATCGGAGATCCTTCATCGATGTTTGTCGTTTCTTTGTACCGATTTCCAGGTCGAATTCTAGACCCTTTTCAGTGCGGTTTCTACTCTGACGTTTATGACATTCTTCGAATTCTTCGTAAGTAACGTGGCTATTTTTTTCAACGCCGCCACGTGCTCCTTCAAAAGCGCTAACTTCTTCGGTGTTTTCTGGTTTATTGGAATCCATTGTCTAATTTCAGTTCATAATCCTTTTCAGTTGAGTTCTTAGAGTTCGTTAAACCCTCGTTGTTGACTGTAATGGTTTCACTAAGTTAGAAATGAAAGTCTCGCTCCCGAGTTGTTACACGCGCAGTCGAAAAGACCAAGCCAATATAGGTTTACGGTTCCTTTAATTGTTCCTTCGTATCCCTATTCTTGTGGCCTCAGGGCACTAATCGAAGCGGTCAACTGAAATATTACATTAAGAAAATCACCTAAATATTCGTTTCCTTCATAACAAAAATGATCACTGAACTAAGCGCACGTGATATAGAAAAGAACTCAAAGGCGCTCAAAAATCTAGCGAAATCTATAACTTTAGAATAACAAACTTAGATAACATTGTAACCTTAAACAGAGTAAATTGTTGCTTACCAACATTCGCGGGTCTTGATTTCTTAAGAGAATTTCGCTCTAACTTGTCTTCTAGTGTACCAATAGATCTTGATCTCAAGGGGTCTTAGGTGGAACTGAAACGCGAGTTATGAACTATGCCTATCTATAATGCGGTAATCACGGCGGTAACGTAAATCAAACCACAAAATATTTCGCGACTTAAATTCGATTCTAACGGAAGCGCTTACACCCTTGTTCAGGAATCCACACTAACATTACAAACTCATGTTTGAAAATCTCATACAAGCGCCTTTTATAAAGTGTTTTTCGCTTAGTTTTTCAAAGCAATGTGTTTTGCTTCCCTCCCTTCCATTGTTACAATACCGAGCCCTTGCCCATATTTCTCATGTAGCTCTTTAGTATGGGCAGGAACAATGTGTCCAATTGTCCACACAGTAGGATTTACAGAGGTAGGGAGAAACAATGCATTCACCTGATAATAGTCACGAGCACTAATGCTCAGTTCTGTAAGCTGTTCAACAGTAATATCAAACCTGCTGAAGAGTGAGACACAATCCCTTAGTCTCAGTCTAAGGTATGCAAAATCAGAAGTGTTTTCCTTTCTTGGTGAGAATCATTTTCACTCTCAGCCATTTAATCAGTCTCATAAAATTGTGGCAAAGTAGCCTGGAATCTTTTCCAGTAAATCTATACTGGAGATCCTGACCCTAACCCTGTGTTTTGTTGTACCACTTCTTTACCATTCTTGCCAAACATTTGGCCTTTACCTCAAACTTCAGTGCAGTTACAACTCTAGATACAATGCTATCGTTTGGAATGTCTGCAAACTTTTTGCAACGGTCTGTGTAAGGTCCAATTCGTGACCATTACATTAAGGCGGTTAGTCCGCTGGTTAGTTTAATCGGTGCGGATTCTCACGCCATCGTTTTTTGCCATGTGATTGATGCCGTTAGAAAACAGTTTCAGAGTTTTGCCTTTGGAGAAATATGTACAATAACTTGTGAGTATTATCGTTATATTTCGATTATAAGTGCCTAGTTTACTATTGCTAAATTTACACTTTTTGGCTGTATTTCTTTCAGTGAATCGTTGACTTCGTCGTTCACTTCGCTGTTCACTTCGCCATTCAGTATGCCGTTTGTCGTTTTGCTGTCAATTTTGCCGATTAACGATGAATAAAGAACGCATTGAAGTTATTGAATCTGAATTCTACATCATTCGAAGTTATTGCAAGTCCACTTCTGTTTAGAAGCACCCAGGATGACCGTTAAAAAACACAAGAAACACAAGATTTCTTCTTCAAAGAAACCCGATCAAGCGAGATCAGAGCACATGAAAGAGATTACGGATTCCACGTCAGTTGGGAAATCGCCTCAGGTCAACACGTTTCAAAGCAATGAGGATGGCGGAATTATGCAAGTACGGCCATCATTAGCAATCTTCCTGTTACCCAACGAGACGTTGCCACCAAAGAGGATTTGAAAAAGTGGTCCCACCTTTGAGATGTCAGTCTGCCTGATACTGGGGACGGGAGGGTAACAATCCTGATTGGTGGCGACCATCCACACATTATCGATAAGCAGTTAGACATGAGAGAAGGAAAGCATGGTGAACCCATAGCCGTAAGAACACCTCTCGGATGGACCGTCCATGGCCCCGTTGGAGAAGTTTCTGAAAGTGGTGTCCATGTGAATTTCACCCCTACAGAGCAAGAAAGACTGAATGCCCAGCTGGAACGCATGTATGACGAAGAGTTTAGCGAAACTAAGGCTGATGTCGAAGAGGGCGTATCAGTAGAGGACCGTAAAGCCCGAGAAATCATGGACCGTTCAGTGATCATGTTAGACAGACACTATCAGCTTAAACTTCCATTCCATCAAGACCACCCAGACCTGCCAGACAGCCTGCCGACAGCAGAAAGAAGATTAAAGTGGTTGAAAGGCAAGATGCAGAACGATCAAGTTTTCCATGGCAAGTACAGCGCTGTTATGGAAAAGTACCATGCTGAAGGAGCGTCACAACAGGTGCCTAATGATGAACTTGTTAACCTTAAACCTATGTGGTATCTTCCACATCACATGGTTTGGCACCCTAGGAAACCAGAGGAACCGAGAGTGGTTTTCCATTGTGCTTCTAAGAGTGGTGGAACATCATTGAATGAACAGTTGCTACCGTGTATGACACACTGGGATTCGCCAGCCCACTGCTCCTACCTGGCAGAGAAATCAACCAAGAACTGTGTAGCCTCAAGCTTGACTGGATCGAGAAACTCCCACATGAGTTGTGTAATCGTTGGAGAAAGTGGAAGGATGGCCTCGCTAGTTTGCAAGGTTTTAGCATTCCACGCTGTTATAAGCCAAAGGATTTCGGCACAGTTCAACGAGTAGAACTGCATCATTTTGCTGACGCGTCCCAGGAGCGTGGTTACGGGACAGCCTCCTACTTGCGCCTTGTAAATGATAAGGGACAGATACATTGTAGTTTTCTCATGGGGAAATCGCGTGTGAGACCCATGAAGAGTGCAGTGACTGTGCCAAAGCTAGAATTGGCTGCAGCTACCTTAGCGACCAAGATTAACAAAGTAGTAATGAAAGAGTTGAAGGGAAGATTGAAGATTGACGCTGTAACGTACTGGACCGATTCCATGATAGTTTTAAGATACATTGCAAATGAGGTGCGGAGATTCGTGACTTTTGTGGCAAATCACGTTGCCACAATATGGCAAGAATAAAAACCGAAGCAGTGGCGCTATGTTCAGTCGGAGATTAACCCAGCAGATTATGCTTCTCGAGGAATCATGCCTTCGGAGACTAAGAAGCTCGAGAGATGGCAACATGGACCTGAATTCCTCTGGCAGAGTGTTGAAGAGTGGCTTCCACAGCCAGTAGAAGTATTCAAGGATCTCCTAGAAAGTGACGAAGGAGTAAAGAAGGAGAAAACGACAGTTGGAGCAGCCACGGTACAAACGGATTTCTGGAACACTCTATTTCTGAGGTATTCAACTTGGAATTGACTAAGAAGAGTGGTTGCTTGGCTAATCAAAGCCTTCCAGGCATGGGCTTGTCCTTGGTCACAAAATGAATCAAGTGGTACCGCAGAGAGGAGATTAAAGTGTAGTCCCGTGTTCCTGTCAGTCCTAGATTTAGACAAAGCAGATAAGCTGATTGTAAAGGTTGTGCAGAGGCAGTCGTTCCCCATTGACGAGTCGCTATTGAAAGGCAGATTTGCTCGGTTGAAACCGTTCAACGACGAAGGAATTTTTCGTGTGGGAGGACGACTAAAGCACTCAGATTTGCCATATGATGCCAAACACCCGATGATTCTGCCAGGGAAACATCCCGTGTCGGAGTTAATAATTCGGCATTATCATTATTTGGAAGGACATGCAGGAAGTTACCAAGTACTGGCTGAGATGCGACAACGGCTTTGGGTTATTAAAGGAGTTTCCACAGTCAAGCGCATTCTCAGTAAGTGTCATGTGTGCAGACGACAGAATGCCAAATTAGGAGACCAGATAACTGCACTGTTACCAGTAGTATGTGTGTCTTCAGACAGTAACAGAGTCATCTACCCCTTTGCAGCAGTAAGATTGGATTATTTTGGACCGCTCTACATGAAGATGGGACCCGACACGAGGTTGAAGAGAAATCCGACCCTGAACAAGCGGTATGGATGCATTTTTACTTGCTTAAGATATCGGGTGGTGCATCAGTGCAGTTTTGCGCTTTGTTGGCAGACGAGGCCCCCCTACTGTTATCTACAGTGACAACGGCACTAATTTTAGAGGAGCTGAGTTAGACGTCGTTAAGGCTTTGAAGGTATGGGATCAAGAGAAAATCCAGGCTTCATTGTCTCGAAGAGGTATTGACTGGAAATTGAAGCCCCCGGCCGCAAGCCACCAGGGTGGCGTCTGGGAACGCCTCATACGTTCTATCAGAAGAATCTTACACTTTCAACATAGCAGAGAAACAAAAACTTCAATGTAACGATGAACTTATAGTAAGCCACGAAAGGTGGAGTACGTGATGCATGACATTCTCAGGTCTCTGATTGTGTGTCATTGGTAATTCCCGACTAGTGGGCCAGACCCGGGGGGGGGCTCCCATATGAAACAGACAGGGATGCTCATCGAAAATTTTGAAATTAACTCCTAAAGGAGACCATCTGGGCGTGCCTCAAGCTTTTTGTGACCCCTAAAGGAGACCAATCTGGGCATGGCTTAAGCAAATTTTGACCCCTAAAAGAGACTGCTTAAAAACACACAAATACGACATGCAATAAGTTTTAATGATATAAAGACATAATCATCGAATGCTTTTATCTAAAAGTAGTTTTTAAAAGCATTGTCATAAATCTCAAGTTCTTCTTCATGTTCATACCGCATTGTCTCTTTGGCACTTGGTAAAATACAAAACTAGTTAATGTTCACTATGTCATCAAATGCTAGACATGCTGAAGGCTAAAGGCTGGTAGTGACTAGCTAAAATATAATATTTACACATATGTGTACACTTCTAAACGAAAACTCTTTGGAAACTGTGAAAAGAGCAAACCATCTAAATTCTTTAAAGAATTGTAAAACACATGATTTGTCTCAATTTTTTCTCTTAACTGTGATGACCTGTTTGCTGAGTTTTCCTTATTAATTTAAGGTATGCCATTCAAAATATTGTCTGGTTACTGTATTCTTTTCTCATTTAAAAACGTTAAGAATGATACTCTTCGACTAAGTCTTCCACTTGATGTACAATTACTGTATCCACCCTTCTGCCATCATCTTCCAAGTCAACAGCTAAGGATCTAGCATTTCTTTGCCGAGCAGTCACGGATGCCCTGTGCTATGTTTCCACACTTTGAAGAAATTCGGTAATGATGCACGTATCCTGAGATAACGCATAAAAGTCATCTCTTTCTTCTTCTTGATTTATCTCAAGGTGAACCTTGCAAATAAGCGATGTTAATGGCATTGCCACAACAGTTTCCTGGTGGTAATAAAGATGGCTGTCTTCAGAAATGCAACAGTATTTAGATGCAATAACCTCGACATTCACTGGTTTGTTACTAATGTCAACGGGGCGAACGTACTCGATAAATCCTTTGGTCCCTTTTTTGTGCATCCTTTGTACTTGGCCCAAGATGAATTTACCAGTACAAGAAGGGTCGTAAAACACACAGTTGTCAAACAAACCAACAGAATCATTGCTGTCTGTAGAACCACTGTCACCGGCCTTCTCATTCTCACTTTCCATTGATGTACCTGCACCCTGTAACCTCCTAAGATGGTCTGTAGACAGTTCAGGGTTATTTCTCAGTTCTGCAGTTACTGTACGTTTATAACGCCTGCCAACATCAGGTACTAACAAAGTATCACTTTTCTTTTCTGCCTCTTTGTCTGTGTGAAAGCTGTCGAGAACAGGATGAACTATCTGATGAATATCTTTAACCTCCTTGTCATCAACTGTATTATGAAGATTATCAGAGTTACTTTGGGTTTCAATTTCTGTGTCGTCTTCCAGTCGATGCTCATGTGCTTCTCTCCTTAAGGTCTCTTGCTCTTCGTCTGTTTCCATTCCTCTTAATGATTCTTTGAAATCGACATAATCCATGGGCTTGTAAAACCACTTCTTGTTGTCATCATCATGGCCATCACCATCATTTGTCTCATTGCCCGGTTCATTGTCATCAGGATGCACTCCAAGCTTCCTAGCGAGCTGCCTTGCCATTTCTACTCCCTCCTTTCAGGCACACTCAACTTCTTCTTCAGATGGGTAATCCTTATGATGACAGACTCATTTTCTTTGATCTTGAGGAAACTGCTTGTCCCAGATGAAGTCATTATTATGTTTGCGCTAGGGAAACTTGATGTCTGAGTTTGTTACTTTGATTTCTTGCAGCCTGTTCATGTGACCGCGGTTTGTGTGCATGTCAAGAATGTTGTAGTTGTGATAGTTTTGCACAAAACTGCCATTTTCTGAGAAGTACCTTTCACAGCGATGGCTTCCTGTTAAATCTAAAGGGCATTCTAGGTCAGGGTGCTCGTCACGAAAGTAAGAAATTAAAATGGCAACAAAGTGGCACGACAGAAAAACATCTTGGAAGCATTCTCTTGTGAGAAAGTTTTGCTTTAAAGAGAGGGCATTAGAGAGCAAGATCCAGTTTCGCCATAAGCTGAAGAAGATGGGGACTAGGACTGGTAGTGAAAGATGGCAGACATGTTTTTGCTCGCTCTGTCTGCCCGTGAGTAAATCATGCTTGCTTTGTAAGGCAACTAACCATAAAGACATAATGCCAAAAGAAAATGAAGGAAAGGGACAAGAGCCACAGGCTGGCCCAGCAAATACGGAAAAAGGTCAAGACAACTGATCAAGAAGAAGAAAAAGGATAAGACAACAAGGATCGCAAACCGATGATGAACTCATGAATGAAGGACATGAGCAAAACGGTTCCCGTACGAAACGAGCAGATCTGTTTATAGTCTGCTACAGATCTGCTGGCACATCTGTAGCAGATCTGCAGACAATCTACAGATGATCTACAGATTATCTGCAGAATGTCTGCAGAGCGTCTGCAGCGATGATCTGCAATAAGTCTGCAAATTTGCAGATGCTCTGCAGACGAAATCAGCCTATCATGTTAAACGAAAAGCCCACAAAATGCACCAATCAAACAACTTTTATTTAAAAGATAGACAGGGGAGGTCGGTCTGTTATTCATCAGAAGTAAACAATGCTGACATATAAGCAAAGAATATCACCAGCAGGAATTTAAAGTATTTTTCTCAGCGTGACATTTTCAACACATTCCAAATGAATAAAAAAAAACCTCGAGTAGCAACCACTCCTTTCAAAAAATCTAGGCTTCACGCTTGCGTAGCCTGCGAGTAACGAGGGAGCTTGCTCGCAGGCTAGGCTTCGAGTTTTTTTTTTTGGTGCGCTTGGCAGGTTACTTGCAGAAACGAGATCGAGTAAACTGGATACTGAGTGAGATTCATTTCTTTCTCGTCTGCGCTTGGTACCTGCTTGACATGAAGGCAGTTTAAAGGAACGAAAGAGGTAACTCAGAGAGTACATGAATAATGCACAATCTAGTGACCGCACACCAGGGCCAAGAGTTTACGGATCACTGACTGAATCTTGACCCGCTCTGGGGTCTTATTATAGTAGCAAATTTCGTTATTTCATTTGTCTATATATCTAAATATTTGTCGGCCACTATCCTCTTCTGCAAATTTGTATTATAGATATTACCGACCCAGGGGAGAAATCACAAATCTCAGCGTTATGTAAATGCCGTAGTGTGACCTTTGGATAAGGTCGGCTTCGAAGTCACTGCAGTGAGTAAATCCAGGTTTTTCAAGACATACAGTTTACAAACTCTTTGTAAATATTTTAGTGATTGGACAAAATGTTTCATTCTCTTCGCTCAACTAATACTCGTTTGTTTTGCAGTATACTGTAGAATGCTCAATTTCTTTATCCCTTTGAACGATTTAGAAAAAAAAACCTACCGGAAAATCCAAATCCAAACTTCAAGTTCAATTATGACAAAGACTGTCCGACAGCCCAAGGTGGAGCAGGTTGCCTGCATAGTAATTATTTCTATTTTGCGCGCCTAAATTAATTGATTCTACTTAAGAAATTGCATGGCTGGATTGCCTGTTCACTTCAAAAACTACTCATTTAAATGATCCAAGCCTCCTCAGCTGTTCTTGAAATGGTACTATTAACTATAGCTCCATATATGCAATGTGCACATAAATCTGCTCCAACAGTAAAAATCTGTAAATCGCGTAACCGTTACTCCAAACTTAGTTAATAAATCAGGACGTCAATGCTGTGAATGAAATTGTTTCTTGATTTGCTGTTCACCTCTGATAATTACCCTGTTTTTTGAACGATCATCAGAGTTTGGTTAAACTGGAATGTTACATTAAGAGAGGTCTTAAAACAGTTGAAAAACCACCAACCTCCAGTCTTGATAATTTTCCCTGGGTAGGGGAGTTTTTTTTAAAGGTCTTCCTTTCTTTCCCTCCTCCCAGTCAACCATGGCTTCTAAGTCCTCGAAAATTTCTCAGACATAATGTAATTACGAAGCAGTTGCGACGCTATATAAATCTTCTTCCATCCAAAGAACTATAGCAAAAGCCATCTTTTTATATCAAAAAGAAGCAGTTGCGACGCTATACGCTTCCGTCCAAAGAACTATAGCAAAAGCCATCTTTTTATATCAAAAAGTAATTTCTTACATACTGTCTTGTTTGCGTGCAAACTTTGAATGTGACACTTCCACTGAAATGAATATCAGTGTAAGCAACATCTCCTATTCTTATTGGACGTTTCAAGTGTGACAGGTGTTGGGTATCAGCCAGGAGAATGTGTCATATTCGCAGCGGCCGATGAGCTTTCATGTGTGGTTTTCTCTCTTTGTCGAGAACAGCAAATAAATTTAAAGATAATTTGTACATTTATTTCATTTTCTTCATGGCTGCAATATACTTACATGTTTATACCCCCCAATTGAGGCATGACATTTCTTGTCACTTACAAACATGCCACTTAGGTCACCGTGATGGTTTGAAACCTGATGAGTAGCCTGATGTATTTCACCTCTGCCATTTCCGGGGTGTAGTAGACATCACGATTTTAGTCAAGTTAACTCGAGGGCCATTATGTAAACTACCGGGTTACCGGTAATAATGTATTTCACCCTCGGTAGATAAAGTATTTGTTGTTGTTCCCAGATCAGTTGGATGATTGGAGAGCATTCAAATATGAACGAAGCTATGAACGAAGGTCAAACTGACCGTAATTGCATGGAGAAATGTTTATAATGACCTGCGATACAAGTATTGATCTCCTCTTGACTTCTCAATCCTTGACCAACAGCCCCTACAGGCAAGGTTAATTTAGTAACGAAGTAACGAAGTAACGAAAAAATGTGACGTGAATTTTAGCATTAATACCGCAAAGTTTTCACTGACAATTTCACTATCTATGTTGTCTATGTTTCCAAAGGGATAAGAAAGTAACGACTCAAACTTTCAAAGCCACAAAAACTAAAAGCAAAATGGAATGATTGCAGGCTTTATTCAGTGATCTTATTTTGAGGCGGATCATGCCACTAATCAAGTTGAGCATAGTTAAGATGTTTCTTCCTTTTATGTTTTGTTTTCTTGAAATCACCCCAGCACGAAAATTGAAGAATTTTGAAAGTCAAAGATAATGATACTTAAGAAGGGAAAAACTCCTCAGTGCTCACTGAGTGTTAAGTCAGAAGGATGGTTTTAAAGAGGGATCAGATCGGAGGAGCGCCGGCGTGTCAATTTCAGAAGTGTTTTTTATTTTAGCGGCGGCATGACCGTCACATCAATCACAACAACTGATAAGAAGAACGTCTCCTCATGTTTTGAAGCTGTTGTAGGTAAGAAAAATAATCACAGTACAGAAGCTTAACCATCTTTTTCCACTTTTCATGATTCGTTCACGTAATTACTCAACTTTCGTATCGTTGTTCTATCAACACTGATATGTCGATCAATGAAATGTTTTTCCCTGAGCGTTTGGAACTGAGGCTTAAACACAAATGCCCCCTGTAGTACTGCTCTTAAATTTTATTGAAAGAATGAGTCAGGTATGTGTGTCTATTCCTATGTAATAAGGATAAATTAAGGTCGAAAGTGTATTTATCACTTAATGTAAGTGTTCAATCGACGTAATATTTGATTTACTAACTTGTTGTATGTATAATGTGGCTTACCATTTATGACTCTTATTTACGCATTTTCAATTTTGGACTTTCTTTTTATCTGTAGAATTGAACTATTTTATTTATCTCAAAACAAACCAGAAATGACTGATCCAATAAGGTTTATACCCAAGTCACAATACAATGAATGGTCTATCGATCCGGTTTTTGGGCTTCAACGTGTTGCAGATCATCTGCAGATCTGTTGTTAGTCTGTTTTTCGTCTGCAGTCTTAACATCGTGAAGAGTATTGAAGCTTAACGTCTGCAGCAGACTGAAAACAGACTCTGCAGACGATAAATTAGTCTGCAGTTGATCTGTTTTTGTCAAAACAGATCTGTTGCAGATCTGCTGCAGATCTGCTCGTTTCGTACGGGTTGTACAATTTGCAATGATAAACTTGATGCTATTCAAGAGAAGCTGGATCAGGTATTGCTGTTGATTCCTGAAGTTGAAAATATGCGAGTTAAAATGAAACAGTTGGATGAAGACAAAGAATCGTTATGGCAAAGCCTCGAGTTCACCCAAGCAGAAGTGAAGGAATTAAAATCGCAAATTAAATCAACAACTAATGAGCAGGGTGTCGCTAATAAAAAGCTTGATAAATTAGACCAGCTAGAGCGTCGAATTATTAAACAAGAATGCTACAACTGTTGCAGCAATATTAAATTTTTTGGGATCAAGGACTTTGAAAATGAGTCACCAAGCGATACAGAGAGAAAGCTCAGGCAATTCTTGAAGAACGAAATGCAAATTTCTAACGACGATCCTGAAGAGATGCAATTTGAAAGAGTACATAGAATTCCGACACATCCCATCGCTGGAAGGAGTACTAACAAGAAAGAACAGGCGAGGCCTATAATTGCGAAAGTATCCTTTTTCAAGGATAAGGAACTCATAAAATCCCACATCAAAAATTTGCCAAAAGGAAGAAGATATGGTGTAGCTGATGACTTTCCCAATGAAGTGGAAGAGATTAGGAAGGCTTTGTATCCGCTTCTCAAAAAAGCCAAACAAGACAAGAGGAAAGCCTTTTTCAACATTGAAAAGCTGGTTATCGACAACGTCGTCTATCACAGACCAGAATCTAAGAAATCTCCACTTTACGGACGTATTATGGCAAATGGTTAACTTTGAAATCGAAATAGTTTCTTTTTTTTTATTGCCTTTATGAAAAGCGTTCAGATCTTTACACTCGCCTCAGACAGAGCATGCCAAGTACTGGAATACAGGTAATGTTAAGCGTTAAATGTAGTAAATTTGTTTGTATTTACGGTTCGTGTGGGGCCGTAGTATTCCGCTTTTACGCTAACGAAATCAATTGCAAGAAGCAAACTAAAGTGCTGCATCATTGGCTCGTTTGTTTATTTATTTCTGCAATAAATAGCTTGCAAGTGGCTAAAACGTATATTAAATGGAGTTAAAGTTTTTATCTTTGAATGTTAGAGGGTTGAACAATACTACCAAACGACGCCAACTTTTTAGATGGTTACATCAACAAACTTCTGATGTAATATTTCTTCAGGAAACATATACGTCTGCACAGACTGTCAAATTGTGGGAAGCTGAATGGGGAGGTAAAATTCTCGCATGCCACGGCTCTACTCACAGCTGTGGTGTGATGATTCTGTTCAAACCTAAAATCAACGTGTCAATTGGCAATGTAATTGAGGACAAAAACGGCAGATACATTGTAAGTGAAGCAGCAATAGACGGTGTATTTTAGTAAATATTTATGCACCAAACGATCAAACGCAACAAATCAAATTCCTTAGAAATCTGTCTAACTCCGTCCTCAATGGCTATGCAAATGAAACCTTGGTGATAGGTGGTGACTTTAATTGTCTATTGAATGACTGGGATAAACGAGGAGGGCGACCAGTTGAACATAAGGAAAACGTTATCCAGGAAATGAACAACTTAATAGAAACCTATGATCTTGTTGATGCATCACAAGTTAAAAAGCCCAGTGCACAGGGCTATACTTGGAACAATCCGTCAATGAAAATTCAATGCAGACTAGATTACTTCTTGCTATCTAAAGATATTTGATTGTCCTTGAAGGCTATTAAAATAGTCCTGAATATATTTTCAGACCATTCCGCATTAAGCTTAGTCTTAACTCACTGCGAGAAAGAAGCTAATCGAAGTCCAGGCTTTTGGAAATTTAATAATTCTCTCTTGATTGACGAAGAATACATTGACGTAATTACAGCAAAAATACCTGAATTCGTTTTAGAGTGTCATGATGTAACTGATAAAGGGCTTCTCTGGGAATTAATCAAAATGGAAATTAGGGCAACGACTATTGCCTTTTTGAAAAGAAAAGCATTGCAACAATGCGACAAAGAAAAAAAGTTAACACAAATATTCAATGAATTGCAAGAGAAAATCAGATCACACTTCAGTGAAGAGACAAAGGCGGAAATGGATCACGTAAAAAATAAGCTGGCAAAAATAATTGCACAAAAAACCCAGGGCGCAATGGTGCGAAGTAGAGCACGCTGGTATGAATTCGGTGAAAAGAATAATAAATATTTTTTAAACTTAGAAAAAAGAAATCACAGGAAAAAACACATAACTTCATTGATAAAAGATGATGGCTCTGTTCAGTGTGATCCAAAAGGAATCCTGGATGAAGAAGAAAGATTCTACAGAGAAATATATTTTTCGAAAAATACTAATCCCGAATCAAACGATTTCAAACTTTTTTTCAAGTCTCCCCATTTAAAGAAGGTAGATAACGAAGAAGCCAAAAGTTGCAAAGGCTTACTAACGATAAAGGAATGCTCTGAAGCGCTCAATAAGTTCCAAAACAACAAGACGCCAGGCTCTGATGGTTTCACAATTGAATTTTACATATGTTTCTGGAATGCAGTCGCACAGTTTATGGTTGACAGTTTTAATTACGGCTTTGAAAATGGGCTCCTTTCAATCTCTCAATGGCTAGCAATTATTTCATTGATACCAAAGAAAGACAAAAACTTGCAATATTTAAAAAATTGGAGGCCAGTCTCCCTTCTTAATAACGATTATAAAATTGCTACAAAACCTATTACACTTAGAATGGAGAAAGTTCTCGCTAAAATTGTTAATGACAGCCAAACAGGTTACATCAAAGGTAGGTACATTGGAGAAAATATTAGAACGATTTCCGACATTATGTCATTTACAAAAACTCATAACATCCCTGGTCTAGCTGTTTTTCTCGATTTTGAGAAAGCATTCGACTCTCTTGAATGGAATTATCTCCAGAAGTGCTTAGAAGTGTTCAACTTTGGCCCACAGTTACGGCAATGGATTAGAGTAATTTACAGCAATATTTCTAGTTGCGTTTTAAATAACAGACATGCCACTAGACATTTCAATTTCGGAAGAGGAGTCAGGCAAGGTTGTCCTCTGTCAGGCACCTTGTTCGTCATCGGAACTGAAATCCTGGGTAATGCCATAAGAGGTTCAAAAGAAATAAAAGGCATTAAAATTGATGAAAGAAATGTGTTGAAGCTCTCTAAGTAGGCAGATGACACCACGGCCTTTCTTGAAGATACCGAATCTCTAAGCCACCTATTCAGTTTACTTTCCCAGTTCGAAAGCTGCTCTGGATTGAAAATAAATCAGTCGAAATCAGAATTGTTGTGGTTAGGGTCTCTATGCCATCGAAAAGACACGTTTCAAAGTTTAAGAATGAATGAAGAACCAATCTATGCACTAGGAGTCTACTTCTCTTATGACAAAAAACTCGCAGCCAAAAAGAATTTTTTTGATCGACTAGATTCTTTAAGAAAACTCCTGAATATTTGGTCAGCAAGGGACATATCAGTCCACGGTCGAATTCAGATAGTGAAATCTATGGCAATTTCGAAGCTTACTTTTGTCTGTAGTGTGTTGAGTACACCAGCCTCTTTCGCGGCTGAAGTAAACAAACTTATCTTTGATTTTATATGGAATTACAAAACTCCGAAGATTAAAAAAACCACCTTGATAAAAGACAAGGAAAACGGAGGCCTAAATATGATAGACTTTTCTTTGTTTGATAGAGCATTAAAAATATGTTGGGTAAAACGTTTCTGCTCAGAAGGTAATCAACCGTGGAGGATCATTCCTTTACGTCTGCTCTCTAATGTTGGCGGAACACTACTGTTTTATTGCAATTACAAGATTGAATATTTGACTATAAATGCAAAACTGCCAGCTTTTTATAATGAAATAATTCTATATTGGCAAGAAATTAATAACGTGATTCCTAAAAATCAATAACACGTCCGTGTACTATGAAAGTTGGCACCAAGCTGGTGTCACTAAACTTTCGAGCCTTGTTGGTGAAAACAAAACCAGGCTTCTATCTTTTCATGAGTTCTTACAGAAATTTAAGATCAAATGCAACTTCCTGCAGTACTTTGGCCTCACTTCTACGATACCGGAAAGTGGAAGAATTATTTAAAAGAAAAAAAGCAAACTAGTACGACTAATTTAATTGCAATTGATAAGATGACTTGCAAAACAATACACAGGTTACTGGTCGAAAAGAGAGATTCTAATCCGCCAATGGCAGAGAAAAAACTCATGGAAATGGGATTTAGTAAGGAAGAATGTAAGAAAATTTTTTCTATACCTTTTGTTGCCACAAAAGAAATAAAACTTTCAATGTTTCAGTATAAAATAATTCACAACATACTTTACACAAAAGCTGTTCTTCACAGAATGAAAAAAGTCGAGGATCCTTTCTGTCCTTATTGTCGAAATGTGGAGCAAACAGTCACCCATTTATTTGTATCCTGTCCTACTGCAGTTTCCTTCTGATCCGACTTCACTGGTTGGTACCAGTACCTTTCCAAAGAAACTCTAACTCTGGGCAAGAAAGAAATCATGTATGGCATCTTGAATAATTGGTCCTCTTGTTCAGCCCTAAACCATCTTATTCTTATTGGTAAATACTTAATATATTGTAAAGCAATAAATGGAGTCGATTTTCTTTTTGCTGACTTTAAAGCATTATTACATCAAAAGATTGAAACGGAAAAATACATAGCATTCAGCTCAAACAAATGCAGCACTTTTTACGAAAAGTGGGCCAGGTTCTGAAATGAACGATTAATTTCAAGGTTGTTTGCATAGTTTTTTTGTTTTTGTATTGTTTTGTTTTTTGTTGTTGTTGTTGTTCTGTTATTTTTGTAGCTTAATAGTTTGAATTTTTTAAATTTAAATGGAAAAATACATAACATTATGTAATTTACACATTAGAAAGAGCATTACAAGTACACTGACTGTTATTTAATTAGCGTTATTGTGTTGTAAGTAGCACAAGAATAAGTAATGTAAGCATAGTGTAAGTATATATGTAAAGTAAGGATAAGTGCTGTAAGTAGTGTAAGTGTTTGTCTTGTAAATAAAACTGTGTTGATCAAAAAAAAAAGCTGAAGAAGATGGCAACAAAGGCAGCATACTTTATTCTCTCATGAAGAGATGCGTGCAGGCTGAAGAAGATCTCTGTGTAGTGCCAGGCGGCATAAAGGAAAGCCCAAGTACCATACACTGACACATCTTTAGTAACACCATTGTTTCCCTGAGTGATGCCCAGAAGGCATGTTTGCATTGAAAGGAATTTCAAGCATTGCACCACCTCCCACTCTTGCCGATCTTTTCGAGCAACGTCATCTGCATGCATACCATGGGTGCAAGGAGGAAAGGTTGCCATTACTAGTCAAAGGTGGTTCATGTGGGCAGAGTATCTCCCAAGCTGAAAAATCCTTGTAGGATGGTCTAGCAGATTGAGGATTTTGTTGTCGTTGTTAATACAATCTTGATAGTATACATCCTTCGATAATCTCTTTCCAGCGGCAGTTCGATTCTGGCTGACATAATAAAACCAAGATCAACAGGGATATGACGGTATCGATCAACAACACCAATCAACTGGTTTAGCATGAGCTTTCAACAGTTACAATTTAAGTGGGTTATTTTACCTTTTGCATAATAAAAGGAGGAGGTCACTCCAAAAAACGCATACTTTTTTGTCAACGCTAACAAAAACCTTGAACTAATTCAAGTTTAGCCACTCACCGAAGTTTCAGCTTCTAAAGTGCACTTTGGTGAGTGGAAAAGCTAAATGTTTACTTGCTATAGGTAAAGACTAAAAAAGTAAGCTTTCTGGAGAGCAATGACAAAATTGGGAATTACTTGATGTAGGCAAATATTACCACTATGAAAAAAGTTGCAAACAATTAAATGTACATGTAATCAGGTACTAGCAACTTTAATTTCCTCAATTTACTATAACTACATGTACATGTAAATGCATGTGATCATGACCAGTTGAAACTTTAACATCAGTTGATCGTTAAAACAAAAGGAAAACAAGTTCACAACTTAGCTGTTGTAGCTAGTCAAGTACTCAGTGGTTGAGTAATGTCACTAGTGACAGTCATCAGACTTTTCCACCGAAGTCTTGTACCTCCCGTGCCTGTAACCTCGGCACTTTGTATTTATGCTTTTTGTAAGCTTTGCCCATTCTTCTGCCATGGTTTCTTCATTTTTAAGGGGAAAGTGTGAAAATACAAAGCCTGAAATGAGTAATAATAGAAAGATTGTGATTTAATAATATATATAGGTTTATACTTCCTATTACATGATTTAGTATATTAATCATATACTCAGTATGTCTTGCAAGACTGAATGTTTAAGGACCTCAAACTTATACAAATGCAATCACTATAGTTTGCCAGGTTAGATAAATGCCACAAGGTATGATAATCATGCATGAATGCAGGTTTAAACCAGTAAATCATCAGGAGCTACATTATATTAATTTACAAATCACAAACTCAATAAATTTAGGCTAGATTTTGCAAGATGCACAACCCAGGGAGATGAACTTTAAGATATCATTTAAATATCTGTCTTTTGTAATGCTATGAGAACATCTCTCATAATCGCAACGTGCTCAAGTCTAGGTTCTGTTCAGCATAATGTAACTGTCAGGACTAAATGCTTGCTAAGTTAAACATACTTTTTAAGGCCATAAGCTTGTTGTTGTCCAATGCAGCCACTGTTTTTGACTGCCTTGAACCTGCCACAGTTGATTTGGCCAGTACATCACCAGGGAAAAGCTTTTCTAGAAGTGTAAGAGCAATTTTATTCCTTGTGCTTGCAGTACATGTAAGCTTCTCTAGTGCATGGGTATCAATGGTGACACCATAAGTAGCGTCACCAACGAACAGGTTCTTGCTTTGGTAATTTGTTTGATCACAAACTTCTGCCAATGGTTTAACTGTAAAAAGGAGCAAATATTTCAAGGTAGTCATCAGTGTAAGTAAAATAGAAATATTATTATTGTAGACACCCCAAAATGATCAAGCATTGGGTGATTTTAGATAATGAAACCACCGCAGCCTTTACTAGGGGATGCATATCCTCAAAATCATGGGATATCATGAATTGGGTTGCTGTGCAAGTATATAAACCCCCAGTTAATGAGTCTGTTTTAGCATTGTTATTAGTCATGTACACAAACTGAAATCTGTACCTTTTTCTCCAGCTTTAGTCATGGGGGTAGATGATTCTGGGGGGGAATGATTTGGCTATGTTTGTAGGTGAGGAAGAAGAAGCCAAATCACTGCACATGGACCTGTTCTTGATTTCCTCCACCCAGGAGTTATTGGATTTGTTCTCCTGGAAAATTGAAAAATCAAAATGAAACAACAGGCCCAACAATTAACAACTCATGAATATAAAATTAAAAATAATACTCATCAGCCATCATAATTTATTTTAAAAGAAGTCAATTTTTTAGCTTACCTTTCTTTACTTAAATAGACCATATCTTTGGCTATACTGTCATGCAGTCAGCTAACAATATTCATGTGATTAAATAAAATAATTTACCGGGCTAAAAACCTAAAACAAAGGTGAAACTTAAAGAATTTCATTTCCTCTTAATGAACAGATCTAGAGTCTGCATCTTCTGCATCTTTTATTTCTAAATACTAGTAATTATAGTTCAGTAGAGAATGTAATACAGTATTTCAATACACCAATATAGGTAGCTTTACTTGCCTTGTAAAGCCACTTTATGACTTGATTGTTCCCAAGCTTCTGTATGAAATTTGTCACCAAAGATGTAAGTTAATCAATTTTTTGGGTCATGATCTATCAGAAAAATAAACTTCTTAACCCTCTTTGATTAATTAATAATCATTTCTACATAAATCATAATACTTGAGATGCACCCCTCCTCCCCATCCTCAGTTGAGAAAGATGCAAGGATTTTCATCATCAAATGCTAGTATTCTGTACTGAACATCCTAATTTATTGTGAACTGAACTCTGCAATTCACCATTGAACAAGATAGTGATCGCCATCCCTGCACATTTCATGTATGGGATTCTGCTGGAGGAGGGGAGGGAGGGGGTGTATTCTTGCACAGAAGTTTGCTAGTTGACAAATGATTTTGTGGTTAATTGACAATCTGCATGTGCAGGCCGACAGTTCAAAGTATTGCACACCACGTACCTAAACCAGACTAGAATCTTCCTATAAAAAGTATGAATAAGAATATTATTTTCTTGATTAGGGGGACAATTAGCCTTATTAATATAATTTTGAACACTAATTCCTCCATGGAACATAGCACTTAAAATGTATGGTATAAATTTTGGTGCTATAATTAGCAGAAACTGTCTATAGTCCAAATTGGCAATTACTTAAGAGTTTTCATAGTTACAGTATTGCCAAAGTGCGTAAAAAACAAGGCAATTTAATTATGTTAACCTGCAGCTCTTCTTTGCAGTGACAACTATTGAAATCACAGCTTTCATCTGTCTGTGGCTCTTCAATGAATGAAAAGAAAACGTTATCTTCTCATCAATTGTCATCAACAAACATATTATCAGTAACATCTAAAAATATTTCAAACTAGTTTACCTCTATTTTTTGGATAAACCAAGGTAACTCAGTTACAAATTGCTCATTTTTTTTTTATCAAGAGTTGTCTGCAGTTATGTATAGGGTGACCATGTAATTTAATTTTGATTTGGTTTTGAAAGCTCAGTTTGCCACACCCCCAGCCAATTGAGAGTAAAACCAATCCTGGTTGTCACGTAGCACGCTTACTGTGCATCACTATTAATATAAATTGATTCATACATATGAACTGAGCTAATGCACTTAGACTCAGTAACTGCATTCTTGATACAGTGTAGGTGTACATGTACATGAGTAAAACCTGTAATATATAAAAATTAAAGGTTGAAATCTTTATCTTAAGGTGATTCCCTAGTAATAGAACCCACCATAGATTTCTGATGAACTTGGTATGCTGCAAGTTACAGGACAAGGAGATATTAAAAACGTAGTAAAAAGAGGGGGTTTTCACATTACAATGCTGATAAATACGGTTATTTGGGTAGTTTGGTAATCTTCGTGCGCAACAAATAAGCTCGATTATTTTTATACAGAGTTTGACTTTGATTGTTTATTCATCTACGTGCCAGAAAAAATGTCTTCAAATACCCTGCATTTTTTTATCCTTTAAAGGAAACATAATTTGGACATGCGCTGTTGGGCCCGTTATGTCTCCCTCTGTAGTATTTATTTCATTTGCCAAAAAAGTAGCCATAACTTTCTGCTAATTTTTTCCTCAGTTATTAAGGATATTGTTCTCATTAAAATTATGAAATAAAAAGTGGGGATCACCATGCTCATTTAAGAGAAAAGGAGCATTTATTTTGCTATCAAGCTTAGTTTGAGGGAAATCTCTTACATTTTGTACATGCAGGCATTCAGGTGCACGCACCAATGATGCAAAAATCGTGCGCAGGAGGGCTGTGCAATGCAATACTAGGGAATCACCTTAATAGCTAAATATGGAAGAATACAATACATAAATTAATACACAATGACCTATCATTGATGAATTAAGGGGCTAATGTAAGATACCTTTATTCAAAGCAACAAAGGAGGTTTTTGTTGGAGGTGTTCTCTCTTCTTCCTTCTCTTTTAACTTGTCAATCTCGTTGAGGTCTATACATACATACGAATAAATTATTATTATTATAATAATTGTAGCTGTTTTTTATTATAATTTACAATTACTGTAAATAAACCATGCATGTACATGTAGATGTGAAGTTCATGGGACATAAAAAATTATAGTATTTATATCCTTTGAGTAATAATTATTAAATTATAAGAAACCTAAGATATGTAATCAGCATATTAGGCTTTAAGCACCTTTTGACGATAAAAACAAATTGAACATGAAGAAATTTTGCACTGGTAAAAATCTCCTTTTTCTCTATTACAAAAATGCAGGTACTTTATAAGTTATTACCTTTTGTAGGGGTGGGAGAGATATTGCAGGTGTTTTGGCAGGTATTGCTGAGCTCCTTTTTCTTAGAAGCAGAGCAGCTTTCAACATCTTTAGTGTATTTACTGCTATAGACTGTAACATCTACAGACTGTGTAGGCTTAACAACATGTTCTTTTGAGCCTAATTTTCTCAACAGGTCTGCTGCCTGGTTTTGAACCATTTCAGGTGAGAGCTGCTGCAAGCACAATGAAATATGTAAATAAATACACGCCACTTTTGCATTTCCTTTTAAATCATACATCACAAATTAAAGGTGCACATGTAAAGTGTATAGCTTATATAAATTATACAGTACTAGTCATAATTATTATCCAAAAACAGTTAAATTATGATCTAGTGTTAGATTTAAAAACCAAATGCCACATTTATTTGCCCTTACTGTAGTTGTTTCTTCATCTTCATCAGTTGTAGATGAATATTTGGAACCAGCCTGCAAATAATGATAACAATAATATTGTTCATCATTTGTCTGATAAAACAATTCCGTGCCCCCTGCCTGCAGCTCTGCAGCCATGGCAGAAGTCCTAATACAGATGATTTTCAAGTGACGTCATCAAATTCCAATTTTTCAAACTAAAGAGCCACAAAAGTTTTCATCCTCATCAGGTATAAGGGGATCTAAATTGATATCTGTTTACAACTTTTCAGCTCAATAGCGTGCTTGGTTTGGAAAGGAGTGCAGTTTCAAGTTCAAAGTTATGGCTGTAAGTTCCAGATGTTTGCACCCTTTTCCGACCACCATGTTGGTGGAGCAAAGAGCTCCACCAATATGGCGGTACCATACCAGTCTCTGTAAATTTGCACGAAACCTGTCGACAAATACTTCAAGTTTGGGAAAACGTAGACACCCAAAACTTGGAGAAGTGTCTTCTTCCCCTATGTCCTGTAACATTACAATTTCTTGACTTTATCCATTGACTAGTTTTCAATTTATTTTTTCGTTGCTTGACAGTGAAAACCATCTATAAAAAGGGTGCAGTCAATACAATAATAAGAAATTTATCAAAATGGATTACTGATTTCATGTGATGCCGGTGTAACACGTACCAGTGATTTTAAGGTCTGTTGCAAGTTGACAGAGTAGAGAAGGTCCTTCTGAGAAACATCCCTCTTCTGTGCTGGTGCCTTTGTATGCTTGCTTTCTGTAAAGTTAGGTAAGTGGCAGAGTAAGATCATAGCTTATTGCGGTTTCTGTAGCATGAGGCAACTAGGAGTATTTCTACTCCCCCATGAATGGGATGCTAGTTCCCCGAGCATTAAGTTTGCCCATATCCATTTATCCACCTGGGTGGAAAGAGGCACTTTGAGAGCTTTCTAGCCCAAGAACACAATGCAGTTAATGACCCTGTGTAGGCCTCGAACACAGACAACTCGATCCAGAGATGAGTGCACTTGAACTATGAGGCCACCATGCCTCCCACAGTTGCTTTTGTATGTATATATAAATTTTGAAGAACAATGATGTAAGCCCTAGCACTGGAATGTGCATGTGATATTAATTATGTATATTAATTACCCTTTGGTGATAAGGTTCTTGATTTTCTCTTAGCGTCTTTTTCATCCTGTTTCTTTTTCTTTGTTGCAGTCTCAGATTCATCTGCTACCTTTGATGGTAAGATTCTTGATTTCCTATTATCTTCTCCATTGTCTTGTTTCTTTTTTTTTCTTGTTGGAGTCTCAAATTCATCTGCAATGAAGGTAATGAAACAGTTGTTTAATAGATACAACACTAGTGAATACTTATCACCAGTATATCATTCCTTATCCTTCGGCTTAATGGCTTGGAATGTTGTTGGCTAATAATATTCTGTTATCGTCAAAGGTCATTCACATGTATACATGACCACAAAATCTTGCATGCACAAAAAATTATTTTTTAAATTATTTTTGTGCATGCATGTGTGGTAACAATTGCATGCATATATACAACTGAGTATTAAAACATAAGGTCCAGAATACTACTGGAGGTGGAGATGATCCACTAAAATCCATCTAATCCACTAGTAACACTCAAACTTAAATCTTTATAACTGTTTGGTCTTTTAAGTTTATAAGTGATCGATAAAGGCAGATATAATCAGAAATACTCATTAATTTATACTTAGCGGTATCTGAACTTTCAGTCTCGATTGGAATGAAACCTTCTGAGTCACTTTCCAAAGCCTCGTATTGAGCTTCTACTCTCCCTAACAATATTACAAAAATAAATGCAGTTTGTAGTTAATTATTAGTTATGGTTTCCTGGCCCTGCTTTTGGTTGTTTGAAATATGCAAAAATTTGGTTTAAGTGTTTGCTGGTACCCATTTGAATTCATGCACAGAGAAAAGTACATGTACATGCAGTACTTATATACACTGTATGAGGGGGAAGTACGTGTATCTTCATTGTCTAACTGACACAATGACCCTGGGCAGTTGTTGAACTGGGACTGTTTGATCCTGCAGGTTCAATAATGATGCATTTGCTATATCTAAGAGAAACATAGTCCAGATATATTATCATATTCGGAATTATACAACTGCATATAGCATCAGGCATAACAAATGGAAAAGTTTTGAATAGCCATACTCACTTGAATCATTCTCATATTTTTTCTTCAATGTTAATGCGTTTTGATATTCATCTGGAGAGCATTGAAGAATAAAAAAGTAAACATCACTTAACACCATTGTAATAAATTTGATTATACAAAATCCATGCAGCTTGAGCAGCTCTAGATGCAAAGGTTTACCATTGGTGTGTCTGCAGATAAGTTAAGTTATTGTTATTAAAAATAAGTATTCAATTGGCTGGAACATATGTGGTAGTCAGGAAGGTACGTGTACATGTAGGTTGTTAGGTTTAGGTAGGTATAATAATCATCTTAAATTACTTCAGTGGTTCAAATTAACATGGTCATAGTTTTTATTTTAAAATGATCATTAAAATAGTTGTTTGAGTATTTACCTTCTATTCCCAATACGGAAGCTTCATAGTAGCCTCTTTCAGTGGTACTACTCTCCTCTGGCCACTGAGCTTTTATTTTATTTCCTAACTTGAGCTTTTTTTAGCATCCTTAGCTGAGGTGAGTTGTAGTTACGACACCATAACGGTATTTCTCTAACTCGTCTTTGTCAACACAGTCAAGCCACTCCACCACAAAGTATGTTTCTGTCAATTGGGTATTACAATTTTAAGTATGCCGGAAGTTTTCAGTCATTAAATACTACCTGTTTGGCCCTTTTACAGCAAAGATATCAGTGACATCATCTATTGTTATTAATTTGCTAACCAGAGAAGCTGGTGAAACAAAGAGACTCTGTTATGTCACGGTTAATAAGAAATACAAAAAGCTAGTTAAAGAAGGGCAATGCAAAATAAAGCTAAGGACGATAAAAGACGATTTAAAATAGCAGTTCTCTAATCATTTTGCAATAGGGATTAAAACTGAATAAGCTTAACACATTGAAACCCGTGCGGCCGTCTGTAACCGCCAGTGCGAAACCCCCCCCCAAAAAAATCACATGGGGACAATTTCCTTTCCTACCACCTCCCCTGAAGATTTTTTGTTCTATTGTGCTATTGTTTTTGACGACAAATAAACCAATCAGAATGGACTTTCTGTGCATCTTTAGGGGTCCCTAATTTCTTTTTGCCTTAAAAGTCATACACTCCAAAAGTGCAGGTAATCGTGCCGCGTTGCGGGCCAAATCTAAAAACTTCCAAGGTCTTGTTTTCATTCCTAAGACGGAGAAATTACTGCTTTGGGTTTTAAAATAGAAAGGAAAAATACAAATCAATGTTTAGGTGGCTTCAGAATGAAAGATCAAGGTGTACTGAGTCCTCAAACCTTTGTGGTGAGGAATTTTTCCCTCTTCAACCGCCACGAAAACAAGACGATCGGCACACTTTCAAAGTGAGTTTTGTATACAGATCGCAGATTTAAAGCAGCTTTTCGGACTTTTGAAACAAAAATGGTAATGAACATTATTACTATGAAGTTGAATTCAACCGTTTTGCAATGATTGGTAAAGCCACGAGCGTTGAAATGACTGCAAAAGCAGTCGGCAAAACCTCTTAAGTTTTTGCTTTAGTAGCGTGAAGAATAATTCGCTGGTGCAGCTACGGCATATAGATGATATAGTACGTCTCGGCATTTAGGCCAGAAACAAAGTAGCATGACTAAGAAGTTGAATATCCCTTTTATTTAGTTTCTCACAGCCAACTGGCTTCACTGAAATGAAGATGGCCTGTTATTTGCTTTGCTAGGACGAACAGATCACTTCTGAACGAAAGTGTGTGCTATGTACATGATGTAAAATGAAAGCAATTTGATGATCTGATGAAATCGAATCTAATGTAAAATTCTAGAGACGATTACCTCAAAGAATATAATATCAAAAATATCGAGAAAAGAACAGAAATATGCCACTACTCACCATGACAAAATTTTATGTATATGCATTCAGATAAAAGGAATATATCTTGACCAAACTCTCAACTCTCGTTTCTCTTCACCATCCTCACACCTTTTGCCAAAACTTATCGTAAATTCACGATATGGATTTACAAGCGTTCGAATGGAAAACTTGAGAAAATCCCCGACCGAAATTGTCATCAAAAGATATAGTATCCGTCGCAATCCTTTTAAAAAATGTTGAGATATTCGTAGAAAATGGATAGAGAAGTGAAATAAACCCAATGTAGAAGCCAGCCAGTACGGCAACACCTTCCGACTCACGCTGCGGCTGACAGTTACTGCCTGACATGCGCAGTGTCTTATTTTTAACCTGAGTATCAGGCCTTTCTTCTTTCTAAGGGGAGGTGCGAAGTTTGAATGAAAATTGATTGTTATTGAACTTCCTTTCGAATTTCTTTTATTTGGTTCCCTGTATTTGGTAATTTTAGGTTTTAAAAGTGAACAGTAACTCAGTTTGTTCATTTAGTTTATTTGCTTCATTCAAACATTGTTTGGAGTCTTATTCAGCTACTACAGAACTGCCGAGAAAAGAACTAAATGGTCACTTATTTAACACAGTTGAATTCGACTGATCTCAAAATAATTGGCTTGTTTTTGTAGTCTTTTCATTACAAGACCTTACAACTTTCAACTTTCTTTTGCAACGCCGTAATATTTCGTCGCGCTGCGAAGAAATTACTTGATTTCAGAGTTGTTTTGATTTTTAGTACAAGAAAAAGTCTCAGTTGTATTTGGTTTCGTTTCTGTCCTCCGAAGTTAACAATTAACTCACTGTCGCTATTTAATTTTTTCAGCTTCTGTGGGACATTTTGTCGTGCGGTAAAGAAAAAAATATATAATTTCTTGTTTTCTCATCATTTTCGTTCATCAGGTTGAGTCCTTTTAGTTCATATTTTTAGATGTTTTGCCCCTTCATCTCAACTTAAAATAAAAGATGTCTTGAAACCTGATCTTCTATCTGTGGTTACTGCACATATGGTTTATATTTTTGTGCTTTTGCTCGCTCTGAAATATTCCAAAAAAGGTGGATTCATTTATGTGAACTAAAATCATGGTACAATGCAGCGTAAAACAGACATGTATTTGCCCTGTGGAAATAATTCGACAGCAACAGCTCTTTTTGAATTTTCATTTCAAGTGGAAAACTCGGAAAACTTTGATTGAACGGTGAATTTATTTTGCAAGCAGATTTTCGATTAAAATTTCTGATTTGAATGTTTTTTAAAGACCCGTTTTGCGGGATTTTGACGAAGGTAAAGTTTAACTAGATTTGCCATGTTTGAAGAATCTGTAAATATAACTTAGTTTCTAGCATGCTTCGCTCCGCTTACAAGCTTTCCATGCACGAATTAAGAGGTCAATTAGTGTTAATTAATGGTTTGTTTTTGGTCGGTTGTTGAGGCATATGTGTATATACTAAAAGAATTATTTTTTTCTCGGTGAATACTGGCAGAACAAACAAATTCGTTTGACGGAAGGTGTGGCCGTCCCTACATGTACATGAACCGCATCGAGTAACTGCTCTTCCAATGATTGTTCACTACATATACGGTAAATAGTGAATTAGGAATCTTACCTTCTCCTGGTTTAACCGAACGTTTAGGTTTCCTCTTTGTTGTCGAGCGCGAATTGTTCATTTCAAAATCGGTGGAAATGGGAAAGACAAGGTCAGCAAAGTGGCAAAGCTTGAAGAACGTCATTCGTCATTCAAGAAAGGCGGCAAAAAAACCCATAGAAACGAGGCAGTTATCCCATGATGCCGTGTTACATCTAAGACGAATGGCCAACATGTCAACCAAAGAGGGTGGCGCTTTGCTGTCAAACGTGTGACTCTTGGAAAGTTCAGAAGATTCTTCAGGCGAGTTAAGCTCATCTAGCTCAGAATCGACTTGTACTTCTTTATCCCTAACAAGCGAGAACGAGCACGAATGTTTCGAAACAGACTGGAAGCGTTCACGAAACATAGGCACGCAATGCGTGCTTGAGCTATTTTGTGAAGAGTGGTAAAATGTTGTTAAGATAGGGAGAAGTCAGAAATGGTTGAATGGTGAGTCATTTATCTGTGGCGCTTTTGGTTTTTGCTATGATATCGGAGAAGTACGAGCAAACTGTTTTTCATTTGATTTTTGTTTAGTTTTCTTATTTCTAAGACTGATTTTGAGTTTGATTTGTACCAAGTAAATAGTAATTCATCCTACATTTCTTGAAACAAGAGTTTCATTAATTCTGGAAAAACTGGTATGTAATATATTTTCTATTATTTGTTCATTTTCTTTCTCCGCGCTTTCGCAAACACCATATTCGTCCAGTCTCTCAAATTCCCAAAATATACGTACACGTGCTGATACAGTTCCAGGACCATGTGAAGAAATATTTCCAAACAGACGAACTATGCAAAATACTACAATATATGAGACCACAAAAACCGAATCAACGTTGAATACAGTACTGATAATAAATATAGATATAATTGCCGTAATTATCAATTTCTGATTTACAAGTGCTTTGTACTGCTTACTTTGGACAGCAAAAATAGCCCGACCTAAACAAACGCTCTTATTTTAGTGTTTGGGCCTTTTGCTGACAACGTCTGTGTACAGTAAGCAGATGAGCTTAACACCACGTTATATCCCGAAATAAGGGCAATATTAAACTTACCGATTCGAAAACAAACCACCAATTAATTCCAAAATAAGCTCCTCCAAATTAAGAGCGTCAACAGTTGTACAATATTAAAAAACCCGATCAACAGACAAACAATGGATCGAAATCCGCCAATAAGAAGAAGAGAAAATTGAAGTTGAGAAAAGTAACCAATAAAAAACGGTTAAAAGTGACCAATCATTGTAACAGAAAATAAATTCAATTAGATGTTGTTGTAAACAAGTTAAATTGACCACGTGCAAATCTTGTGATTGATCAAAGCTCATGTTGGATGCACGTGACCGATCAAAGTTCGGAGTCGCATTTAACCAACAGCGCTGCCTTGTTCATGTGGGAATTAACCAACGAACTTGCTATTACCAAACGTATGCGCGTGATAGATCAAAGTTTATCAAATAGCATTTGATAAACAGGGCTGTATGTCTTGGTGCCCGTTTACACGTGTGAGACAAAAATAATCCATTTGGCAAATGAAATTGCTCACTATCCGAAATCACCATTTTCATTGTTTAACATAAAAACGGCTCCACTTCAAGGGGAACAAATATCCAGGTTAAGGATTCCCTTCCGTACAAATATCACTTGTGGAAACAGCCACTTCTGATTAGACTAATATTTATAGTTTTTAAATCCGTCAAACATATGTTTATTTTCGTCACACAATGCTCTTCTTGTATTTCTCATTAAATTTCCTCTTGCACTGCTCGCAGGTTTGCCTTTTAAAGTGAAGTAACCGCTTTGACATTCAGAAAGGACGAACATGTCGCTCAAGGAAAAGACACTTCATCGATTTCCAAGACATTTCCGATCCCCGGTATGTCCACAGAACCCTTGCCGAACACTCGTATTCTCGCAGTAGCATTGACAATAAATCTACACACTGAGGAAGCAACCGTTTCCAAAAATTTTTTTGGAGTCACATTTAGTCGCGATTGGAATTATTTAATTCTGAGAAAAATAGAACTTTTGTGAGGCTGTCAAGAAGCATTTTAAACACAACTTTTGATTGGCTCTGTAGTAATTTTTACGTGGACTCCGGCTGATCTTTGCTAACAATGGGGAAGGAATGTGCTGCTCGTTTCAGCAGACGTTCATTGGGGAGGAAAGATTGTGTGACGAACCAAAAGAGTGTCTGCGAAGGAGACTAAACACATGGTTGTTATAACCAACAGGCTGCGGCCGTAAACTTCAAATACTTTCGTCCCCACCTTACTACCTTCATCATCCATCGAAACAGCACAACTTATACTTCATTCTAATCTGACTCCAGTATCTCACGCCTATTGTTGTCATTCACGCATGCGTTAAATATACAAACCCTTTTCGCCGGAAAGACTACCATAACAGTGGTACCCCTTGGCGTGATAGTAAGAAATACATCATGCAACTGTAGGTGGATGACGTGTGACATTCCACGCCGATGTTTCTTTGAGCGTATTCAACACGCATGTGTAGGTTAGTCTCAATGCTGACCGTCACTGACCACATGCTTTCAAAAACACCTTTAAAACAGGGAATTAGATTGGCCGCTGGCTGAAACAATGCTATCTAAAGAAACCTTTCTATCATTGGTTCAAGGCAGAACCATCTGAACCATCCGACCGCGGAAGAACTTCTTGAGCTTCATGCTGACATAGAGCGATTTTGTTTACACAAAATAGCTCAAAAAGGCGCAAGGTTATTAAACGAAAACGACCGAGAGGGCTGAAATACCACAGCCGGTTCCCTGATCCATTAGCACAAACACATCAAAAAACATCTTTTAATTTGGAAACAACAGAGGTGGACGGAGGGGTGAGCAATTCTGAATTAGATCCTTCCGTGCTGGAAGAAGATCAACGATCATGTGGATCAGAATTAGAAGCTAGCCAAGCTGTGCACAACGCCGATGACGAGGATGACAGTGACTGTGACCCACCAGGGGGTTTTTCATCAAAGGAAAACTCATCTGCAGATATCGATGAGCTCTCATCGTTATCATCTTTTATATCTGCTACAAGTGCCGATTCCTCACTTTCAAGTGACGAGGAAAACTGCAGCGAACCCGATACTACAGGAAGTCATGAAAACCAGGATGGAAGACTCAAAGACTTCCGAAGACCAACCGATGTATTTCGAAGACCGCCGAATATCGTGCGAAACCTTCCGAAGATTTCTGAAGACCAGACGAAGATTTCCGAAGATCGCAGAACACTTCCGAAAATCACCCGAATGCTTCCGACGATTCCCGACGATCAGCCGAACACTTGCGAAGATTACCCGAACATTACCGAAGATTACCGAACACTTCCAGTGATCTCCGGATATTTTCGAAGCTTCTCCAAGTTTTGGAAGATCGAGAGAAATGCCTTCTGTGTACCTCAGTAGTCAATGTATGGGCTTGAAGCTTTATAAGTAGTCTATTTTTTTAAGTGTATTATTAATAAGTAATCACATGATTTTTCTCGTGCAATTTGGAATAAATAAGCACTTGTAAATTTTTTCAAAAACCACAAATTGCACTTGCCCTACGGGCTTGTGCAATTTTGTCAGTCTTTGAAAAAAATTTACTGATAACCCTGGTACACACCCAAGGTCAAAAGGGGAATCCAGAAGATAGTTCATCTGAACAAACTCCAAGTTTTTGCCAAGCCATGGCAAGCTGAATGAGATGCTAGTCCATAACAAATACCCCCACCTTGGTGGAAAGGGGCAGGATGAGAGTAAAGAGATCTTGCCCAAGAACACAATTTAATGAGTCAATCACTGTTTGAACTTGGACTAAATTAGATCCAGAGTCCCACTCAAATACCCTCAAGCCATTGTACCTTGAACCTGACAACATCAGCTGGGATAATAATTGAAATACAAGTAACAATAAGTAACATTACAGAAGCAGACTGTTAAGAGAATAGATTCACACCAGGCCAGTAAGAATAAAATATCTACCAATGACACTTAACTCTCATAGTAGCAGTATAAGCAGCTGCAATAATCAAAATGCATTTCTGGTGGGACTATGTGGTAAGAGAAATGATGTTCCGCAGTTAGTGTATTAGTAACGTATTTGAATAAACCTAGTAACAAAACTGTTTGTGTTTAAGTGTACAAACAAATTAAACTACAGTGCAATCAGTCATTATGCAGCAACTACTGATGTAGATGCTTGTAGTGTTCTTGGCTTACTTTTTAAATTACAAAAGTACTACACCTTTATGCCATTTCCTTAAAATATCACTCTCTCTTAGTGTAATAATTCCATTAATTTCTTTTATTTTTCTCTAATGTAGAAGAGTGTGATTGAGTTGTCAAAGCCTGCAAAATCACACTTTGCTTATCACACTTCTTAATCACACTTCAATATTGTGAATCACACATGAGAAGTGTGCTTACAAGTGTGAAAAAGTGTGATTTTTAGAATCACACTTTTATCACACTTTCCAAGTGTGATCACACATGTGATCACACATTTATTTTTGCATGGGAAACCATTGCAGAATGTATGTGTGGACCATCTAGGTTTTGAGAAACAAAATCACACAAATGGGGCCCTCCCATCGTCAACAAGACCTCATAGAAGTCTTTTGAAGTAGCGCTGTATCTTTTTCCTGTCTTCTTTTTGCAAAGGTTTTGGGGAATTTATTTTTCACTACCCCTGCCTTTTTTTTAGTTTTCCTTCTTTGTACGCTGTGGCGATGTTATAACCAATTGCACTGATGTCGTCTCTCCTGGAAAATTCTTTAACTTTATCTTTCAATGAATGGGCCCTTTGCTTCACATGTGGCAAAGCACTACTCAACAAAAAGACTTGAGACCTGCAGCCTTCAAGTTGCTCTTTGGTTTCTCTGAGTTTGAGTAACAACTGATCCCTTGGCAAATAAGTAAAATTTGTTTTGCTTGTGTCAGTTTCATTAGAATTACCTCGAGAATCACTTCGTCTTTGCAACTTTAATCGAAAAGAAACAATCTTTGGAATGCTGTTACAAGCAGAGCACGTGCCATTCCCAAAAGTTCCAAAGCTAGAGAACCTCTTGCAGTCTCTGTGACGAAAAGTTCCATTTATTGTCTCCAACTGAAAATATGGTTCTCTGTACCACAAAATTTCACCACCATCGGAAGACACATGACTGTCATGAAGTAAAACTGGGATTTAATGATGTGTCACCATATTTGACGTACTTTAAATGGTACTAAGCCTCCTGCTTAGGTCAGTCTCTACATGATGGGACTCTAGACGAACTTGACTATGTGCAAAACATAGCATCGAGCATACCTTGCTTTTCACCTTTAGCTGTGGCTGAATGTTGCTTTGATTGTAGGTGACTGTGCACATTATTTTCGAACGAGCCGTGATGCGGATTGAGGTTAATGGTGCGGCTGCTTCCACACAGAAGTAACAAACAACATGGCCACCCTTAACTTCTAACGTGCAGGAGAAATTTCTTCAAGAAAGCTATTTTTTTTCCTTCATCCATGTCCAAGTTGATGACGCTCTCAGAGGGAACGTTTTTTCTACCTGTGAAAGTAGTATACTTTAGATTTGTGAGATGAGGATTCCATGAAATGTCGCCTTACATTAAGTCCCGGTGTGATTTCAACATCGCATATCTGGCAAATGATTTTGACCTTCGCCTCAGGATCGATTTGTGGTTTAAATTTGCAGGACACTGAATATAGCTGTTGATGTTCAAGAGACAATTCTTCACAAACCTCTTGTAAAAACTCTTTTTGCAGGTTCTAAAAAAAGAAAAGAAAGAAAGGCTTAAAGTCCTGTTGGTGGCCGTAAACCCCTTAAAAACTGTTGAACGGTATGTATTATTTGAAAGGATTGGCAAATACTATAATGTAAGGATGTATGATTACCCTGCCAAGTTTTATAGTTTACTCACCAAATCATCCTACATAAGTCTTTTGTCATTCTCACAGACTTAAACATTGTCCACAATGATGACCTCTTCTCCCTCTTTTGCTGACTTCACCCATTTCTCAGGTGGCTCCAGTTCTGGCCCAGCTTGTGCCCTAGAGGTACTGATCACCTCATGTTGTACTGGTCTGTGTCCACAGTATTCGCAAAGGACAGTTGAACTGCTGGTCTCATATTCCTCACATTCATTACATTGGGTGCACTTTCCACGGCTAACACCACGCTTGTCTATACCCATTGGCTCTGACACCCTCTGATCTTTCCCACACAGATCAGTACATGATTTAAATATATATTTTTAGAATTCTAAGCAATCGCTTGAAACCATTTTTGAACCATACGATAAGTAATTGTGTTTCAGTTTCATAAACACTAACATAAAAGATCAGGGGAATTCAAATGCATATCGCGGGATATCGCCCGAGTTTAAGTGAGTGCACGAAACCCGAAACCGGTTTTTACACCAGTTATTTAACCCCGTGATCAAAACAGAGGGCAGTGGGGCAGAGGCTTGAAAATTGGTCTGCAGAAAGAGCGTCCAAAGTAAATCTAACAATAGGCGCCTCTTAGGCTTTTCGAGGACGGAATAAACTGTTTAGAAATGATCAGATTTAGACCTAATTTAGGTTTTTTGAGATATTCATTAAACTTACATGATAAAAGGCAAGGAATAAAAGTCGAATGTGCCAATCACCACGTGTGCCTCATGGCATCAGTGGCCTGAGGCTTGACCTGACCTGACCTCTGAACCACATCATTAATAACAAGAAATGACTTAACTTTTGCAGCAGTTTCCAGGCCTTTTGTGGATCCAATCGCTTGTTAGCAGTGAAATTTATATTCCAGTAAATATTGAAATAAAAACAGGTTGATGCAAGGTCACAGAAATAAAGGACGAACTCTTAGAACACGTTGAGACAACAATCCATAAACCAACCCCGGGAAACCAGCTTACGGATATTTTTAGCATGATCGTTTTGTAATTTTGTAAGTGCTAAACCTGCAGAGTTTCCTGTTATAGACAAACAACAGACAAAGCACAAAGACATTGTGTAATAAGGCTTCCTTTATTGTCACTGATGAATCGGATTATAATGTTCTCTACTATTTGTAGAAATCTTTGTGTTAGTTCCCCAACGCACTAGACAATCCTAAACTTTGAAAATTCGCTTACTTGTACTTCAAAAGACTGTACATTAAAACTGTACGTTAAAAAACTGTTGGATGCGACAATTTTCTTTTACCAAAAAAAAACTACAAAGGCACGTGCAATTCCCCTGAGGGAATCACATGATGCAACAGGAACCGGAAATGGTAGCCACACTTCGATTTATAACCACAGAGGTAATATGCTAAACAAAACAAGTTAAAAAGAAAATTTGACTTCTGTTTCTCTTCGCATAATTCTGTGTTTCTTTGCGGAACCCTAAAAGAGACCTTGGCGGCTTAAAATATTGGCACTTTGCCCAGAACACCCCAAACGAGACCAAAATCCAAAATTTAAAACCATAAACGAGATGACAAGCATTCCCGTCTGTTCCATATGGGAGTTTCCCCCCCCCCTCCTGAAGGGGTGAGGCTGGCACTCCCAAAATTTTGAGATACCAGTTTATTGTAATGTCAGGCAAAGAACCCTGCATTTGACCATCCACCAGCTTTAAGGATATCTGGGAGCAGAAGGCGAGAAGAAAAACCATAAGATGAGGCCGCAGTCCTGCTGCTGTGGGGTAGAGAAAGTGCTGACATCTATGCCTGTGTTTTCGAGGGTAGATTTTACCCAATGAGTGACAGTGGAACTTGTGACCGAATTGTGTGGCTTGACATGGTTGACTAATAGAGCAGTAGACTGATGAAGCATTTGAGTTCTCTTTCGACATGCTCCGCATTATGGGATAAATATGCAAATTACTGGACGGTATATAATCCCAGGAGAGGACACAAATAATCAGTTCTTCCTTTCATGCTTCCCGGTCAGTGAGTTGGGGTGATATTTGCTCTTTCTGTTCATTTGTGGTTTATCTCTAGGCTGTTGCCCTTTATTGCGCTGTTTTATCTTGGTTGTCTCTGTTTATACAGTTTTGAAGGAAATTTGAGCGCCAAAATCTTTACTTGTATTGTCAACCAGTGCCCAAGTGGAGCGAAGTTCACACCATGACTTCTACCACAAGAAATATTTCTTTACAGGAGGACCGAACCGGTGACTCCTTAACGGTTGACCCGATTATTGTCCACAGCGAAATCACTAATGTCTCAGACGAGTTTCCTCAGGATGACCATTTTGAATTTGATATCGACGACCTCAAGGATCAGCTCGGTATCAACCATATTATGCAGTCCTTGAATGCTTTAAACGAGAAACTTGTTGGCATCAGTGGTGTTGCTTCTCTTCCCGAATCTGGAAATACAACTGCCAAATCGAATACAGTTGATTCTGTTTTTTCTCATGACGCCATTTTTGACCCAACAGTGGTTATTTCGACTGAGCAAACTTCGGCATCCACATCAGGAGCCAACAGTAAAAAACAGCTTGACTAAAGCGTGTTTTTACCCTCGGTGTTTGAGGAGAAGGAGAGCTTTGGTTCTAACGTGGCTGATGTTATTGCTCAGCAAGTGAACGATGTGTGTTCCAAAAAACCATTGGAATCAAAGTTGAAGGAGTTACAAGATAAATACAAGACTCCGCAAAATTGCAAGTTCTTGTGTGTCCCAAAGGTGAACCTTGAACTTTGGCATGCTCTGCCAAGACATACAAAGACTAAAGATCTCGGGATACAAGAAGTTCAGAAGAACATAGTTAAATCAGCCCAACCACTGGTACAACTGTTTGATTCTGTCCTAGTGGCTCAGAATGAAAGGAAAATGTTACAACCTTCTGAGATCCTACTGGTCATAGGTGATGCAATTTCCTTCTTGGGCCATGCCTCCTTTCTTGCCTCCTTAAAGAGACGAGAATTTTTGAAACCAGATATTGCAGTGGCTTATCAGTCTGTTTGCAGCAAATCGAATCCGGTAACAACCTTGGAGATGAACTTCCCAAGCACATTAAAGATATTGGGGAGGTAAATAAAATTCCAAGAAGACCGTGGTTCGTTCCAGCCTGGTGCGTCGAACCTCTGATTATAAGAGTGGTAGTAACAATTTCAAGCACTCCCAGCATGGCCGAAAACCTTTTTTAGGTTCAAGAGGTGTCCGAAGGGAGACCTGCAGTGCGAATCCACCTTCCTCACTCCTCCAAGGAGCTGAGAGACAAGGCATGAATGGACAGGTAAACATTTCTCCTGAGTCTCATGCTTATGCGGTTAATTTATTGCATAACCTTGATGTCTGGCGCAAAATCACCAGTGACCCTTGGGTCCTGGAGACCGTTTCAGGTTACCATTTGGAATTTGATTCCCTTCATGTTCAGTCAGTATTACCTGGACCACCCGCTTTCAGTGAAAGGGAAAAACAACTCATCAATGAGGAGATTACCAAACTCCTAACTAAAGGGGCTATTAGGAAAATCTCTTCCTGTTCCTATGACTTTATTTCAAATATTTTTCTGGTACCTAAGAAGACTGGTGATTTGCGTCCAGTAATTAATTTGAAACCTTTGAACCAATATCTGCAAAGGATCCATTTGAAAATGGAAAATATTCAGACAGCTATGAATTTTGTTTCCCTTGGGGATTATATGGTGTCACTTGATCTCAAGGATGTCTATTTCAGTGTGCCAATTTTTTCGACCACATTGCAAATATTTGCATTTTATTTGGAGAGAGCAGGGATATGAGTTTACTTGTCTACCTTTTGGTTATAGTTTGGCACCTAGGGTTTTTATCAAGATTTTCAAACCTATTGTTGCACAACTCAGACTGAATGGCCTCAAGATTGTCATTTTCTTAGATGACATCCTACTTGAGGTATGTTCAAGTTCACACTGCAACCAGGTGGACAATCAGACATGGTTTGATACTACTCTGGTTTGAAAATTGATGAATATAACTTAACAAGTTACAATTCACGACCCAACGTTTCGACACTCCTGCCTAGTATCTTCATCAGGGGTGATTTAGTGTTGCAAAAAGGACCCTTTTATATGCTTACTAATTAACGACCTTTTGTTTTGATGAGGTGTAAATAGGTGTCAGGTAAAAGGCCGCCATCGTCACGGTTTAAAGGAGCGTGGGCGGAGTTGATGTGCCAAGCTTCCAAACAAAGCCGTTGATGGTACCGCCGGTTAGTGGTGATAATTTTGGAATTATCCAATGCTATTGTATGGTTGGTTTGGCAAGCATGTTCCGACAAAGCGGAATTTTCCTTTTTGCAAAGAAAAACTGCTTTTTGATGCTCTTTTAAACACGTGCCAAGCTAACGCTTGATGTGTCCAATGTACTCATGATCACAGTCATTGCATGGAATAGAATAAACAGCGTCAGTTCGTTGTTCTTTCAACACAGGATTCTTAGGTTTGGCAAAAATATGACTCAACGTCTGAAAAGGTTTTTGTGCAACTTTAACATTGTGGCTACACAAGACTCTCTTAATGGGTTCTGTAACACCGCGGATGTACGGAATGACGGCAAAACCTGTAGCCGAAACCTCGTCCCCGGAGGTGTTGAGAGAAGGAGTAACTGGTTTTAAGCAGTTACGAAGGAAAGTGTTTGGGTAGCCATTGACCTTTAGGACGTCAAAAACATATTCTCGCCTTTTGGCCATCCTGCTTGACATCCTGCTTGTTGCAAGCTCTTTTGCAGAGTGCATGGAGCAGCGTTCTTTATTGCGAAAGCTACTAGAGAGCTTAGGTTTTGTGATAAATGATGCCAAATCTCAACTTCAATCTACTACAAGGATTTGTTTTCTTGGTTTTATTATCGATTCAATTTCCATGAAGCTTTTGCTCCCTGAAGATAAATTGCAGAGAATTATTTCTGCCTGTCTCAACCTTGTTTCCAAGAACAATCCTTCGGTTAAGGAGGTTGCTCCTGTGACTGGTCTTCTTGTGTCAGCTTTCCCAGCTCTAAATCATTTAAATCTGTACTACAGATCTATTGAATTGTGTAAATCTCGAGCATTATCAGAGAATCTAGATTTTGATCAGGCTATCATTTTGAGCCCTCAAGCTAAATCAGACTTACACTGGATTATAAATAACCTTGCTAAATTTAATGGCCGTTTTTTCGGGGAACATCCCATTGACATCTATATTGAATGTGATGCCAGCTTAGCTGGCAGGGGAGCTTCCTGCGGTGGTCAGTCAGCTAATGGCCAATGGTAGATATTGGAAGCTCACAACCATATCAATTATTTGGAGTTGCTTGCTGCTTTGTACGCTTTACAAGCCTTTGTGCCCAATCTGCGGGATGTTCATGTAAGACTGAAACTTGATAATTCCACCGCTGTTGCTTACATCAACAAAATGGGAGGTATTAAATCTCCTTCTCTGAATTCATTATCTAGAACTTTATGGGAATGGTGTATTTGAAAGGAATATACTTATTTCCGCTCAACACATTCCAAGGAAGGAGAATTTAGTAGGAGACTCCTTATCTGGAGAATTCTCTTCCAACTTGGAGTGGTCGGTTGATATTGACATCTTTAATCAGATAACAAACATGACCTTTGTTCCTGATATTGATTTATTTGCATCACGACTTAATGTCAAGACAGATTGTTTTGTTTCATGGCATCCAAAACCTGGTGCTATGGCTGTTGATGCTTTCAGTATTAGCTGGGATAATTTAAAGTGTTACGCTTTTCCTCCTTTTAGCCTATTAACCCAAGTTTTGGCAAAGATATGCAACGACAAGGCTCTGGTGCTTCTCACAACTCCAGTATGGACAACTCAAAACTGGTATCCCCTGCTCCTTCAATTGGCAGTAGAGCAACCAATCCTACTGCCTAGGAAGGACAATCTTCTTACATTGCCTCACAGCCACGAACTTCACCCCTTGAAGGACAACTTACGACTAGCTGCATGGATGTTATCCAGAGATCGCTTTTGGACAGAGGCCTTTCTGATGATGCAATCACAATCATCAGTGCATCTTGGACCCCTGGGACTGATAAACAGTACAACTCAGCCTGGAAGAAATGGTGTGGCTGGTGCGAGCAAAGGAAAATTGATTTACTTCATGCATCAGTCGAGGAAGTAGTTAATTTTCTTTCATAGTCCTTTACTGGGGGCAAGAACTACAGTACAGTCAACACATACCGATAAGCTCTCTCTTCAACTTTGTATCCTGTCAATAATGTTGCTATTGGTTCTCACCCACTTGTGGTCAGGCTTCTTAAGGGAATTTACCATCTCAGGACTCCACTTCCACGTTACTCTTCAACTTGGGATGTTGCCAAAGTTACCAGTTATTTGAGGACTTTGTTCCCTTTGGAACAACTTAATTTAAAGACTCTGACAATGAAAACTGTGATGCTTTGTGCTTTATCTTCTGCTCAAAGAGAGCAGACGTTGTGTGCATTACATCTTAACTTTAAGAAACAATCTCAAGATTGCTTAAGTTTTGTCATAGCAGAACATTTGAAAACCTCAAAACCGGGTAAATCGCTGGAAGTCAAGTTTATGTCTTTACCAGAAGACCCTTCTTTATGTACCATGTCTACATTAGCCGAGTATATTTTGCGTACTGAAAAACTACGTTCTAGTTCAAAGGTGTTTATTTCATTTATTAGGCCTTATAAGCCAGTGACCACTTCCACTGTAGGGAGGTGGATTAAGTCAGTCCTGTCGAGTGCAGGCATAGACCTCAGTTTTTAAGGCACATAGTGTCAGGGGTGCTTCTGTCACCAATGCGTACATTAAGGGTGTTCCAGTCGCAGAAATTTTGCGCACTGCTGACTGGACAAATGAACGTACATTTCGTAAATATTACCTCAGAGAGCACATTGTCCTTGAATAATTTATTCATGAAGTTCTTGTATTAAATGAGGGGTTCAGAACCATAGCAGGCTAAACCACTTCAATTTAATTTACAGAAAAAGCACTCTCAAGTTAAGTTTAGAAAAAAATATATTAAGAAGGTTTTTCTAGTGAAAACATGTTTATTCTTTATAGGTATATCATTTACATCATGATATAAGTTATCTTTACCAATATTATAGTGTTCACTTTAAGATTTAGTGAAAACAAATAGTAACAATAGTGGACACAGGTCTGTCACAGCCACTTCATACAGTTTCTTTAATTATGAACAAGTGCCACCCAAATTTGCTTCCTTAGACTATGATAGTGAATAAAGCAAGGACCTACAGCACAATTTATTTGAATTAGACTTTTTGCTTTTCTCTAAACGGTGAGATTTGTTGGAAATTTCTGAACAGCAACTACAACGACAAGAATAATAAAAAATTTAATGAGCCAGAACAAGGTGTCTCAACCTACAACCACATAACAGTCCAACATAACAGTTCAAACTCAACTCAAGAAGCCTTCTTAAGAAAGCTTATATTACTATTATGCAAGCCAAAAACATGTCCCCCATTCTTTAAAGAAACTGGTCAGTAACCCTATGCAAAAACAGGAGATCATTCCCAAAACTAGTGTCATGAAAGTCCCTTAAAATGGAATTCCATTCAGTGAAATTGTTCACAGAAGCGATTGGAGTCACTGCAAAAAATGTTAAATTGCTGCTTTGTTCAAGCATGTTTCTGTCAGTCGCAGCTGAGATTTGAGAACATCTCTCTGCCGAGAAATATTTATTATAAGTTTTTTTGCCCTGACACACAACTGCTGCAACTGACAAGACTTAAACATTTACTGAAAGCACAAGTTCATTGACAATTTCTTGTAACGCACTGTCAGGACTGATGTTTTGACATTGATCCATACATAACTCTTCTAAGTGCAACATGTCTTTAGTAAATGAAACATCCCTGAGGCATTTCAAAAAGCTGATGTCTAACTTCCTCAAGTTAATACACTGCCCAATACCATTTGCAATATATTCCAGACTGGTCTCATTTCTCAAATCTCTCAAACAGCTGTGTGTTGTTAATTCCCTGAAATGTACTGCATGTTGAATAATGGTGTTTTCAAACAACCTTTTTGTAAACCATGTGTCGTGTTCAAAAATCCTCCACAATGAAGAATGGTGGCTTAACCTGTAGAAACGTTTGCTGACTTGTGCAACAATGCACAGAACTTGATGGAGACTTAACCTTGACAAAATATCTAGGATGACCTCATCAGGTAAGCTATTGAGAGAACAGGTAGGTGTTAATCCTGAAAAGAGAATAAAGAGGAAGAGGAATGGAAGAGGAAAGGACGAAACATACAGTCCATAGATAGATTTAAGGACAAAAACTGAGAACCCTGAGTCATATACCATTGTTTATACTTAGTGAACAGAAATTACTATAAAGTAACTTAACGTACACTATCTTCAATTTCCTCGCCACTTGTTTCATTACCACTGGTGATGGCTTGAACTTCTTTGGGCTTAAGCAAATGGTAAAATCTCTGATGAACTGGTGGGACATAAGACAGGAGCTGCATCAAATCACCAAACTTTGCCTTTGAGATTTCACGGGCAGCTTCATAAAGAGATGGTAACTGAACCCGTTTGAGATCTACTGGGCGCCCTCTTCCTCTCTTTTGGAAATCAACTGTTTTCCAAGCCTCCATTTCACTGAGGGAATGCTTGTATTTCATTTGCCATGGATGCTCTTCATCATCATCATCATCATCATCATTTTTATTATTAATTAAAAATACATATTACAGTCGGGCTGGCCCGCGGATAGCTATGCTAGTCTAGGCGGGCCAGTCTATCAATAGTTACAAGTTATTTATTACTTTAATTACTATTATTATTAAAATTAAGAGAAATAGGAAAAAAAAGAAAAGGAAAAGGAAAAATGGGAAAAGCATGTAATTTAATTCAATTGATTTTTTTTTTGGACTACTACTGGTATTTTAATTTACTTGAGAGATGATCCTACCAACCTCAATGTAGGAATCTTCGTCTTCAAGAACACTTAACAGTTTGTTTTTAATTCTGAGTTTGAATCATTTCTTTGGTAGTCCTCTCAGAGAGCTTGGTATCTCATTCCATAATTTAGCACCAATTCTTGAAAAGGCGTTTTTTTTAATTTCAAGTCTTGAAGCTTTTATGTAAAAATTATCTGAAGTAGAAGAACGTGTGTTGTACGAGTGGACTCTGGATGTTTTCGTAAATAGATTACATATGTTAATAGGGACACAGGCAGTGCTAACGTCATGCATCAATTCAGATAAAGTTTTGTACAAAAAGTTCAAAGGCAAAAGCTTAGCATTAATAAAAAGCGGTATGGTATGCTCATTCTTTTTTGCGAAGTACATGAAACGTAATGCCCGTTTTTGTAATGTTAAGATTATTTAGGTGAGACTTGCAGGCCTGTCCCCAGATGGATAATCCATAAGTGATATAAGGAGAGATTAAAGACTGATAAATATTTAATAGGGTATGGAGAGGCACAAAGTGTCTTAATTTTGCAATAAGACCTACGATTTTACTAATTTTTAAGAAAGATTGTCGAAGAAAGATTAGAGTCAATTAATATTCCAAGGTACTTCACATAATTTTTGCAGTCTAGGGAAATGTTCATATTCTTCTCATTGTCAAATATCCTTATTTTAGGTTGAAAGGATAAACCCTTTTGATACGGGCGGAATATAACGAAATTTGATTTTTTTATGTTAAGATTTAATTTGTTTGATGTTAGCCAAACATACAATTTATTTAGCTCAGCATTCACTTTTTGCTCTAATGACTTAAGGTTTTTGTCCGCATATAAGATATTGGTGTCATCAGCAAAAAGATAAAAGTTGAGCACTTTGGAACAGGTATAAATATCATTGATATACAACAAAAACAATAATGGGCCCAATACGGAACCTTGTGGAACCCCACAAGTCGTTAATGTTCTTTCAGAGATATGTGGACCAGCTAGTGTTGTTTGTGTTCGATTCTGTAAATAGGATGAAAACCAATTGTTAATTATTCCGCGAAAGCCATAATGGTTAAGTTTATCAAGTAAGATGGCATGATATACTGTATCGAATGCTTTCTTTAGGTCTATAAAAACACCACACGAAAATAAACCTTTGTCCATATAATAGTATTAACTATGTCAATAATTGCATGCTGGGTTGAGTGCTCTTCACGAAATCCGTATTGGGAGTGATAAAGTATGTCTTCTTCATTTATAAAAACTTTCATTCTTTTGTACATCAATTTTTCAAAAATTCTGTTAAAATTAGACAGCAAAGATATTGGCCTGTAATTATTTGGTTCAGTTTCATCATCTGCCTTAAATATAGGTATGAGTTTTGACATTTTGAGTTTGGCTGGATAAGGTTCAAGTAATACAGATGAATTAAAGATTTCTGCTAAGAGATGACTTAAAACGTCACTTGCACACTTCATTAAACGAGTAGGGCAGGAGTAGAGGCCGTGTGACTTGTTGTTAGGAATAGAAAGTATTTCCAGGCGAATTTCAGCTGGAGTGATGGGTTGAAAAAAGAAGGATGATACAGTTGATTTACATTTCCCTGAGAAGTCAGTGAAACATTTTGAAGTTGAAGGTAATTGATTTGCTAATTTTTGTCCCACTGTAGGAAAGTGCTCATTAAGAATATTAGGTATGCGAGTCAGGTCACGGGAGACCTCGTTATTAGTCCTTGAGTGCACTAATTGATTTACTCTTCTTGGTTTTACGATTCAGTATGTTATTTATTCCTATCCAAGTTTTTTTCATATTATTAATGTTGGCCTGGAAGTATTCACAGAAATATTGTTTTTTACTAATTCGTGTCAGACTGCAGATTTTATTTCTATAAAATTTATATTTAGTGTCATTACCAGATAAAGATAGCTTGTTTTTAATCTTAATTGAAGTTGTTATTCCTTTAGTTATCCATGGTTTAGAGCATTGTTTCACCTTGCGGCGTGAGAGTGTTCTCATAGGAGCGTGCTTACTTACAACTTCGTTGAACTCGCTGTAAAAAGAGGAAAACATCTTGTCCATGTCATTAGTTGCATTGGAGAGGATGCCATTCCAATCAACTTGAGAAAGGTCATGATTAAAACGATCCGCTGAAAATTGTGAGTAATCGCGAACTTTGTGTTTTTTTAATTTTGTAGGCTTTTGCCTAACGGATTTCGTAATGCAAAACTGAGCAAAATGATCACTTAAGTCAGTAATCAGATTTCCACTGAGTTGCACTTGTTCAGGATTGTTTACAAAACTATTATCGATTAAGGTGGCTGAATTATTGCGAACACGTGTTGGTTTATCAATGGTAGGAATGAGATGACAGCTTTGGAGAGCTAACAAGAAATCGTGACTATACCAAGAGGTCTCAAATTTTAAAAGATCGATGTTGAAATCTCCTACAATGTAGAGTTGCTTTCCAGTTGAAGTTAATTGTTCAACGGTTTCTTCAAAATAGCTTTGAAAACGGTCACAAATTACATTTTTCTTTTTAACAAAGGAAATTTCAATCCATAGAGCTTGAAATGCCTCATTAGATGTTCTTTCTAAGACTTTGTAATTAAGCATTTCATCAATAAACATTCCGACACCTCCAGAGGCCAGAGGTGTAGGAACGTGTTTAAAGTTATAACCCGGTATTGTTGGACAGCAATCGACAGAATTTGAATTGGTAATTTTAGTTTCTGTGACTCCAATGATATTAAAGCGAAAATTTAGTTCATCCAAGATAAGAGTTTGAAGATTTTCTAAATTTCGATTTATACTTAAGATATTATTATGAAATGTAGAGAAACTACAATCGATTTCATCTCTTGTTAATTTGTTTTTCAATTCTTGAAATTTATGAGGTGAATAATATCGGCTTTGTATACAATAGTTCAACAGATTATTATTGAAGTTAAGATCTTCATCTTGTCTTGTATTTGTATTGAACAAATCAAAGTCATATAAACTGGATAATTTATTTAAGGATTTTTTAGTCTTGCTACTGGTGAGCAAACTATTATTAAACGGACTATGGTAAGCAGCTAGGTCTCCCCTAAAGTTAAAGTATGGCAATTCTTGCAGAAATGCTTTCAAGCATTTTGACCTAAGCTTGTCTTTACGCTGAGTCATTTAGAAAAGTTCGAAAGATAAGCTAAAATAAGATACTTATCTAGACTCTTCATCTTGAGTAGTAGAGTTGTTTGGTTCTTTCATTTCCTTAGGTCATCCAGATCCTCCTTTGTGAGTAATTTGATCGCTCTAGAGCCATCCGTTTGGCATAGAAAAATTGCAGATTCCTTCGCCCAGCAATACTTATAACTGTAATTCGTTTGGTGTATCTTCGCCAAATGGAGTAGTTCCTGTAAGCGTGGAGGCAGGTGACAGAAGATAGCGACCCGCCTAATTTCAGTCGAGGAAGATAGGCCAAGATCATCTGCCGTTAGTTGATTTGCATTGTTCCTGACTGCCATGACTTGCTCACTGGCCATTCTCCTTACAAATTTGCAAATTATTGGCTGCTGTCGCTGACTGCGATTTGAATTTCTCAGTTGAACTCTGTGGGCAATATCAATGTCTGATATTGATACATTAGCTCCTATACCGTTAAAAATTTTAAGGCAAAGGGTCGCCATTTCCATAGAGGTTTCCCGGTCACTTGCCCGTGGAACTCGAATGATCTTTATGTTGTATTGGTAGCTGTAGGACATGATGTCGTCGACCACTTTGGCGATGTTATTGAGATTGGATTCGATGCTTTCCAGTCTGCTTTTCAGCTTCAGGAATTCTCTAGCTATTTGCTCTTTTGACTTGAGTAAGTCGTCATAGCCCTCACTTAAGAATTGGACATCTTGTACACTGGGTGATTCACATGAACTTGGCGATACTTCTTTGCTGACCTTGGCCGCCGTCTTGTCTCTGAACCTCTGGAAATCTTCTGATAGACTTTTAACTTGTTCTCTTAGCTTATCATTCTCCTTTTTCAATGATTTTACATTCTCTCCCATTTTGGTAAGATTTTTTTCACAATTTTAAATGATTTGACTGCAGATTTTGAGTAATTAAAGGTGGTATGACTGCAGAGCTCTGTCCGCGTCTTCGCGCGACACGGGACACTTCTCGGCAAGTAAAAGCTCGCTGTGGAATCTCATGCTTTGTATTTTCAACCATGAAACCTTCTCACCATCTGTGTTATACCCCATTCACACCAGTTAAACAAGTTTACCGAAATACTGTTAAATAAAACAGCGTTTAGTTAACCATGCTTTGCTGTAGAAGTTGTTCACACCGAGGAAACATGCTTAACTCCATGCATTCTTAGCGAGCTTCAATTCACCTCGCTTGCGTGTACCAAATACTTTTCCTTACCAGGGACCCGTGAAGAAAATCCCACATAAGCTATCACGCAAATATCAACAACAAAATTGTGTGGTAACATGGCTGACAAAATAATGCTGTTATTTACGCAACCTAGTAGAGCACAAGAAAACCGAGCTGTTATTGCGAGAATTTGGTACATGAGGAGGAAAAGACGCGCTTGTTTTATGTTTTTCGTGAATCTGATCGCTTACCTACAACAGTTGCCAGTCAGGGAACTTTGGGTCAAACCAAGGGCAAAGACATTTTGGTCTATGGCGGAAGAGCAATGGACCAACAACGACTGGGTAGGAAACTTAAGAATGTGCCAGGTCACGTTCGAGAAACTTTGTGAAGAACTGGGTCCTTTTGTTGAGAGACGGGATACAAACTATCGTAAAGCGATATCTCTTCACGAGCGAGTTGCAATAACATTGTACAGACTCGCAGACACGGCCAGTTACAGGACGGTGTCAAACCTCTTTGGCGTGGGCAAATCAACAGTTTGTGAAATCGTGCTGGAGGTATGTAGCTCCATTGTTGAAGTTTTATTCAAGAGACTTGTTCACTTGCCCGTTACTCGACAAGACATTGAAACGGAAATTGCGGCTTTCTTCAAGCGTGCAGGATTTCCCCAAGTAGTAGGTGCTGTCGATGGATGTCACGTCGCAATTTTAGCACGAAATGAAAACCCCGCAGATTATGTAAATCGCAAAGGATATTACTCAATAATTCTTCAGGGTTTGGTGCACAGTGATTATCTTTTCAGAGACGTGTATGTTGGCTGGCCTGGAAAGGTTCATGATTCTCGTGTTTTTAAGAATTCCTCTCTCTATGATGCCTGCTGTGCACGAATGTTTCTTCCCATGGGATTAAGCAAAGTTATCACCAACGTTGTGGTACCACCCGTCATTCTTGGTGATTCAGCCTATGGACTCACCAACTGGTTAATGAGGCCTTTTACTGACCAGGGAAACCTTACCAATGAGGAGGTGGCCTTTAACACAGCAAAACAAGGGTGGTGGTTGAAAATGCGTTTGGACGACTGAAGGGACGAATTAGATCCCTAGGAAAAAGGCTTGATCAGTCTGTTGAAAATGCAACCACAACAGTCACAGCTTGTTGTGTGCTTCATAACTACTGTGAGGTTATGAAAGAAGAATTTGATGAAGAATGGCTTGAGGGGGTGCAATTACACCTCAACATCCAACCATGTGACAGAGAAGAAAAACAAGACAGGGAGGCCGCTGACATAAGGAATGCCCTCATGAGTTTTATTTCATAGACCAGTTTTGTCTCATAAACTTCTTATGCCAAGGGTGTATTTGACAGTTATTGCCAGATGTTTAAGTGATGGGGACGGGTGGAGTTTTTTGGCTTTGTTTGTAATGATTTTTTGAGTATTTTTGGACTAGAGAATTTTGTTTTCCCAGAGTCTGGTCAAAGTCTGTGTATTCTGACAGACTATTATCCTATTCTGTACCTATCCTATTTAGGTACCTCAGATAGTATGATACAACAAACTCAAGCATCATTTGCTACTCTTTTTCTTTTCTCAATATTTGATTCATTCTGGGTAATAAAACACTTTGGAGATACTGTTCAATTAGACTTGTTTTCAGTATTTAATATTTGGTTTGGGACAGTTTTAGCATGCTTTATGTCCAAGGGTTTCCTGGGGGGGGTTAATTTATGCCTCATGCCTGTACTAAAAAAAACAAAATAAAAAACAGAGAGAGGGGCAGTCCTGTGCATGTCAAAAAAGCCAGGAAATCTACAGTGTTTCCTGCTGTAAGAGCAATTTGCTTCTTTTTTGTTTGCACTACTCCTACTACATGTAAGGATTCCGCAAAATACAACTAATTTAGTGGTTTAAGGAAACTGAACTGTGCAAATTTAAGCATAACTGTTCTTCACTAAAAAAAAGTAGATTGTATCTCTGCAAACTACATGTCATTGGTGATCATGAGTGAGCAGAACAGAGCAAAATAATTGGCCTTTTGGGAAGATATATCTTGTATGTAAATTGTTAGATATTACGGAGTTGTTTTAACTGGGAATGTTTAAATAACAGACTCAATGATTGCTTTCTAAATTACTGGGGTCTGTATTTAATACCTAATTTTCCCCCATAGATTTGCAAGTTGCTAGAAGAGCTGAGGATAACATTGCTTGATTAACAGGAAATGATTTATTTGGTGAAATGTTGCTGAATGTTGATGTTAAAAAACAAATTACCAGATTGGATACTTGTAGACTACAAATGAAATTTCATATAATAGAAGGTACAGTCCGAGGAAATTTCATTGTCTCTAGGCCCTCCATGGGGGGTACTCTTAAAACTTAGGCACTCTGGGGCTGCAATTCCAAGGAAAAAAAAAGAGAGCCCTGCAATCTATTTTAAGGGAAAATGTGCTAAACCATATATCACAATTATATTGCATATCATAATGCACCAACCTGACTTTGTCTGGTACTCAATGATGAATTAAGCAACATGAGAAAAAGAGGGATTTTGGTAAATGAGCCAAATTAACATTTTACCATACCAGTACCTCCCTTCTAGAGTGGATCCACTTTCAGAGAGGCCAAACGTACACCCTGTTCAGCTTAACAAATCAATAAGCTAGAGTCGCACTCGGCTATCGCCTCGTGCGACTCTTACGCTTCTTTCGTGCTTAGCAACCTCCCACGTGCACCATAACTCAATAGTACACGCTATGGCGTTTACCATTTGTTAATTATCATGTTACGATAAATCACTGACTTCCTTCTTGTAGGTACATATGTATGTTTATTGAGAAACCACAAGAAATGTGGTTGACATGCACAAGGAAATAAATGCAGTACAAAGTTATGACACATTGTAACCTTATTTGCTCTGGTGATGAAAATTACCAGTAGCAGCATGACATTTTTCAATACTTGACTTTTAAAAAAATGTGAAAAAAAAATTTAAAAAACTATCAGAACATTAAAGTACACCTTGTCCCAAAATATATTTTTCAATCCATATAAAACTTTCCACCCATTCTTCAGATGAGTAGCTTTTATCTCCAGTCATGGACTTCTTTGTGGGCTTCAAAACTTATGATAGACTAAGCATTATTTCATGACTGAGCTATTATGGACTACCCAAATGGACTATCCCTAAAAATGGACTACCCCTAAAAATAACAACTGATGAACACAAAATGGTCCAAAAAGCATAAACTCAGACCAAGTTTCCTTGTTTTTTTTTGTTGTTGCTAATTTGCATACAAATGTAATATATTTTTAGTTCCATGGCAGAGGATTTCAGGAACAAACTTGTAGTCTAAAATAAAATACTAGTGGAATAGCCATTTGCAGTGGGCATTCAAAAGGGGGTAGGGATGGGAGAGAATCAATAATTTGCAACTACAAAGTAGGGGGAGGGTGTAGTACAACAACTGGATCTGAAGACTATCATGAGCATGGAACATTCTAATCAATACCCATAACTACTGTAAGTCAGTGATACTGAACAAAGGGAGTCTACTTTTCTATTTTGTGTTATGTATGTGGTTCTAGAACAAACATAAGCAAGGTATAGCAGCTTACAACTTTAAATAGGTACTCATTTTTAGGTGTAGTCCATTGAGATAGTCCATAGACTGGGGGGGTCAGTGTTTTATCCATCACCGGTCAATGGCATGTATGTTGTTGGTACATGTAGTTAGGGGGTTAATATTACAAACTTGCCAGTAATGTAGAGGTTATGTACCTGTCAATTCCAAAACCGCCCATCCCCCCCTGGGCAATCCCCGGGCATTTGACCCAGGTTAAGCTCCATACAGTGGGGAATTTGATCTAAAATGAGGCCTGCCCGGTGGGGCATTTGACTTTTGTGTCAAAACGTCTGTCAGCAGTCGGAAGCAAGAGGATTTCGGAATTATTTGATTTGGCACGTGAGAAGCGTTCATGGGTCATTGCTCTTGTCGATTCCACATGGGTTTTTCTGTTGCTGCCATTTTATATAGTTATACCGTGGAATATACCTTTGTTTAAAGTGTGGAGCCAAAACAAGCTGAACAAGAAATTCGTAGTGGCTGAAATTTTGCAGAACCTGTTTCCACAGTTGCTTTAACATGCCTGGAGGGTGGGGGATTTGACCCTGTTTGAAGCTCCAATGGTGGGGCATTTGACCGTCTAAACTGGCAACATAGCGGTGAATTTGACCAAAATTTGTCCAAAAAGTCAAATGCCACGGGGTTTGCCTGGGAGGGGGGGGCATGGGCGGTTTTGGAATTGACCGGCACATTATGCTTACATCTGCAAACTCAGAACTTTACAATTGCCCCAAAATATGTCGAAAACAAGTACAAACTAATGAAAAACTGCAAATTCAAAATGGTGTACAGGGGCAAGTCAAGCGAGGTTTTTAACGATAAAAAACTCTGATCTGATCCCAGGTCAGCTGATCTCCCTGCTGACCTCCTCTCCTGTGCCTACCATACTTTATGATTTGTTTCATTCAAAGTACTCTGGTTTTCCCCTCTGATAAACAAACGCAAAATGAATTGAACCAACATCAAGCACCGTATTCATTTCCATGAAAACCACAACAACTGACAACAGTGTGGGAACAATAAAAATTCTTCTTCGTCAAGTATTTTTTTAGATAGAGTTTTCACATTCACTAGCACCACTGCCAATAAATAATGAACACTAATTTATGTGATAATAATTTGCAGTGGTACTAAGAAGTCAACATAAACTGGATCAAAGATTGCAAAAACAGTACAAACTTCACTCCTTCAGCACTTTGGCTAACTTCAGCAAGAACTCTTGGTCCTCTTTCTCTCTCTTCGCTTCTCTCTCTTCTTCTTTCCTTTCTCTTTCCATTTCTGCCTCAAGGAAAAGCCTGTCAGCTTGTTGCTGGTATTCTATAAATGACCTCAAGGAGTCATCTGTTTTCTTCAACACATCCTGTTGGGTTATCTTTGTTCTTTTCTGTGCTGGTTTTTTGTCCTTAGCTACGTGCATGTGATCTTCACCATCGTATGGTGAAGATCACATGCAAACATTTGAAGAGTACTTAAAAGGTTACATGGAAATCAAGTAGCCAGTTAAAAGGCAAGGCATCTGTTAAGCTTAAATGCCCTTTGTGATACAGGTGACTTCATGGCATTTTGGCAGGCAGAAGCTGTAAAACAACAACAACTGGTAAAGAAAAAATGCCAACTTCTTATGAAACATCCAAAACACAAGCTCTGAAAATGACTCTAACGATTAAACAAAAACAAGAATCAAAATATATTAATGTTTGTCGAGTCAGACGAACGAGAAACGCCAGCGCTCTTTTACTATAAGCATGTATATCATAAAACTGTCAAATTAAGATGAAAGTTTTCAGATCATTCTCTAACTTAGGCGCTTCAAATAGTAGGGGTGACCACGCGGTAATGGCGGCTTAATATGCAGTCTGTAGTACGCTACTAATCAGTATAATAAACATACTTCAAATGGTTTTGAAATGGATAAGGGAAACTACCTAAACATCGATGATTTATGTAAAGTGTGGAACAAAGAATTTCTGCCAAGTATCAAGCGGGAGATTAAAGTGGAAATAGAATCACTGAGAACGGCCATCAAGACATTAACAGCGCGGGTTGACTCCATCGAAAGTTCGCAGTCCTTCATATCGGCGAAATACGATTCTGTTGCGGGCCTACTTCAAACTGTGAACAAAGCGTCAGATGCGTTGGGAAAAAAGCTTGTAGAGGTTTAAAATACGAAGGCCACCGATAATATGCAAACAGAACTATCGACAATGACTGATGAAAACGATCGCCAACAACAGTCCTTATACCGGATCGATAGTTCCATTGACGAAATGCAGCAGTATTCGAGAAGAGACTGTCTAGAAATAACAGGCGTTCCGGTGTTACCCGACGATAATCCCAAGCAGCTTGTCAAGGAGATCGGATCCCTGATTGGCGTTGAAATTGACGACAGCCATATTGGAGCAGTTCATCGACTACCAGATACTAAGAAAGTAAAACATTGAATGATCGTCAAATTCGTTTACAGGGACGTAAGGGAACAAGTTTACAAGAAACGAAGGAATTTATCTGGGAAGAATACAAGCCATTTACCATCTGTACAAGCCGCAACCGATCATACGGCGGCGAACAACAGTAAAATCCACATCAATGAATCCCTTACGAGCTATCGAAAGCGACTTTTTGGCCCTATCAACGAATTCAAGCGAAAGAACAATTACAAATATCTGTGGACTGCAAATGGAAAGATCTTGCTAAAGGCCAACGAATCTTCAAGAACTGAAGTCTTTGTCACACACGAGGAATTCGAGGACTACCTTGATCAGATAAGAAATTCATAATTTTTTATGCTCAACTATTACTATGGTTGCTAATATAAATAACCATGATGATCATAAATAGTCTGCAAGAGTTACCATTTTATAATTTAGATAACAGAGAATTTCACCTGCTTAATGGAACCAGTCATTTGCAGCTTGAGAACCTTAAAGATATAGATATATACAACATGATATCTAACCCTGACAAAGCTGATAAGGCTGACCCAGACAACATGTTTATAAATCCCCAGTCTAATTATTATGATATTCCCAGCTTAAATAAGGTTCTATATAGGCTGGGAACAAAACCTATCTCTCTCCTCCATTGCAATATTAGGAGTTTAACAAAAAACCTAAACGTACTTGAAGATATGTTATGTTCCCTACATCTAAAGCCTGATGTCATAGGAATCACAGAAACTAGACTCAATATGAATACTGTTGACAATGTTTATTTACCTAATTATAATATATTCCATGCTGACTCTCTAACGTCTGCAGGGGGGGGTGGCCCTTTATATTAACAAATGTTTAAAGACAATTCCAAGGACAGATATAACTCTAGATATTCCATACATAGAATCTGTTTGGGTGGAAATAGCACCCGGTAATGGCAAGAGACCTATAATGGTTGGCTGTATCTACAAGCACCCGCCAGTAAATGTTGATATATTTAAGGATAAACTTGATGAGGTAATCAAGCACTTCAACCTTAATAAGTATCAGCTATCTCCTTGGTGATATGAATATAGACTTCTTTAAATGCAATAGCCACCAACCTACTGACGATTACCTAAATATGCTCTATTCTAACAATCTACTGCCGGTAATAACAAAGCCAACACGATTGACCCATCATTCAGCTATGCTAATCGATCACATCTATACCAATACTACGAGTCAAATTATTTCCGGAATAATCACAGTTGACTTATCTGATCATTTTCCAGTTATTTGCATTACTGACATACCAGTAAAAAGGCACAATACAGTCAGATACTATAGGGATTATAGCAAGTATAATGAAGATTCTTATTTACAGGATATTAGTGCAGTCAACTGGAATGCTATATATAGTGAGCGTAATGACCTCCATGAGATTACAGCTAAAACAATAGACCTCCTTAAATCAATTGCAAATAAACATGCACCAATAAGGCAGATGTCACAAAAAAAACGAAAATTAGCTGCTAAGCCTTGGATAACAAAAGGCATTTTTAAATCAATCAAAACAAAACATGCAATGTATAAAACACATTTTTTTTCTAATAACCCAGCTAAAGTAGCTGAATATAAAAAGTATGCCAACAAACTTAACTGGCTTAAAAATACAAGTAAGAAAAGTTATTTCTGCCAACACTTTGATTTATGTAAAAATAATTTGAGAGCTTCTTGGAGACTAATCGGTATGCTAATCAAACGAAACTCAAAGGGACAAACTCCCATACCAAAAGTGATACGTAACAATAGAGTCTATACTGATAAGGCTGAGATTGCAGACCAATTTAATAAACATTTAGTAGATAGAAAATGAGAGTTCTGGGCCAGTTTTTTTAAAAAACACATTTTCTTTTAAAAAATTAAAAATTTTTAAATGGAATTTTAAATGGAATTTCTTTTCCCACTCAATTATCGAAGATTAACCAAAAAATTTTTAAATGGAATTTTAAATGGAATTTCTTTTCCCACTCAATTATCGAGGATTAACCAAAAATTTTTAAATGGAATTTTAAATGGAATTTCTTTTCCCACTCAATTATCGAGGATTTACCAAAAATCCCCAATCGACAATTTACCTATCAGGGATTTTACAAAGCCAAAAAAATCCTCAATTTACCTATCGGGGATTTTACAGTAAAGTTTGTTAGTAAAGTTTGTCAGCAAAGTTGATCAGTAAAGTTTGTCAGTAAAGTTTGTCAGTAAAGTTTGTTCGAAAAATGATTGTCTTTTGAAGTAAAGTTTGTCAGCAAAGTTTGTCGGAAAAATCACCAAGCTCGGAAAAATAGTTTCCCACGCGTGGGAATATTTATTGTCTGTTACCCAACCGGACTTTTGCGTTCGTATTTTTGTTAGTGGTGAATTTGTCATTATATCTGCTAAGATACTTATCGATGATAGGACTGTTGTCTGTCACGTAATCGTCAATATTGCTCATTTTTTTGTACAAATAAGATGGTTGAAAATCACCACTTCTCATCATTTCTCTAATGTCATTTAACAAATGTTGATAGCTTTGGTAGGCGTATGTACAATTTTGAATTTTTAATTTAAGGTCTTTATGTTCCATCCAACCCTGGATTAAAAGTGCTGTTGTACTAATAGCAACTAAACTAACTCCACCAGTCGCCACTGATGAAGCTATCCCTCCAGATGCAAAGACTACTGATAAAGAGTTTCCCAATAATTCCCATTTTTTGAAACGTTTCATGGCTTGTTTGTAAGCCCAACACTTCTTATGATAGGTATGGTAATAGGTTTTCAATTCTTCAATTTGTTCCCCAGTCAATTTGTCTGAAATATGATTCCAGTCAAATATGCACTTTCTTGGTTCCACCATATAAATTGGTTTATATAAAATTTAGGAGATTACGGTTGGAAACGAAGGAACTCATTTTGAAAGTATCTAAACATCTGTTTCAACTCTACATTTGTCAAACTTTTATTATAGATCAAGAAAGCGTATAGATTCATTTTTGTACTACTTAAGGGTGTTGCGTTGTCTACAATACTTCCGATGGAAAAAGGGTGGGAACTGGATGGTAAGAGATCTGTAATTACTGCTGACGCTATAGGTGACACACTAGCGGTTCCTCTGAATAGGTCTAACGTAGCCTGCGAGGGGTTGTGATCTTTTGTAACGCGAATAGTCCATAACTCTATTTTATCTGTTAAGTTTGACAGACCAGACTTAGTGAGTCTCCCAACTTGAGGCGTCCCCCAATCCACATACACTAAACCATCAGACCATGGTAAATGTGCACCGAATCCGTTATTATTATTATAATTTCCCCAAAAGAAGTGTGTTTGAGCATATTGGTTATGTGTATTTACAAGCATAAACGTTGTTGATGTGTTGTGAGAAGAACCACCGACATCTGTTGAAGGAAATCCATTAAACGCGAGAAAATCATCTGTACCGTCAAAATATGCGTGATACTTTCCAAGGCGTGTATCAAACTTTAATAAGGGTTTCCTGTTGTTGACAGATTGTGCAAACTTTCTGTTATTAACAGGGTCAGTCATCCCTGCTATCTTATCATTCTCATCAACATCTAAGAGAGTTAGCGATGGTATCAGACTGAGTGTTAGGTTCTCAAGAATAGGAACACCGAGTAGTGTGGTGTTATTACGTAGCGTTCTATCAACGTATAACTTATTACTGGCATCTGTGTTTTTAATTGGACTACCCACATTCTCGATTCTGTGAGTATCCATGTTGATGTCAGTCTGCATCTTCATCTCATCGTTATCGTTTACAAACAGTTCGAGGTTATAGACGCTCGGATCAACACTATCCACCCAATCTTTAACACCGTAGGCGATCATATGAGCATTTACCGGTGTCGACGTTGTTGTACCATGCATATCAATATAGATGTAATCGATAACTTGTAACTTGTTGTTGTTGATTTGCACGAGTAGTTTGCTGAAATTAGTGAAGTTACGCTGAACGATTTTGTTGATGCCCGCACCAGAACTATTAGCTGTCAGCTGAATATTGATCATTTCTGGTGGAAAGAATTCAAATATCATTGTGTATGTCCCACGAGGTAGAGGATTGAGATTGAAACCTATCCTGGATCGATAATTGTTTGTTCCTGAATCCTTTGTCAGAACAGCGCTATAAGCCTTCTTATACTGGTGAGGCGAACCGTTGAAATCAACAATCCCATTAATGGTGATGTTATTCTCGGAACTGCTCTCATTAACATCTCTCAGGTATAAGAAAGCGTTCTTCTTGTCAGAGGTGATAATGTGTGATTTAGAGATGTAGTCCTTATACTGCTGCGTGATATTTTGATTTGAAGCGTTGAGTTGGGTGTTGAAAAAGCTAACGTTGACAGCATGATCGTTCTCAAAAACCGCTGGCGTACCAACATTTACAATCTTATTTCCATCCAAATTCAGATCATCGGTCATAGCTACGCTTCCATCCTTTTTGAGATAGGGTGTTAAATCCACTGGTGATGCCACTTTAGCATCAACATATTTTTTATTGACTGCTTCTGAATCACCACTTGAGCTTGTTGTATCTTTCAAATTTATTATTTTGTAATTAGCCATATTTAAATTGTAAGTCATCGGATTTTGACCATTTGTCTTCAAATAATCACTTAATTGACTTTCAAGGTATCTTTTATTGACTCCATCTTGTTGGTCAACGGGATCCTTTGTGTTCTTAACCCTTTGTTCATTCATATTCAAATCACCAGACATACGTGAGCTCCCGTCAGTTTTGAGATAATTACCGTTTGATGAGTGAGTGTCAACATAATTTTTTGTAACCAAATGATTATTAGCTGTCCCCTCTTTTGACTGAGTTATCGCTTCGCTGAAAGTCTTGTATCCGTGGATTGTTTGATTATATTGATCAACAACAATACTAGCATCACCACTTAAAATTGGAATGAATAAACTTCTCCAAGCTGTTTGACGTCTAGACCTTAGAAAAACAAAGTTATTTCCGGTTTCGGCTTTGACAGCAAAACTATTTGCAAAAGTAGTACCACTACCATCGTACAAAACACATTTGTTAGCGGTAATACCGCTAGCACCACTCGCAGATCCGTAAAGCTTTTCAATGTCTGCTCTATTGATAACAGCCTGATTATTTCCGTCTTTTATTTTGAGCGCTCCACTCGAGGCTGTGATTGTCCCACTTATTGTGTTGTCAAGAGAACTGACGAGAATGCTGCTTTTTCTTCTTCCACCCCTCCCATCATAATTTTTCAAATTCGGTATTTTCAGATGTACATCGTCAAAATCCTGATTCTCAGCCTCAATGATCACGGAATCATTGTATTGGTCAGGAATATACAGTTTAGGTGTGATTATACCTTTGTCGGGTAGATATTTAACCAATTTTCCCGCTTCTGCATCACCTACCATAACCTGACTCTGTGCAACTTTTGAATTCAGTCCATCGTCAACGTATTTCTTAGTCGTTGCGCCGGTCTGTGTTGTAGGGGTTGCTAGATTTATTATTTTGTGATTACCCACATTCAAATCACCAGTCATCGCTACGCTACCATCTTTTTTGAGATATCCTGTCTGATGAACATTAGTGACATGGTCGTCAATGTATTTTTTGGTTGCTGCATCAGCATCAGTTGTCGGCGTCGCCACGTTAGTTAATTTTTTATTATCGATATCATAATTTCCATCAGATGTTAATTTAAAACCAGGACCTGGCGGACCTGGCGGACCAACTGCTCCTTGAGTACCAGGATTCACTGTATGTGGATTATGAATATTATCATTATTTACCCCCATATACTATTAGATTATATTATAATTTAATTGATTCATATATTTCCATAAAAATTCCTTTTAACGGTTTTCTTTGGTTTGTCAACATATAGAAATGAATACGGTTTTTTAGTTGCCCTTTCATATTGATCTTTTGTGACATTCAATTCTCTTGAAATCGAATTTCTTTCACGATTACTTGGAAACTCATAAACGACATAATGGCTACAATTTAATCTTATATCTTTTGGTGTTTTATAGAAGCTCTGACTGAGATATATTGTTGAGCAGTTTTTATGTCTTCCCTGAATGAAATAATCAATTAATGGTTTTTGATTTTTTTCACAAATGAAATCATCAAATATTACTATTTTCTGAGAATCACTATCCAGACTATCAATGGGTTTTATTTCATTGTTATTGTAATGTATAACATCATAACCAACCTTAGAATGTCTACTGATATCATTCAGTGTTTCAATCATATGTTTATATTTTTCCTGTTCAAGATTTTTACCATAAAGATGAACCTGATCAAAATAAACTAATGGTGTCATAAGCATATGATACAATAAATTAGTTTTTCCTGAACCGCTATTACCACAAATCAACATTCTGAATGGTTTATCCGGCATACAACTTTCTATTTGTCTGAAATTGGTATTTTCATCTTCATTGAAATCGTAATTTGGTATTTCCATATATATATATTAGATAAATAAAGATAAGTTAAGATAAGTTAAGATAAGTTTATATAACTATTATATAACTATTATATATAATGGATATTAAACAATTCAAAAAGGTTAGTAATTCCAAAATTGAAGCAGGAAGAAAAACCAGAACTGTGAGAAATGTGTTGAAACAGTATAATGAAGCAAAACAAGATGCTTATGAGAGAGTATCAGAAAGTTTACAACCTATCATTGATGTTGAAAAAAGTATTGATAAGAAACAGGATGAATTAATTGAACAACTCCAAAAAAATCAAAAAGCTATCACAAGTGGTTTAGATGATTTAATTCTTCATCAACAATTACCTGAAACCTCCGCACAAGATACAAAATTACCAATTGGTTATAAACCTGCAATGATGGATACATATAAATCGGATTTAGATAAAGGATTCGATCATGATGATATTCAAACATTAATGTATTATGATCTTAATCCACCATCTGATATATTGAAAGGTGTTCAAAATAAAGACATTAATTTTAATAATTATAATAAGAGTTTAGGTAAATTACTAAAAGATTTAGGACAGCGAAAAGGAGCACTATCAAAAACTAAAAAGGCACGAGATGGTAATAAGGAGCAGATTGATGAACTAACACATCAAATCAAGACCATTCAAAAATATAGAAACAGAATTGCTATAATACCTGAAGGTCTGGAAACAATTGGGTCTGGGATATATACACAGAAAAAGAGAAATGCTTATAAGATAGATCGGAATGGTCAGTATGGTGGTCTGATTATTGATCTTCCTAAACTGTATGGACATCTCAAAGTTATAGCTCATAAGGACGGTCAGAAAGTATATGATAAACAAGCTGACTTTGACACACTTGATCTTCTAACAAAGAGGTTCAACAGTAAAAAGAAATACAGTGATCTATCAAAAATGATTTTTAATGAATTAAATCAAATATCCCAGATTCCTATACATCGTACTAGTAATAAGTTTAAGAAAATGGGAGCGGGTGTCATTTATTTCAACAATACAGAAGATTTACTTTCTAGATTAGAATTACTTGGAGGATCGATTCAAGCAGGTAATGATGGTGTTACAAAAGAATTCACACAAATAGCTCATACATTGAATAAAATAGGAGTTATCAACAATAATCAATTAAATGATTTATTAAGAATTATCTAATATAATATATAATGGAAGAACAAGTGATTTATATATCATCTGTTGATAGAGAGAAAATTGGTGTTAGTAAAACTCACGATTTCAAAATCAAACTGAAAACGACGTATAAATTGGATAAAGATAAGAGGTATGAAATAGCTGTTGATACAGTGATGATGACATACAGTTGGCATAACATATCTGAAAAGATTGGAAACAATAAGATTAAATATAGTCATGATGGAGGTGAAAACTGGGAAACAATTACTTTTGTTGATGGTAGCTACAGTTATGAAGACATAAATGATTACATTCATCAGTATATGGTAAGAGAGACACATACAACAAAAGATAAATATCCAATAAATATCCAGTTCGTTCTATCTTCATTTAGAGTCATTATTGAATTGGATAATAATTATCAGGTTGATCTTAGAGGGACTGAATTTGGTAATTTACTTGGTTTTGATGAAAAAATAGTGGAATCGACTGAATATAGTGCTAGATTACCGAATATAACCAACAGCGTTGATAAAATAAATATCCATTCAGATATTATTGAAAATTCAATACTGAGTGGTTATTCTGATAATCTACTGGCAGTCATACCAACCGACAATTTAACCCGCTCATATTCGTTTAAATACGAACCTCGACGTTTGTTGTTTAATGAGGTGAATAAAACACAACTGAATGAGATGCGATTTTATATAACTGATACACTCGGTCGTCCTATTGATCTGAATGATGTTGATTGGTTTATGACATTAATTATGCGATCAACAACATAATAATATAATATAATCTAATTGTATATGAATCGATTTGAATACAAGAAACGATACGATCCTGATTTAGGAATGTATGTTAAGAAGCATGTTCATAGTGGAGAAATCCAAGGTGGAGCATTAAGTGATATTTTCAAATCTGTTGCAAGTAATTTATTTGGTAAAACCATGAAAGAGGCGGCAAAAACAGCATCTAAAAAGGCTCTTAAAACTGCAGCTACAAAGACCGGTGAACATGTTGGTAAAAAAGCAGGTGATAAAATAATTCAACTATTAAGAAAAAAAAATCAAGCTTCGCTAAATCAAGCTTTGCTAAATCAAGATTCGCTAAATCAAGCTTCGCTAAATCAAGCTTCGCTAAATCAAGCTTCGCTAAATCAAGCTTCACCAAATGTAATGTCACAAAATGAGATCAATGAGAGAGTTAACAGAATAATTTCTGGAGGTAAATTTAGAAAAATTATGTAATCAAATATTATATGTTTAGAAACTCAGAATATGTAGAACGATATGAAGATGTTGTTTTTGAACTAGAAACAGGTTTGGATACAACAGTGACTAGAAATAAAAAAAAAGATGGTCATAGATTCGTTGTTGACAATACAGGTGAAGTGACTCCATTTGATTGGTATAATTCACGTATTGTAGTAGATTTTAAAGTAGTATTAGCAGCTGATGGTGGCAACATTACAGCAGCAGATCATAACGGTATAGTAAATGGTTCTCATTCATTGATAAATAATTTTAAAGTTAATTTGAATGGAAAAAAAGTATATGATCTGAACGACGCTAACCATTGTGTAAATATCAAAAATCTCTTAGAGTATAGCCCATCTTATGCTGAAAGTACTGCTACTAATGAATTTTTCTATTTAGACACAAGTCGAAGCGCTGAAGAACGACCAGCTCAGAATGCCTATAATAAAGGTTTTGCTGCGAGAAAAGCTCTTCTTGGTACATCAACTACAGTTAGTACTGAAATACCTCTTAATAGATACAGTTTTTTCGATGCACTACGTGATGAACTCCTACCAAATACACGTTTGGAGCTTAATTTAGAACTCGAATCGGATGCTAATTTAATTTGGCAAGCAGGAGCCAATTGTAGAGTTGTAGTAACACGAATGCAACTTATGGTTCCTCGGATTACTTTCAATTCTGAAGGTCAATCATTATATACCAGTAAATTCATTACAAATAAAAAATGGGCTTATCTAAGAGAAGAAATCATGAGATCAAATTCTTCAACACAACGAACTGGACATTTCAATATTACAAGTGGAATAAGCAAACCGAGGCATGTATTTGTTTTTATCATCAATGATGCCAATATTGACGCTCAGACAGCTAATCCATTTTTGTATAACACTTTTTCAGTTAGTACAGACCCAAGAACTCTTTTAAATTGTCATCTTGTTGTTGCAAATGGTAATGAATACCCAGAAATACATTATGTCCCTACTACAGATATGATCAGAGTGTATCGAGATGTTCTGAAATACGTCCATAAAAACAATGAATATGGTGAAGGCACTTTGCTTAATAGAAGTAATTTCAGTACAATCTTTCCATTTGTGTATTTTGATCTCACAAAACAAAAACTGGATATCAGAGATGGAACAACTAAACTAACTTTCAGATATGAACTGAGTGGTACAACAGCAACCGCTTATAGTATCTATGCTTTGATTTTATATGAGCAGGAAGCCGAACTTGTTCAGAAAGATGGTAAACTCCTGTTCCGTTAAAGAAATTTCATATGAAATTAAAATGAAATTAAAATGAAATTTTAATTTCATATGTTATATATGACGCAATATTTTCCTTATGGTGTTAAACTAAGCAAAGGTCAAATGGAAAAGCTTTCAAGAGCTTATGCCGATCGATCAAAACCGGTCACACTCAGATTAGGAAAATCTGATTTGAAAGGTAACCATGAACTTATGTTGACAAAAACACAGATCAAAAAGATTCAGAGGGCAATGGAGATGAATAAAGGAGTTGACTTAAAAATATCAAAAAGCCAATTACGTAAGGTTGCAAGACATGGAGGTAGTCTATGGAGTTCACTAGCAGGTCTATCGTCTAAAGTGTTACCGATGGTGGTACCATTAGCTAAAAAGGTTATTGCACCTCTTGCAACAGGAGCAATGAGTGGTTTGGCTTCTCTCGGTGTTAATAAATTATTTGGAAGCGGTCAAACAGGTGGATTTCTTATCCCTGACTCAAAAGTAAATAGATTAATTCAGTATAAAGATCATCTAACAGCTAAACAAAAACGAGACATTCTTAATGCTTTACAAACAGGATCTGGTGTCCATATTAAGCCAACACAACGACAGATGGGATCAGGTATTGGCACTATTCTCGCTTCAATTGGAATTCCGATGCTGTTAGACGCTGTAATGGGTAAAGGCCTTCAAATCGATTCGAATAGATCAAGAAAATCACCACCCGTCAAACTACCCCCAAAACAAGGAGGTCTTGTATTACCTGTTGATTATAGAAGCGATCCATTCTTTGGTACTTGGGAAGGTCCTATGGTGGGTCTTGGTGTAAAAAAAAAAAGTGTTTAAAAAAAAAAAACGGTGAAGAGGAAGAAAGGCAAGGGACTTTTAACAGGAGCTCTCGGAGTAAATCAGGATACAGCATTCAACAAAAACGTTTGGTCAAAAATCCCTCTCTTAGGTCAACTCATATAAATCAAATCAAATTCATAGATAAACCGCTAAGCAACTTTGACCTGATAAATCTGGTTAATCAATTAGGTATAAAACATTTCAGAGGTGTATTCAGTCGAGATGATTTACCAGGTCAAATAAATGAACCTGAAGTTGGAATAATAAATTTAGATTCAAAAATAGGACCTGGCACTCATTGGGTTTGTTACAGAAATGATGACAAACACTTCAGTGAGTATTTCGATTCGTTCGGTTTAATAATGCCAACTGAAATACAAAAATATTTACAAACAAGTGGTGAAAAAATAATATATTCAACAGATGAAATACAAGAACGCGATTCAGTTTTATGCGGCTATTGGTGTTTGTACTATCTGTTGGAGAGACAGAAAGGGAAATCAATACTCCATATCATACATAATAAAGCATTTGATCCAATGGATAAATCAGTGAACCATAAATTTATAATTAACTATTTCAGAAATATCTAATTCATATATATAATGGTGAAATCATATTGTGTAAGACAAAAAAAGAAAACTGAAAATGCTCCTGGTAGTGAACAAATTGTTAAGACACCAAATGGTAGATTAAGGATGAAAGCTATTTGTGTTGAATGTGGTGCGAAAAAATCAATGTTTGTTAAGGGAAACTAGTGGAGCCCACCCAAAGCGGTGGGCAACTTAAGAAGACCACTCAAAGAGGTGAAGGTCTTTTCCATCCAGGCACCTTTATTCCAACAGATCCTAAGCTTTTGAAAAAATACCTTGAAATAGTTGGAGGTAGTCTTCCATTTCCCTTAGTTGACTTTAAGAAAGCATGGGATGTATTATCTAATCCAAATTTGTATAAGGGACCTGAAGTGTCTGCAAAAGAGGGAAGAGAACTAATAGCAGAATACAAAAGACAGTATGCTGATTATAAAAATAAAGGTGGCTCTCGTAGTTACGGTACTTGGATTAAATGGAAAGGTTATGGAAAAGGATTAGGTGGTTCGCTTGATATACATAAAGCCATTGGAAAGCTTCCAAAACCAAAAAAAGGATTTACATTACCTGGACATAACTATACAGGTCCATATAATCCACTTGAACAACAGCTTAGATATAATCCAAAAACTGGAGAAATATTGGAGATATATCAACAACCGACTGGAAAGACGGATGCAATCGCCATGCAGCATGATGTTGATTATTCTGTTTGTAAGGATGACAAGAAATGTAAAAATAAGGCAGACCGAAAAATGGTTCAAGCTTTAGACAAGGTACCATACAATGAAAGACAATGGGGTCATTGGTTGGCTCGAATTGCAATAAATACAAAACAGAAACTAGGCCTTGGTGTTTCAAAAAACGGAAAAAGCCGTCGAGTGAAGAAAACTGGCAAGAAAAATTGGCAGATGAATTACATACACCTATAAAAAGGAACTTTACTCGGCGGCGTGTAATTGTAAATCATATCGATGAAATATGGGCTGCTGATCTGGTTGAAATGCAACAATTCAGTAAATGGAATAAGGGTTACCGATATCTTCTTATGGTCATTGATGTTTTCAGTAAATACGGTTGGATTGTCCCATTGAAGGATAAGAAGGGTGAAAGTGTTACAAAGGCATTCAGTGAAATATTCAAGGAAGGTAGAAAACCACAATATCTATGGGTTGATAAAGGAAAGGAATTCTATAACAAACATTTGAAGGATTTGTTGGAGAAATATAATATACAGATATACTCCACAGAGAATGAGGAGAAATCCTCAGTGGTTGAACGATGGAATAGAACAATTAAAACTAAAATGTGGAAGCAGTTCACTGTTCAAGGTAATACACAGTATTTAGACATGCTACCTAAAATATTGAAACAGTATAATAATACCAAACATTCAAGTATTAAAATGACACCTGTAGAAGCTAGTAAAAAGAAGAATGAGGGACTTGCTTACTTCAATCTTTATGGTGATATGAAAACATTAAAACAGAAACCGAAATTCAAAATAGGTGATAAGGTCCGAATATCCAAGTATAAAAGAAAGACTTTCGATAAAGGATACACTCCAAATTGGACTGAGGAAGTATTCACAGTTGATAAAATCCAATATACAAACCCAATCACTTATAAATTAAAGGATCTCAACGATGAAGAAATACAAGGAAGTTTTTATGAACCTGAATTACTGAGAGCTAAACAGGATGTATTCCGTATCGATAAAGTCATTCGGAGAGATTATAAAAAGAAACAAGCTTTGGTGAAGTGGAAGGGTTATAGTGATGAATTTAACAGTTGGATACCAATGGAGGATTTAAAAGATATATGAAATTGCTTCTTATGAAAACAAATAAAATCTCACCTTATATATATGAATAAAGAGAGATTTAGGAAACTATTCAAGAGATTGAGGGATTTCATACTATGTTGTAAGAAAACTGTGGATGAAGTGAATAGCGTATTGGAAGATATTAATGAACTGCAATTGTTTCATGAACCAAAAGAAGTTGAAGTTGAAGTTGAAGTTAAAAAAAATACCATATAAAATATATATGGAAGTTAAATCTGAAAGTGATAGGCTTTTGGAGGAGTTAAAGCTAGAATATGAATATGAATTGGATACTTTAGAGGAGATATATATGTTATTAATGGAAAAAAACCTAGAATCACGCAGTCATTCATTTGAGCAGATATTGGAAAATGTTGATGTAATGAAAGCTTATTATGAGGAGGAATTATATAAGGTCAAAGACAAATTTAAAAAAAATATATATTCAGAATAAATATATATGCTAAAAAGGAAAACCCAAACCAAAGCTGAAAAAGAACCCAACTTCATAATAGTTGATTTTCTTGATATTGATACCAACAAAATTACTTTTAACACTCCAAAACCAAACGGTTATGGTGGAAGTTATGTCTCATTACGTTATGATGGTAAGCTACTCTATGTACTCTATGATGCACGTGTCTGTCCCTTTGGTTTAAGTACCAATACTGTAGATGTTAGTAAAACTAAGGAAAGGGGAAGGTATCCCAAGGATGAAAAGGTTACTGGATATGGCACCTCCATTAGCTTGCAAAGTGATGACCCTTACTATGAAAAGGCGCGTGAAATTGATGAATTCCTAATAGGGAAATGTATCGAGAACTCAGTACTCTGGTGTCTTGGTGGTTCCAAAACCACAAAGGTTAATCCCTCTTCCATAGCGGGATATGATGATAAAGGTGATAAGGGGAAATGGAAACGTATCTTAAAATACTCCTATAAGGTTGATAAAACCACCAAGGAACGTATCTATCAGGACTACCCACCACGTATGGATTTTGGTCTTCCAACATCATGTGCTGAAGATATAGAAGGTAGTGATGGACTGTTACATGCTAGTGCCACATTCAAGAGCCGATTTTTCGATGCTTCTGGTGTGCTAATACCTGAGGTTGACACAGACAACATAGATGAGGTACTACCAAAATGGAGTAAAATTAGCCTTATGGCTATGTGGGGGAGTATAGCATTGGGTACATACGGGGCTAGCATTAAACCTAAAGCTCAGCAAATTAGAGTCTTTCCCCCTGAAGGATTGGATAATGACGAATGCTTGTTGAATAGTGATAGTGAAGATGATGTTCCTGCTGCTCTTGAATAGAATTCAAAAATGAATAAAAATCTATTTAAAAAAAAATAAATTATATATATATAGATGGAAAATAAAAAGAGAGGAAGAGGAAGACCAAAAAAATTCACAGCTGAAGAACTCAAGCAACATAAAACAACATGGATGTTAAATAAAGAATGGTATTGTGATATATGTAATACTGGGCGTAACTACGGATATACAGGTAAAACAAATCATTTGAAAACACAAATGCATAAGAGAAATGTTGAAAATTCACAACCTCAGAAATCAAATTAATATCTATTTATTTAAAAATAGATATTAAAAAAATATTTCATATATTATATAAAGGATGAATAAAAGTGAATTGGAGAAATTGAGCAAATCACAGCTCATCGAACTGCTATTGAAGCAAGAAAAAAAGAAGCCTGATGTCAAAAAGGTACCAGTAATAAGGAAGAAAAAGGTACCAGTGCCAACACCTAAACGAATTAAGAAGGAGAGAAATATTCTCGATGAACCGATACCTGTGAATGAGATCCCGAGAGGGCAAACGATTCTGAAACCCTCAAAGGCAAAGAAGATTAAAAAGGTGGTCCGTTGGGGAAAGAGAGAGGTGGAGAATTGGGGTGAGTGGTTGATGAAGGTGGCCTCGCATGCACCACGAAATGAGGTGTATGATGAGCTTGAGTCTTTCAAGAGGCATGTGAATGAGCTCTATAAGAAAAGACCACACAGTTTCGAACTTGTAGAGGAAAACTCAGCATTGAAAAATTTCGCTTTTCAATATACCATTGAGGGAGTAGAGGATTACACTCCCAAAACATTTCTGTTAGCTGTCAAATCGGTTGTTGTCAACTTCTTGAAAGAACATCGTAACATAAAGTTCAAACTCATTCTCATATGTAACATGTCAAAAACAGACATATCAACAGGAGAAACAATGATAGTACCTGCAGCTTTCCATTCACTCATCGAGATTAACCTTGAAGCTACTGATGTGAGTGATCTCTACAATAAAGCGGTTGGGCTGATGTTGGAGAAGATAGCAACCTTTCAAAGGCAGGGGAGTAATTGGATATTCGATTCCATCATTTCGCTGGAACTTCATACGGTAAATTACATACCGTTGAATGGCACATCTTACATACCGCTACTGGATGTGCTCAAAAACAAGAAGGCGATAATAAACATCAAAAATGAGGATAATGAGTGCTTCAAATGGTGCATCTTGAGACATCTACACCCGACAAACAGTCACCCGGAGAGAGTCTCTTCCTTGAAGAAATATAAGGATGAGTTGAATATGAGCGGTATCGATTTCCCTGTCAAGCTGTCCGATATTGCTAAATTCGAGAAACAAAACAACATTTATGTGAATGTCTTTGGGTATGAAAATGGAAATATATATCCTCTCAGATTTAGCTGGAATGCCGATGGTGTGGTGGATTTACTCTTGATAACCACCGAAGACGATGATGGAACCAATAGTCATTATTGCCTGATCAAAGATTTGAGCAGATTGGTCTCGATGCAGGTAAGTAAGCATAAAGGAAAAATGTTTTTCTGTCGAAATTGCATGCAACACTATAATGTGGAAGCTGATCTGCGAAAGCATGAAGAGTACTGTTGGAAAAATGCGTCAGAGAATATCATTATGCCAAAGATCAAAATTACTGAAGATGGGGAAAAGATAATCCCATCGATTTTGTTTAAAAACTATAAACACATGGAAAAAGTTCCATTCATCGTTTACGCTGATTTTGAGGCGTTTGTTGAACCAACACATTCATGTGAGAATGATCCAAAGAAACCATTCACCAATCAGTACCAAAAACACAAACCTTGTGGTTTCTGTTACCACATCAAATGTTTTGATGAAAGTATATATCCATCGAAGACGGTGCATTACCGAATGAAAAGCGAAGGAGAAGATGTCGCTCAGATCTTTGTAGATATGCTTGAGAAAGACATCTTCACCATACACCAAGATTTCAACTTCTCCAAACCAATCATCATGACTGACGCTGACAAAGCTGATTTCAAGAATGCAACCACATGTTGGATATGTAGCCAACCTTTCAAAGAGAAAGAAATGAAGGTTAGAGATCACTGTCATTTCACAGGAAAGTATCGAGGTGCAGCTCACAGTATGTGTAATCTTGAATATGAAAAATCAGACTTCACCCCTATCATATTCCACAATCTCACAGGTTATGACTCTCATCTCTTCGTCAAAAATCTTGGAAAATCTGAGGGAAACATAAAATGTATCCCAAATAACGAGGAAAAATACATCTCCTTCTCAAAAACCATCGTGGTTGGAAAATACAAAGACAAGGGAGGGAAAGAAAAAGAGATCAAACATGATCTTAGGTTTATCGATAGTTTCAAATTTATGGCAACTTCGTTGGATAAGTTAGTCAAGAACCTGAGCACCGATAAACTCAAAGAGACTGAGAAAGAATTTGGTGAATTCAAAGATTTCGTCTCGAGAAAAGGAGTTTATCCTTATGATTTCATGGATAGTTTTGAAAAATTCAGACATGTGAAACTTCCACCGAAAGAGGCGTTTTATTCAAAGCTGAACGATGAGGATGTGAATGATGAAGATTACCAGCATGCGCAAAATGTGTGGAAAACTTTCAACATGAAAACGATGGGTGATTACCATGATCTGTATCTCAAAACAGATGTTTTACTTCTTGTGGATGTCTTTGAAGAGTTTAGAAGGGTCTGTCTTGAAAATTATGAACTCGATCCTGCTTGGTATTACACAGCTCCGGGGTTGGCTTGGGACGCAGCTCTGAAAGAGAGTGGTGTGGAACTAGAGTTGCTCACAGATTACGACATGCTCTTAATGATTGAACAGGGAATAAGAGGTGGTGTTTCGATGATCTCCAACCGGTATGGGAAAGCGAATAATAAATATATGCGAAGCTATGACAAAAGTAAACCATCAACGTATCTTGAATACCTGGATGCAAATAATCTGTACGGGTGGGCAATGTGTGAAAATCTCCCGGTAAGAGGTTTTCGATGGATGACTGAAAAAGAGCTGCTGAAATGGAGAAACATTCCCTGCATTCTAGAAGTCGATCTCGAATACCCTACTTCGTTACACGATCTCCACAACGATTATCCTCTCACACCTGAGAGAGTTATAGTAAACAAAGTCGAAAAACTCATCCCAAATCTGAATGACAAGAAAAAGTATGTGATTCACCACAGAAACCTGAAACAGTATCTTGATCTTGGGATGAAGTTGACAAAGATACATCGTGGGATTAGATTTGAGGAAGAGCTGTGGTTGAAGAGTTACATTATGAAAAACACATCTCTTCGGGCAAACGCAAAGAACTCTTTCGAAAAAGATTTTTTTAAGTTGATGAACAACTCCGTCTTTGGAAAGACGATGGAGAACATCAGAAACAGACAGGATGTGAAACTGGTGAATCATGAATTGCGTGTACAGAAACTTGTGGCAAAACCGAATTTTAAACACCTCACGATATTCGATGAGAATCTGGTGGCAATTCACATGAAGAGAACAAAGATACTGTTCAATAAACCTATTTATTGTGGGATGGCTATTCTGGATATCTCCAAGACTCTGATGTATGATTTCCACTACAATTACATCTTACCCAAATATGGAGGAAAACAAAAGCTACTCTTCACAGACACCGACAGTCTTTTGTATGAGATCGAGACTGAAGATTTTTACAAGGATATTGCAGACGATGTGGTGGCTAAATTCGATACAAGCGATTTTCCTGTGGATCACCCTTCAGGGATTGAAAGGAAAAACAAAAAGGTGATTGGTATGATGAAAGATGAAGTAGCTGGGAAAATCATCGAAGAGTTTGTCGGTTTGAGAGCAAAGCTGTACAGCTACAAAATATATGATGGGGGTGGAGACCAAAAATGTAAGGGAGTGAAGAAATCTGTTGTGAAGAAAAAGATATCACATCAAGACTATAAAGATTGTCTATTCGAGGGTACTACGAAAATGAGTAAAATGAACGTAATTCGTTCACGTTGTCATGAGATATATACCGAGACAATCAACAAGAAAGCGCTCGATTGGGAGGATGATAAAAGGATAATATGTGAGGATAGAATGAGCACTTATGCTTATGGTCATTACAAAATTACGCCTACCGAAGTCACGCTTGGTGATTTTTCCGACAAACTTTGCTGACAAACTTTACTTCAAAAGACAATCATTTTTCGAACAAACTTTACTGACAAACTTTACTGACAAACTTTACTGATCAACTTTGCTGACAAACTTTACTAACAAACTTTACTGTAAAATCCCCGATAGGTAAATTGAGGATTTTTTTGGCTTTGTAAAATCCCTGATAGGTAAATTGTCGATTGGGGATTTTTGGTAAATCCTCGATAATTGAGTGGGAAAAGAAATTCCATTTAAAATTCCATTTAAAAATTTTTGGTTAATCCTCGATAATTGAGTGGGAAAAGAAATTCCATTTAAAATTCCATTTAAAAATTTTTTGGTTAATCTTCGATAATTGAGTGGGAAAAGAAATTCCATTTAAAATTCCATTTAAAAATTTTTAATTTTTTAAAAGAAAATGTGTTTTTTAAAAAAACTGGCCCAGAACTCTCATTTTCTATCTACTACATTTTGTTAATGTGGGTCCAAATCTGGCGAAAGAAATAGAGAATTGCGAAGGAAGCCCCACACAGTTCATTAAAACAACCCCATCAGCTAGCTTTGTTATGTCTACTGTTACTGAAACCCAGGTGTCTTCACTTTTTAAAGGTTTGAGTGACAATAAAACATCCCTGGATATTCCTAATAAGCTAATTAAGGCAGCTGCCCTACCATTGTCCAAACCCCTTACATACATTTATAACCTCTCAATTGAAACAGGCATTGTACCTGATGTATTGAAAATCTCTCAGGTTACTCCAGTGTTTAAAAGTGGTGATGCGACCAACCCTAGCAATTATCGACCTATAGCGACTCTTTCACCATTTAGTAAAGTACTTGAAAGGCTAATTTATGATCAATTATATGCTTTTGTGGAGAAGCATCATATTTTATACAACTACCAATTTGGATTCAGAAAAGGATACTCCACCGAACAGGCTATTCTTGAAATTACAGATAACTTAAAGCTAGCTATTGATAAAAGGCAAGTTACCTGTGGTTTATTTCTTGACTTGTCAAAGGCCTTTGATACAGTTAATCACAGAATTTTACTATCCAAACTCTATTTATATGGTATCCGTGGAGTCCCACATAGATGGTTTGAAAGCTATCTTCATAATCGCAAGCAGTATGTAAAGATTGAATCTACTAAATCTGACAATGAAAACATGACTTGTGGAATACCACAAGGCTCAACTCTAGGACCACTCCTTTTTTTGCTGTATGTAAATGACTTACCAAATTGTACTGATAAACTTTCAGTTCGTAGTTTTGCTGATGATACAAACTTTTTCTTTTCTTTTGATAATTTACAGTACCTTGAGTCTGTTATGAATCATGAGCTTAAACTTATCTATAAGTATTGTGCTCTCAATAAACTATCCATTAACTTTTCAAAGACTAACTATATGCTGGTATCATCTCCAAGGTATCACCCTAGGATAAATATTGATAATGTAGAAGAAAAGGATCATATTAAGTATTTAGGAGTCTATATTGATAAGCATCTCAATTGGCAACCACAGCTGCAACATATAAACAATAAAGTAGCCAAAAATATTGGTATTCTCACCAAACTGAGACATTACCTTAACCTTCACATGCTGAAACAAATATTATGCTTTGATTTATCCCTATCTAAGCTATGGCATTTTTGCCTGGGGTTGTGCCTGCAACAATCGATTGAATTGCCTTTGTATCAAGCTGAATAAATGTCTTCGATGCATTTTCTTTGCACATGCTAGGGAGAGTGCTGGCCCTTACTACAAACTTTTAGGAATTCTTAAGCTGGACTGTATATATAAATTTAGAATGAGTTGCCTTACACATAAGATTAAAACTAGAACTGGTAGCATTCCAGGTGTCTTCTCTGATATCCTGACTCCAGTAAATCATGTGCACAGCTATAACACACGATTTGCTAATAACCTGAATTTCTTTAGGCCAAGAGTGGCAACCAATATGGGTAAATCTACGTACAGATTCTCAAGCCCAAAAATTTGGGAATCTATACCCCTCAGAATTAAAAGTCTGCCCTACAACACTTTTAAGAATGAGTATAAATGCTATCTTTTGTATAATCAAACATGATTTTGTTGTTGCTGCTGTTAATTAATTTAATTTTACTGACTGTGTTTTATTTTGCTGTTTCCATGTCTTTCTTTCTTTCTTTCTTCTTTTTTTATGAAAACATAAATAGAACGTACATGTATGTAGTGTAACCTAATTGAATATTTAATGTCTTATGCTGCCATTTACTTGGCCATGGCGGTGTCCAACCAGAAAGCTTTTGCTACTTTGGGCACCGCTCACATATTAATTTATTTCTTAATGACTTCATTTTATTTTATGCTTTATTATTGTCACTTCTGTAACTCATAAATTGTATTTAAATGCCCTTTATAGTGTAAATAAAAAATATATTCAATTCAATTCAAAGTTTGTTATAGCCCCGAGGTGAAAAGTAACTGAAACGTTTCCTGATCCTCGGTATTCCTCCATGTGTTCTCATCCATTTCCTCGGTTATTTCGCGAAACTAGTTGTATGTAACCTGTGGTTCGAGGCCAAGAATCTCGTTAACAACACTATAATTGCATATAATTTACCTTGCTTTTCACGAAGGTCCAAAAACAACAAAGGCGCCATCTTGTAATTTTTTTTCACGTGACATTTATTGCATAACAACTTAGTCAGGTGGCAAATTACGTAACATTTTCCCGTTAACATGGAAACAACAACAAACTTACTACAGAGAGGCTTCTCGTCGGCTTTCTTTCGGTTTTCTTTTTCCAAGATTGGATAACTGCAGCTGGGTTGATATTGTGGGCTCTCTTCACCTTCCTTCAGCTCTATCTCCTTGCCTTGAACACTTTCCAGCGAGGTTGAGCTTAGGATGATAACTGGTCTGGTAGCTGGCTTGTCAGATAAAATTTCGTCAATTTCGTCAAAGAATGGTGCCTTCTTTTTCGGAGTAGCGTTCCCGGACCTCGACGATGCATCTTTGTAGCCTCTGTAGGCCGAGATTAACGTGTGGATTCTCGTTTTGCAGGAGTCACAATCCCAGTCGTCGTACCCAGAAGCACTCAGAAAATTGCTAATTTCTTGCCAAATAGGCTTTTTTCGAGTACATTCTTTTAGCCGTTGCTGAATATTGTCCTCCCCCCACTTCTCCAACAGAATTACTGTCTCTTCTTTCTCCCATGCCCTTCCCCTTTTTTTATCCTCTCTTTCCTCTGCCATGTTGGTTAGACAGGGTTTAAACTACATTGCAGAGGTAGTTTAATTAAACAGGTTTTAAACGTGTTTAGTTCAACAGCGTGTGCAGTGTGAACGGGTAATTTTTTAACCTTGTTTAGCTAAACAACACTTAAACATGTTTAACTCTTTGGTGTGAATGGGGTATTAGTCTTTCTATTAACCAAGTGTGCTCTCACCTCTTGAAAAGATTTGAAATCACTTTGTTTCATCTCCTTTACCATGAATGGCTTGTGTCTTCTGGCTGTTCTCACAAGTTCATACCATTGTTGTGGAACATAGACTGTTTGTACTTGCCTTTTCTTTTGTTCAATGCTACCAAAGTCTCGATCATTAGGCAGAAAAGAATGTCCACTGTACATGAACTTGTGGTCCACACATTCCACTAGTTCACAGTTAATACAATAAATCCAGAATGATCCAACATTGAAATTTCTATTCTGCCCACCACATGTATCCGAAAATGCAATAATACGCTTAACATCCCCACTTTTTTCTTCCTTGATGTATCTCAAAAGGCAAGAGGCAACATCTTCTGAACCCCTTCCTCCATCAGTCTCAGGCCACATATGCATGAAGCTTTTCCCTGTTGCCACTTCATTGACACCCAGGTTATACACTGAAAGTTGCCTTTTGTAAAATACAACGTTTGTGCTCAAATATGGCGTTGGCAACATTTGTTGCAAATCAAAGGAAATTAAAGAGATGCTTGGGTCTTGTGTTGCAAGTTCTTTGTCTGATTTCAGATTGTCGTACCCAGATTGAGCCTTACGCTGGTGCAACTCAAGCTGAACAGTCAGTTCCTGATGCTTTTGCTCATCAGTTTCAGTTTTTAGTCTTGTCTGTAATAGGTCACACCTGTTACAGGTATCACTCTTGGGGCTTCCAAATGATAGATTGAATTTTGTGTTAAATATTTCACGGTAGACATTTTCCTTCACTGGGGTTCTTGATTCTGAGTATCATTTCTCCATGTACAAATCATACATTTTCTTTATAGTGAGATCTGATGAAAGATATCTTCGGTTGGGATTATCTTTACGACAATAATGACTTGACTCAGTTGGGAAGCTTTGAATGTGAGCTCGCACAAACTGAACATCCTCTTCAGGGGTTTTGTTTTTAGGCTTGTGTCTACCCTTTTGATCTGTTTGTGGAGATCCCACACTTTAAATTTTCGATAGAGCACGAGAAAGCCTGCCATTGGATATAGCATAAATGGCCAAGAAAGCCTTTTTGCATACCCGAGTAGACATTCCCTTGTCGTTGATGTAATATTGACGAGAATAATTTCTTCGCAAGTTCAAAGACGTTTCGCCTTCCTTTGGATACCTTCGCTTTACAGAAGTGACTTTCACGCTTCCACATAAGAAGGCATTCCAATCTCCAAGCTCCCAAAAACCTTCAAAAACATTTTCACGCCGTTCTAGTGTTACTCTTTCAAAGCATTTCAGCGTGCAGCGACAGTATTTACCCAGTTGTTTTGCCGCAAATGTACGTTTCTTGCCTGACTTTGATACCGTTTCATATTCCTTACCTCTGTTACGAAGACTTTTCCGTTTGTTTTTCTTCCATTCTTCAGGGTTTCGTTTTCTCTTATGGGAATTGCTGCTCGATGATTGCTCACTTCTGTCTGCCATTTTGTTGATAGCACATGGTACTGCCTGAGCCAACAGGCAAATGATCAGCAGTATAACGGTTAGCCCATTGTTCCGCAAAGAGCTGTGACGGAAGTCACTGTGGTCCAATGTTCAGAGGGGGCTAAAGAATCTCCCTTTTCCTTTCAGGGTTGGACCACTTTGCCACCAAAAAGATGGTCCAAATTTAGGTTGAAAACAACAATAACATCGAATATGAAATTTTGGTGGGTCAGCCCGCTAAGGTTCTGAACCCCTCAAATAATCATCTCTTGTTATAAGGATGTTTGCATTGGCTTCGGTTCTTTCAAATCGCATATTTATCCCATAATGCGGGGCTTGTCGAAAGAGAATTTAAAATTAGACGAAAGGTCCTTACCTTGAAGTGTAATTGTAATTCTCTGAAGATATGCGGAGCATTATGGGATAATGCTCCCTCCCTTCACTGTAGTCTGTTTTATTATGGCGCCCTCCCATACATGGGACCTTTGCCAATTCCGCACTCCAGGAAGAACCGATTATTTGTGTCCTCCCCTGGGATTATATACCGTCCAGTAATTTGCTTATTTATCCCAGAATGCTCCGCATATCTTCAGAGAATTACAATTACACTTTAGGGTAAGTACCTTTCGTCTAATTTTAAATTCTAGCAATATAATGTCCAATATGAGCTACAGGGGAAAGTCTTGGGTCTTGGTGTTTACGGGGACGAGTCGTTTTCAGATTGTCTCTGATCGTGAAGACAGTTTTGTCAGCTAATTCTTGCATAAATCGGGTATCGAGAGTAGCGAGTGTTTGACATCGTTGAGCCATCACTAGGGCTAACAGTGTAGCTAACTTTTTAGTCAGTTGTCCGAGTGATAGTTCTTTAATCTCTGCCAAAGATTGGAGGAATTCAAGCACAGTACCCACGTCCCAAACAGATGAATACCTGGGGAGTGAAGGTTTTAGTTCAAAAATCTCTTTGAGAAATCGAGTAATGAGTGGATGCTCTCCAAAGGTGGACTTTTGTCCGAGGGTGATGACAGATGACAATGCCGAGCGTGCAGTGTTAATTGCACTGTAACCTAAACCTTGTTTGTACAGGTAAGTGAGAAATGCCAGGCCTTATGTTACAGTGGCTTGTGACATGTCCACATTGTTTACGAAAGGTAGGTATTGTATTGCTTCTCCGTTGTTTTTCGCTAAGATGCTAGAACAATGTGAATTGTGTCGGAAGGTAAATTTAGTTTGAAGAGTTGTTGCCTGACAAGAGGCATACTAGAAGTGTCAGGGTTTTGCTTAGCGGGTGCTATTTCTCTGGCTTTCCTGGCAGTCAGAGGAGGGTTTTTTTTTGTCCCAGTTTGATTGGAGAAGTGATGCACATGTGCATCGCCTTGGGGTACCAAGCCTGGGTTGGCCAGTCTGGAAGGACCCAAACCCCTGTTGCTCCATCTTCCTGAACTTTCTCTAGAAATGTGGCGATCACACTGAAGGGTGGAAAAGCATGGAAATTGTATTGTGATAAGTTTAACGTAAGTGCATCGATAGCAACTGCCCGGTGTCAGGCTTAAATGCTACATATCATGGGAATTGTGCATTAAGTCTGGATGCAAAGAGGTTCTATGTCAGGTTTAAAATTAATTTGAGCAAGGGCCCACGTTAGGACAGTGCTGTCAAGCATCTATTCAGTGGTGGTGTTTGGCTTCCTCAATTCAAAATCTGTAGTCATATTTTGAACCCCAGGGATATGTGCGGCATTAATCCAAATGTTTCTGGAGGCACACCATTCCCAAATGTCTTTCCCTAGGCGGTTACAGGGGTCCAAATGGCTTGTCCCCATGTGGTTGAATACTGCGATTGCGGTGGTATTGTCTATGGGAAGTCTAATGTGGATATTTTTGAGAGGTAGTCCCAAGAGGATGGCCAAGAGCTCCAAATAGTTAATAGGATGGAATTTTTCAGTGTCAGACCAGGCACCCCCCCCCCTACTAGTTGTTTCATAAACTGCACCCCAACCTAGTTGGTGAGTTGTATCATTGTGAGACAGTTAATTCAAACAACTTGAGAAATACCGAAAAACAAGAGTGACAACAAGAAAACCAAAAGAGAGCAGAAATCGATACAAGGAAGAGTCTCTTGGAGAAGTACTTACAAAATTGGCAGAATACCATTCGGCTGGAAAGTGAGCGTACAATGGCTGATTAAGCAAGCGCGCATGCTTCTCATGGTACTCCGTAGTGACGTAGGACTGATGACAGATAGTCTTTTTTTAATGAAGCACTAGGTCGGCATTAGATTCCATCCACTGAAACCACCTTTGCTGAGAGAGACTGAGGTTGAATTCAGACACACCAACTTCGTGACGCCTTATACATAAATAACAGAAAGCAAAGGTAGTTGAGACCAAATGTTTTCATGGCTTTATTGTTAATTTTCTCGTTCTGTTTACGCTTCTTTCGATGAATTTCGCTGTTTTTGATGAGTATTAAAGCACTCCATAAATGTATGCATGCACTTTGTGTTATTTTTATCTGATCGATAGGCTTGGTGATTAGATGTCGCTGATGCCATCCACCAGAACCACTTCATTCTCCTAATCCACATCTTTTGTTAACATGAACCATTTGCATAGATAAATACAAAAATTAGTATTTTCCAGCTGATTTGATGTTGATGTTGTGATGGGCCATAGCGTGGAATGTTTAAGTTACCATTTTTGTACTACATATTCGAATTACTTTTTTGGCAGATGGACATCCACCAAAACCACCTTTTGAGTTTCCCTACTGTTATGTGTTCTGCAGTAGGTAGTTTTCATTGACTTAGGTTTGTTGTGAACGTTCTCACTTGTATGCTTTGAAAGTGCCAACACAGGTATATACTACAGGACCATACAAGAAAAGATTTCCGCACAGCTCCATATATTAATTATACATGCATAACGAACCATGTTCCAAACACGAACGTAGTCACAACATGAATTAGTGTTAAGGAGCTGTGTGGAAGGCTTGCCATATTCAACAAAGAAAGCAGGGCATGGTCCTTCCATTGAACTGGTTGGGCCTTTTATAATTATATTTTGATATATATTTTTGTTTGACCAACATTCATACTTTGTATGCAAAATGAAAGGGAATAAAATACTTTGCAAATAAATAATTTTATTATATAGTTTGTGCTTGTAACTAAATGTTAAGGTATGATTCCCCATTGATGCTCATGGGCCAATTATTAGTTATGCAAAAACAAAAGAAAATGTGATTTAAATTTTTTTTCCAGAAACGTTTTGTAGCTAAAACGATGAACACTCTGGGAGTGAATACTGTTACCTTAATGAGCTTGAATTTCAGGAGAACAGTGGAGGTACAGGGCTAAATTACACTGTACCAATCAGTCAGAGCTGTGAATCAACTCTTAAGCCATATGATAAACAATGCATTGCTTGGTCAATACTGCAAGGCCTCAGGTTTAAATTTTCCATAAATTAACACTCTCACTTAATAAGTAGTTAATTCTGGTAAACAAATTTGTGTGCAAATAAGCAATAGAATGTCTGAACACTTACAGCTCTTAACCTGAATTTGTATTTAACCTTGTATTTCTGCAAACAGGGGTAAACAATACAACCTCAGAAAATGAAAAAACTGCTTCTATTTGATTACAAACAAATGTATAGCAATAATTGTTTATGTTATATTATACACTGTAATATAGTTGCATAATAATATTGAATGGAACAGTGTAACACTATTTTTCACTTTCTCAATGTTTCAAACATTATCATCCAACAACGAGAAAGTAGTGTACACCCTAGGATACAAATGCAACACACAATAAACTGGGTATTAATAAACTGCTTCCGTTTGATAACAAACGAATGTATAGCAATAATTACTTATATTATATTTAAGCAATAGACCACAATTTTCTATGGTTTATAGGCTGATAAACCACTTGAGATGTTGGAAGAACACGAGAAGAATTTGTGAATCACGGGCGAATGATTTACGATTACTTTGAATGTTCTTCCAACATCTTCAGTGGTTTATCATACCTCTAACGTCAGTCAATGTCACCTTGAACAGTCCTTTTCAGGACTACACTCACCTGGACGATCATACTCCACTTAGTTGGGATTTGACTCCTGGGTTCAAACCATTTACGAGTAAAATCCCAGTTATACAACTGTAAATATACACCTATGCAGCTGTTGATAGCCCTAACAGTGTGGTAACAAGGTATTATTCTGATAATGCAGTCCTGTATTTAAATGTTCCACAGCATGCTCCTCAGTGTCAGTTCAGTGCCAGAAAATTGACAGACCATATGGAGCACAATCTCATGAATTTTCTTGCTTGCCTTATTTCACACCCATCACTCCCATAACCAAAACACACACATGCACCCTTATGTACACTCTCTCTAGATCCTGTTATGTTGGCAATGTCATTGTCTTATAACTGGGAACCACAACTTTACTCAAACCATACTCCTTTTTGTCATTGGGAAGGCGATAACTTTCCTCACATAACTCGTTGATTCATGGTCATTGGCCTGAGCCTTCTCCTCTTCTTGGTCAGAGTGAGGACGAAAGAAGAAGGAATCCTCGTTGTAAACCTTGGCCCAATCATTTATCTTCATCTGGACATTTGCCTGGTCAATTCTGGACATGCGGTTTTTAATAGCAGCCCTATGGATGTGTGTTCGCAAATAAGATGCCCTGGGGAAGAAACGCCCATTTGTATCTAACCTGCGCTCGCCTTCCATCAATGTGTCCCGGGTTCGATTCCCGGAATCGGCGTCATAAGTGGGCTGAGTTTGTTGGTACTCTACTCTGCTCAGAGAGGTTTCTGTCTGGGTACTCCGGTTTTCCCCTCTCCTCAAAAACCAACATCTGATTTGAGTTAGAGTTTATTTGATTTACAGTCTCCCCAATAAGTAGAGCACTCGTGTTCAGCTAGAACGATTTGAGACTTAAATAAAGTTATTATTATTATTATTATTATTATTATTATTATTATAATTCTGCGATAGCAATTTACCAGTAGGAGCTGTCATTCCTTTATTTACAGTAACCAAAAAACAACCAATTCACTAGCGAGAGCTGTTTCACAACTGACGGGATCGTGTTGGCAGAACTGCTCAAGAGCGTGGGATTAGACATAACCTTAGATGCAAACGCAAGTTCGAGTCCTCCAGCAGCTTGCAAAAAGTGTGCAAGGAAAATTGTGAATTGTTCGTCTCTTTTTCACGAACTAGAGGTTATTGTGAAAGTCAAGACCGCGAGCAATTCGCAATCTAAAGAAATGGTAGAAAAATCGGAAGTGGTATTTTTTTTACAAGTTTTTAGCCAAATTCCTTAGTCATTCCTTTGCGGCAATTATATCATTACCCAAACAATCTGTTTCACCCCTATATGTACCTCCCTCCACAGAAACAAAGAAATCAACTGCCCTTCCTACAACTCATTTTTTCCATTATACAAAAACCACAGAATAAACATGGTTAGACCTTTGGAAGAAAACCTGTCATACCCCCTAGCACACCCTGGTAGTAACACAGTTATTGACTTTTGTTGGACAGATTATATGGGCTTGCTGAACCCTTCATTTAAGTGTGGCTTACCTGTCATGCCTAATGTAAACCAAAGTGGGAAGTACATTTTAATCCTACCTTCCCTCCTTCACTCTTTTGTTTATCACCAAGGAATTGGAACAAGACTTCTTTGCAACTTACTCACATTTAAATTACTGAACATCAACTTTTTTATTTTTTATTTACTTCAACCAAGTGTTCCCTTGGTCTGCAATTCCTGAATCCAAACAAAGCTGCAGAAATGGCTCAAATATTGAAAGAAATCCAATCCAAATGTCCCAGCAGTGACTGATTTCAATGGTGGTGAAACGGAGGTCTTGCAGAAGGTGATCTTCGATGGAGATCAACTAACAGAGGAACGGGCTCGGAATTGTCAGTGGGCAAACTCCCTAGGTAGAACACAAATAGAGCGCCTAGAAGGAGTAACACCTGCTTTTGCTGACTGGCACTTAAAAAAATGTTCCTAGGGGTATGTAAACATCTCCAATAAATTAACATGAAAGTGATACAAGTCACAACAGTATACAAGCTAAACAAATCTGCAGGTATGCCTTGATTATGGCATCCCTTGTCCTTGTGTTGTGATAGAAGAAAAATAATGATAACCCTTGTAAATTTAATCACATTTATCATACATGTATTTATTTTTGTAAGCCATCAATATTACTGAAACCCAGAACACTAAAGCGAATGACAAGAAATGTAATTATTAGAGTACATATGTGGTAATAACAACCTGCATGGCCTTATTTTGCTCTGATGTAACTAATTAGAAGTGTTTTCCTCA
>OX419343.1:16030827-16050827 GCA_948470475.1 Galaxea fascicularis | reverse complement strand
CACATAATAGTATTATAACTGGAATGGTATCCAGGGTGTTTCAAAAGTTCGTTCCGATTTAAAGTTGCTAAATTTTTAAACAAATCAATTGTCTCTTAGAACTTTTTTAACAACTTGAGGTAGAGAAGTTATTAAAATAGCTGGCAATAGCAATTTTAGTCGTCGATTAGATGCCTTTGTTTCGATTTTCGCGCCAAATGTGCACACACGCGTTTTCCCGCCATTTTCCCCTCCCCTTGTGTATGTCGTTCCTTTCCCGACTTTTTTGTTATTCTGTGATTTTTTTCCTGAACTTTCTGCCTTCTCTGTCACGAAAATGAAGTCAGACATTGTTTTTGCTAGAGCTCAAGCAGCAATATTACGATCATCTGGTCATTCAGTCAAAGAAATCGCTAAATTTTTTAACAAGATGGAATGTTAGGTGAACAAGTGGTTGAAAAGAGAGTGATTCGAAGACAAATCAAGGAGTGGGCGACTGTCTGTTTTGACCAATTGTGCTCGAAAATCAATTGAGAAAGCAAAGTACAAACGGAACAATTCAACAAGGAAGATTGCAAAGAGTCTTCAGCAGAAAAATATCGAAGTTTCGAACATAACGGTGTGGAGATACATGACTAGGAAAGGATGGAAGGCTTTCAAGCGAAAGAAAATACCTTTGTTGAGCGAAAAGCAAAGGAAAGCCCGTTTGAGATTCGCCAAGAAATACACGAACCTGACAGCAGAAGATTGGGACAATTTTTTATTTACAGATGAGTGTCCTAAATATCTTTTTAATTACCCTAATCCAAAAAACGATATCGTATGGGGCTCGCAGGAATGTGATGTTCCTCCAGCTTTCCAAGTGAAGCGAAGTGCGAAGGTGATGGTGTGGGGTTGCATGACAGGTCGTGGGCTCACAAAGTTACACATGCTACCCACAGGCCAAACCTTAACTTCTGAGTACTACATCAACCAAATCCTTGAGACAGGTGGCCCGATAGAGAGGAAGTTGTTTAGCTCAAAGAAAGAGATGACATTCGTTCAGGATGGAGCACCGGCTCACACTTCAAAGGCAACTCAGTCATGTTGTCAAAAGAATTTGCCAAACTTTGTAGCCAAGGATGGCTGGCCAGCGAACTCTCCTGATCTCAATCCCATTGAGAACATCTGGAGTACCATTGATGAGATAACGTACAAAGATCCAGCACCCAAAACGATGAAACAGCTTAAAAGGCGACTACGCTTTGCATGGAAAAATGTGACTCTTGACACGCTGAAGGAACTTGCACATTCTATGCCTTGGCGCTTAGAAAATGTCATTAAAAATAAAGGCGGGCATTCTGGTTACTAATAATTTCAATGATCGAATGAAAAATAAGCAAAAAATAATATACCTAATTTTTAAAGAGGTAGGTTAAAGAAATAATGAAACGTTAGAAGAAAACAAATTGGAACGAACTTTTGAAACACCCTGTCAGTGCTGCACACCACACTGTTCCCACTTTAAAAGCTTTTGCTTACTGGTTATTAAAAATGTTTTATAATAATTATAAAATATATATAAAAACCAATAAGGCTTTTGCTTGGCCTGGCTTATCAAAGTGCAACCATTACAGTGAAGCTAACCAACTTGTTCACTTCTTTCATTCTCTACTAACAAACGTAGTAGACCAAAAATTTATGCTACACGAATTTTGTTGCTATTTCTAGGCATGAAAGTGTACAGCATCCCGACCTAGAAATTGCTATTTCTCCTCCACCTGAGGATCAATTCAGTGAAGAGTCCCCAAGTGGAAATAACAGTATTTACAATTACCACAATGCCAGGATGCAAGTTGGAATGCTCTTTATGGATATTGCGGATGCTATAAAAGAAGGCGATGGCTATCAGCTTGTAAATTGTTATAAGTTTATCCTTCTATTTGCATACAAGTTTAAGCATACGAAAGATGCTTATGTTCTCATATTGTTTTTAGTTTTAACCCGTGCAGTTCTTTCAAAGGAAGAGTCGTTTTATTTAATTGTTAATAGGTTCATCAATTCAATTGGCAAATGGGGAGGGAACATTCCACTAGATTTATTTATGGAAAAATCTCTTGTTAAAACGCCTAGGTAAAGGGATGGGAGGCAACATGACCAATGCATCATTGGAACATGCAGTTCAGTCAGTTGTGCCTCTCAATAATGTGATAAAGGGAATCTATGAAGACTGTTCTAAGATTAAGAGAAGTGGACATCATAGCAGCAAAAACCCAGAGGAAGCAGTGGAGATCATTGACTACCGTGTGAACTTCGTCCACAACTAGGACTTCGGTGTCATGCAAACTTCCAAACTGCAGAGCTTTCTTCCATCTATTGCTGAGCCACTGTTTTGCACTGCCAAACACGATGTTTGCACCTCCCTTTTCAATATAAACCGCAATGCAACTTGTTGATACTTGCCACTTGCTGTTTTCTAATATATCCCAGTGGGCTGACGATGCAAACGATGAACGTTTTCGTGTCGTCGCTGTCATTTTTCAAACACTCCAACACCTTTCGAATTATTTGTTACAACTGCATAAACGTCTTCACGTAAGCAAATTGCCCATCGTAAGCACTCTATCTGCTCTACAATTTTAACTTGCAAATAAACTGATCTATATTCAATCAAGGTGTTCGTATTTGTGTGTTGATTTGGTTAGTTTGCTTACTGATAATTGCATGGACGTTCAATAAATTTAGACAACAGATAGGATGGGGAAACCACTTTATCTGAGCATTGACATTTGCACTTGTCTTCCTTTAATGCTACAGCTTTGCTTTGAGAATGTATACATATGGTTAAGTTATTACTATCATTTCCAATTGTAAATGTCAGTTTTTGCGTTTCTTGTTAATCACCGGGGACCATAAAAAGAACACATAAGGGTTTTAAAACCTTATGCTTTCTCGGTTTGGCAAGACTCAAATTTCCATTTTGAAATTCAGGTGTTTATGCGACAATTGTCAAATCATGGAAAGAGTGGGGTCATGTGTATGTTGTCAGGAGATAGAGGCTGTAAAAAATAAGCTTGTTGAGGCTGTGAGTTGCGGTGAATGCAATGAGAAGCCTAGTTGTATAACCCAACACCTGGGTTTTCATCCAGTATGCATTAATAGGTGGGTCCTTCAGACAGCTTGGTATGAATACAAGCAGCAATACAAAGAGCCATACGAAGGCCCAGAGGATAAACTTTACAGACACATAGCCTACAGGCAGCTTGCACGAAGGTGCTGGGGAATTTTGGGGAAAGAAATAAGGGTAGTGCTTCCATCCTGTGCTGTTATGTGTATCAAGAGCTTCTATCCTCCACCCGGGCTGGAGGAAGAGTTTGTCTTTGAAGGTTTCCGGTATGCAGATGAGTGATATGTTGTATCCTTATTGTGCCATAAAAAACAAAGACTGTCACTGAAATCTGTATAGGTATTAGTTATTGTGAAATGCAACTGTTTCCTGTTTTTGAGTGAATAGGAAGTTTGAATTGTTTTTAATTTTGATATAGATATATGCGTTGTAATTAGGCATGTAGTATACTCACTCTTAGGCCTGAGATTCAATACAGGTCACTAATAGAAGGATGACTAGGATATCATTAGCCATTATTAATGTGGCTTGAGTGTTAATAGTCAGGTCACTCCATTCCAGTGTTACCTGGAAAATGTTATCATGATCATCAGCAGTCAACCCTGATGCTTTTTCTCACTTCACCACTACAGGTTCTGAAATTTGTTGGCACAAGAAGTTATGAACAAGATGACTGTGTGTGGTGGTGCTCCGCTCCCATATTATTCAACTTTTGCAAAAATTCTTAAATTTCTTCTATATACATTATTTTACAGTTTGATGCTCAAGTAGCTTATACCTTGATAAGATCACTAGCCTGTTGTTAAGTCGAAAAGAAATATGTTGTATACTTTTGAAGAGTTGTTTTATCTATTAAATCTTGAACGGTGTTGTTGTATTGTCTCTGCCTTAGCTGGTGCAGGCTCCGAGGCAATGTTGTTTGGCAAATGAACAGGTGCAGGAAGGGCAACTGCATTTCCTTGCTCTAGGTGCTTCCAGACGTCTGAAAGCAAACCTGACAAGTACTCATATGACTTCTTCTCATTGATTGGTTTTACCACCCACCGCTTATTTGCTTTTGGAAAGCAAAGCTTGTAGTGCACTGTGCCTGCATGTACACCCGTCTTGACTGTAGCTTGACTGCGTTTGGTGTTGGCGTTGTTGTGCTCTCGTTTTGAACAGTACTTAAGCATCATAGAGTGGTAGACCTCAATCTTTCCAATATGACAGAAGTCAGTCAGTTTTGCTAGATCTTTAAGCAGTTTGGGATTTAGGACAACTTCCTCTAAAGCCAAGTGAGCTTGGGTACCTGGCTTGAGCCAACACACTTTCTTCGCTTCAGAGGGGGAGATTTGCCTGTGACAGCATTTGTGAAAGAGGGTGTTCCCTGACCACTTGTGCTTGTTTGCAACATGATCTAGCACTGACCTCCACTTCTCACGTAGCAGCTGAACACTACCACTGCAGGTTGCAGAAGTTGATGTCTGGATAGTCCTTGGACATACAACTGCTGATGACACATGGCGGTCTGTTGCAACCCTGCTTATCTTGACCCCATTACCCTCCAACAGTTCCATACATCGGGAAAAGCCCTCTTTCTCCATAGCATTAGATGATGAAACCTCTGATACCTGTACTACATTAAAAGTTACAACATTGCCAGTGTCCTCATCCATCAAGGTGTATGTACCATATTTAGCTGAATGTCCTGGGCTATCGCATCGTCCATCTCCATTCAGATTTATTACCTCCTGAGAGGTGAGTTGATCAATTTGATTAGTACATTCAGCTTCCCATGCCTCGTTAATAACTGGAAACAAATATTTGGCTTGTGTGTCATAAAAGACACTTTCACTAAAAAACTGGAGGTTGAGACATGAGGCAAGGTGATTGATAAGGTGACTTGAGAAGGTGTTTCCTGTGAACAAAATTGCTGCTGCCATTAATAAATTCCCCAGAGGTTTCTTTTAACAACTGGCTGAGATTCCCATGTTATTTTGTGCCCTCTGTGGCACGTCAACTCAACTAACAACATGCTTCCAACTGTTTTTCTTGTTTGTTGGATGACAACATCTCCACATTGTGGACACCTTTTCAACAGCTCATCAAGACATCAATTAAAGACTAAAAATTTTTTTCGTACTCAAGAGAGTGACTTTCCAATTCATTTTCAGATATTATGTCATCATCAATATTATGGTTGCCAATGGGGGTCTAGGGTTTCATCATCTTTGTCGTCATTATTATCATCATTACCATCATCCATGTCAGTCTCATGGCCATTAGCAACAGTTCCAACCTCAGTTGGGATACCTTCTACTTCATGCTGTGGGGGTAAGGGAATGTCACTGCAACTGTCAGCATCATAGGTGGGAAATATCAAATTGTGGGGTGCATGTGTGAAATAATTATGGTCATGAGAAACTTTCCACTCTGCTTGTGTTGAAGTAGGTGACTCAGCATGAAAAGGCAGGGAGGCTTCTGTGTTTTTATTATCACAGGGAAGAGTGTTGGATGTTTCTGAGAATAACGAAGTTTGAACTGCAGTACTTTTCATGGTAACAGGTTCAAAACAGCATTGAATTCCCACATCATGCTGCCTTGGGCCTTCAGGGTAGTAGGGTTTGGAAGAATCATCAGCTAGTTCACATTTTTGCACTGTTAGCTCCTCTGATATTATGTTATCATCCTTTTGAGCAGACAATAGTTCTTCAATAGCCTGGTAGAAAATAATTTAAAATTCACAGATACCATCATTATGTTTCTTTTCTTCCATTTTTCATACGTGTTACAGAGATATCCAAATTCTAAATGAAGTGTTCTTCACACCCAGTGACTTTAACATTAAAGCCCATGAGCTCAATAACACAACCATTTTTCTAGTTCTATTGTGTGACCGTTGGTTAGATGAAAAATGAAACCACAACCACGGAGATATAGCAACAAACAAACCAGAAAACCTTTATTTAGACATGCAGCTCATTTCTTAATACAGTACATTGTGTACATGCAAAGAAGCAAATTGAGTAAAAAAATTCAAACTCATCGAATGAAAACATTTCCAAAACAGAATATGTCAAAATTTACATGTATGGCGTTGCTCCAAAGGTGGTGGAAGGGCAAGAACAAATATGTTACACTGAAGTGTTTGGTTACAACTTCATGCATTCACTTCTTGAGCTGTGGTCCAATTTACAGCATACATTCAACGATTTGAAAGTCCGATTTATAAAATCGCCGCAAATTTAAAAAGTGTCGCACTGTTGGAAAAACTGAAGCGATATTAAGCTTATTTGTTTTCACTCTCGCTAAATCGATGAGCGCAGTGCAATTATGTGTATTAAAACCGACTGAAACCTATAACATTGGAATATGACAGACAGCCGAGTAACTACAGAATGCCCGTTATTTCCAGGCTTGTGTAACTACATGTAAATTGCAAGCATGAAATCAAGTACTAACTCGGTGATCTCTTTGACATTCAAGGCGTTTTTCGGATGATAACCACGGCTGTTTTGGCCCGGAATCATGTGCATACTTAAACACAGACGGTATATCATCATCCTTCAAATGCCACTTTCGTTTTTGTCCTGTTAATTGTGAGCGGAGATCAATCTCAAAACATTCTGGTAAGAAATGCTCACTGCAAACGTGGGAATATTCCAGTGGAGGCATATTTGAACGCCGTATCCTCGCCAGCCATGCCTTCGTTCGTTGTGGATCCTCCAGAGGAAACTGGTGGTAGCTCACCTTGTCTCCTCTCTTCTTGGTCTTCTGTGAATAACTGTTGCATCCAGGAACAACACAGCCCACCGCTTTTTAAACCATGTACAATCGAAGAAGTAAACACTAAAAACAAAAACCTGGAAAGATGGTGTAAATCCGAAAAGAAGTTAGCAAGATATCGATGCGTGGTGGTGGCTTCGTAAATCCCGCAAAAAATCTATTGACGTTGTTACATCACAACTGACTGCTGACCAGTGTAAAAGGGCTCGTATTTGTCCAAGATGGCAGAAATCTATTTGAATTTTTGAGCGACTTCCAGGTAAAATATCTAAGCTGTAGTGAACGACCAGAAGAAACCATAATTAAAATTGGAAACACGGAATGTTGGCCTACCAACCAAAAAAGATTCATTTTTACCTCAGAGTTCCCCTTTAAAAGCACTAACAGAAGGTTCCGATCTTATACTTGAACTAAGTTTGGACCACAAATGAGGTCCGAAGTATCTAAGGCTGTTCTTACCGTACTTCACTGTGTTAAAACTGTTTATTGAAAAATCAGTATTTCTGAGATTGTATTTGTGAAAAGGACGAGTAAATAAGTCTATGACAGTTTGTGGTAGCAACTTGTTTTTAATCTTGTACATAAATATTGCAATGTTTTGTAATCTTCTGTTGTTGTTGTATAAGGTGGTTAACTTAGCTCTCTTTAGTAGTTCCTCATAAGGTGATTTGTAGTCACAGTATACAGCTCTCAATCCTCTTTCATTAACACGTTCAAGTTTGTTCTTATCACTGGCTTTGCAAAAGTGCCAAACCAAGTTGCAGTAATCGAAGTGAGGTAGAATAGCTGATTTTTTTATCTGTAACTTCGCGTGGATAGGTATAAGCTTTCGCATGCGTGTAAGTATTCCTATTTTCTTACTAGTTATAATGCAGATTGTAGCTATATGATCAGTAAAGTTCAGATCCTTATCAAGAATGACTCCTAACAAAAAGTTCTCTTCTTGGCATATTTCTGTGTTGTCTATAACTAAGTCCCTTTTGTCCAGTTCGTATCTCTTTCTCGCCATTGCCATCGCTTTGTATTTACTAAGATTTCCTTAAGATAATTCTTTTTGTACCAGTTTGCGGTAGAAGTGCCATCCTTCTCCAGAGTATCAATCACTTCTTCTGAATCTTCATCTGATAAATAAAGTTGATGATCGTCTGCAAACATTGACAGTTGTGATGTTATTTCTTCATAGAATAGATCATTTTGGAACAGTTTCCATAGGACCGGTCCCAAAGCAGATCCTTGGGGACAACCCCGATTTACTATCTTCCAATCACTGGTAGTGTTTCCAATTCTAACCCTGTTTTCTCTGCCTTCGAGGTACGATTTCTGCAACAAACATGAAGGCTTGGATATACCGTATGATTCCAGCTTTGCGATTAACGATGGTGGATACTGTACATGGAGTCGAATGCCTTGCTCATATCGGTAGAGAGAACAGCCACTGCTTTATTCATGTCAAGTGCCCATTTCCAATCCTCTATTAATCTAATTAGTGTCGTTTCGCAACTGTATTTACTTCTGTAGGCAGACATGAACATGGCCAGGATAGACTGACATTTCTTTTAGTTGGCGACACAACATTTGTTCAAAGACCTTGTCAACCAAAGTGAGTACAGTAAGTGGCCTGTAGTTTGCTATATCCAGCGGGTCACCTTTCTTGTACACAGGTGTCCATTGGCCACGTTTCCAGTCCCCGGGCTATTCATTCTTCTCTAGGACTCGATTGTAAATCGTGGTTAAAGGAATAGTAATCTCATCAGCAGCCACCTTCAGGCTCTAGTGGGTATCGAATCAAAATCCATAGCTTTGTCAGGGTTAAGTTTTTTCACAGTACTGAGAACCTCATCGTACTCGATCTTACAAAATTCAAACGTGTTTGTTCTGTGTTTCTCTTTGATTTTGTTAACACTGTCATGGTTCGTGATGTTATCATTTGTGAGATTGTTCGGTATGTCTCCAATGTCCTCTGCTATTCTTGAGAATAGAAATGCAATATGTCACCTAACCGAAATTATTTTGTCCCAAGACAATATCCTCCCCGTGAGCAGTTTCATTTGAATACCACAGGCAGTGGTGAGATCGAACGCATAATTTCATCAATGCCATCAAACAAAGCTCCAGGGATCGACAAGATTTCCGTTCGTGTTTTGAAGGACTGCCTTGCCCCGGTTCTTCCAGTAATTACGTCTATTATCAACACTTCTATTGAGACATGCACATTTCCAATCACCTGGAAATTAGCTGAAGTGACACCTCTTCCTAAAGGTGAAAATCACGAACTAGCAAATAACAACAGGCCAATTTCGCTTCTACCGGTTTTATCAAAAGTTTGCGAAAGGGTAGTACACAGTCAATTCACTTCCTACTTGCAATTAAACGAGAGGTTAACAAAGACCCAAAGCGGCAACAAGAAATGGCATTCGACAGAAACATCTGTCATAGAAACAACTGACACTATCCTTAAAGGGATAGACCAGAAGATGTTGACTTCGGCAGTATTCTTAGACATGAGCAAGGCCTTCGACAGCGTCAACCACGAAACCCTAATTTTGAAGCTGCAAGATGTAGGCGCCTCAGACCGAGTTATCCAGTGGTTTTGTAGCTACCTTTATGAAAGAAGACAAGTGGTTCGAATCCATTCAACATTGTCAGAGCCCTTGCCCATAGACTGCGGCGTTCCACAGGGAAGTATACTGGGACCACTTTTATTTAGTATTTATACTAATGACCTTCCTTCAGCACCACGGAAATGCAGCGTCCAGAGCTATGTTGACGACACTAAGCTTGCTATATCCTTCAAACTGAAAGATACCGTAAATGCCTTTACTGACTTAAGAGATGATTTACACAGAATAGGCCAATGGTGTTGCAACAACCATTTATTGTTGAACCCAAGCAAAACCAAACTCATGGTGTTTGGTGGCAGGCAAATGCATTCCAGATTGGTCATTCCAAACCTCACTTTCATGGGAAGAGAACTCATACCGGAACACACTGCTAAAGACCTTGGGGTGATTTTAGACAATAACCTAACTTATGATGAACACATTACCAAAACTGTCTCCTCTTGTATGTCTTGTCTCGGTCAAATAAGCCGCACAAAGCATGTTTTTGACAAGCGCACCCTACTGACTATCATTAACGCACTAGTTTTTAGCAAACTTTTTTATTGTTCGAACGTATGGGCGAATACATCAAAAAGTAATATAAGTAAATTACAAGGTATTCAGAACTTTGCTGCTCGAATTGCGACGGGTACGCGCAAATATGATCACATCACACCAGTTTTAAAAGAGCTTAAATGGCTACCGGTAGCTACTCAGCTATACTTCAGGAGCGCTATTATGGCCTTCAAATGTCTAACATCCCGCGTGCCGGAGTACCTTACCTCCCAGTTCAGTAAGCGAGGAGAAATTAGTGGACGCGCCACGAGAAGTTCACAAATGCTGAACATCCCACTTTTTAAGACCGCCAGTGGTCAGAGAACGTTTTACTATAGAACAGTCAGTATCTGGAACTCCATGGACAGCTCTCTAAAAACTCTTGAGAAAGTTTCTGATTTTAAATATTTTCTGAAACGTAAACTAATTAAGGATTTTATAGATTGTTAATTATTTTTGATTTTAAGTGTAAATATTTCCTTGTACTTTTAGTATGATTAATTTTAATTGTAAATATTTCCATAAGTAAAGTAGGTTTAAATTATTATTGTATTTTTATTTTATTATTATTCTCTTTGAAAAGCCTCTGCGAGGAAAGTGAATAAAGTATGTATGTATGTATGTATGTAAGTATTCTGCTAAGATTTCTGCTACTTCGCACTGTTTTCAAACAGTGTGGTCTCCTATTTTGAGTATGATGTCTTGGTCACTTTTGCCTTTGCTGCTCATAAAAGGCGAGAAGGCTTTGTAAAAGGATTTAGAATTTTCTTTTAGATTGTTCGCTTTAGTTCTCCAGTAGTTTTTAATTGTTCTTCTCCTAAGACGAGTTGCGGTATTCCTCCAGTAGCGCATTTCATCCAGGCTCTCTTGTGTTTGCAATCTTTTGTATCTTTTTGCATATTTCCTCTTCTTTTTTATGATGTCTTTACATTCCGGTAATGTAAGGCACGTCTCTTTCCCTAACTCTCATTTTCTTTATCGGCATGTGATGGTCGAGCACTTTCGTTATTTCTTTGTGCCAAGACAAGTACTGGTCATTAGGAGAGCTAGTGTTGTTCAAGTCCACGTTGGTCATGGCTTGTCGCACATCTAACTTAAAACTATCTTCGTCTAGATCCTTAAAGCTTCTGAAAGTTATAATCTTTGAAGGATAGATTTTCACTCTAGGTTTCAAGAAACCATATATCAGTGCGTGATCACTCAGGCCAAAGTCGACTACTCCTGTGATATCAAACAGGTCAGATCTATTAGTAAGGAGGACATCGATCAGAGTCTTGCTAGTAGGAGTAATTCTTGTGTTAACTTTAATTAGGCATTGAAGGTCGAATATATCCTCCAAGTCTTTTAGTACCTTTCCTTCTGTGCTGTTCGGCTTGCATTTATCCATGTTCAGGTCACCTAGGATCATAACAGTTTGTCTTTCTTCCAGAGCCCAGGTCATTGGGTGGTTCATTTCGTTTTGTAATCGTTTGGTAATTTCAATCTTTTTACCGCAATTCCTGTTTTGACATAAGCAATTACCCCTCCTCCGCCCTTTGCTCTGTCATTACGATACATGTGATAGCCTATTAACTTAAACTGGTTGTTGGGGTATGAACAGTCGATCTTTGTCTTAGTCAGTATCAGGAGCCTGGCTCTTAGCGCTTTGTTGATTTCCTTTAGCTCATCAAACTTGTTCTGAATGCTGTTTATGTTCAAGTGTACGAGCAAATCTTGGTTGTGGTGTGTTTGTCTCATGTTTGACATTATGCACAGAGGGTCTTCTTCAGAACCAATCGAGTGTGTCGAGTCGTTTTGTTCTTGTAAAAAATCGATCGTGGAGTTGAAGCTTAGATCTCTAGGAGGAGCATCCAAGAGACACATTGTGCAGGTCCAACAACTGCATCTGAGCTGCAATTGGAGATGGTTATCCACAGAGATGCCAGCGCACTTGATGTGATAGTGAAATTTGCATGTTTGGCATTGCATGGTTCGGTGGTTCGTTGCAATCGTTCTCTCACACACGTTGTACATTTGGTTTTCGCACTTGGTCCGGGGTTTGGATTTACATCTCCACACAAGGCTAGTCTAATTAAGTTAAAACTAACTGTTGAATTTGAATAGTAGTTTACCTTTGAGGCTAGATAGGCTTTCGTTTGCGTCAACTTTAAACCAGTTGATGGCCCAGTAGCTTTGATGAAAGCAAACTGAATTCGGTCGTAGCAAGAAACTTGCAAAGTACGTGGTTTTGTTGATGCCAAGTCGTGGTAAGGCTTTGTTAAATCTTCTTGAGGCTTCATATCCGTGCTGAATAATAACTGTACCAGTAATAAGGCCAGACAAGAGTATAGTGTTAACTTTTTTGACACGAGGAGGAGAATGTTGACCTACCATCTTGAAGCACATGCATTGTCTTTTTTTAAGGTACCACTAAATTTTTTTGTTGAATAACTTACTTCGCCAAGAAAGTGGTGTTTATGGTCTGACAGAGGAGGTAACTCAAGGTAAATTCTCCTTTCCGGTCTTGCGGTAACTGCATCCAGTGCTTTTTGCAGATGTTTTCTGGAATCTGAAAGATAATATATATGCATCCGAGATCACAAACGAAATTGTTGAAGGTAATATATTGACTGAACATCCCTACATAACACCAAACATTAACCCCTGCTTTACCATACCGTTGTCTTAGCACGAAAAGATAACATGTAAACATTGAATAGACTTTTGACAGAGGTTTACAAGAAATCCAAAATATACATGGAAGACGAGCTACACGCTCATTACAAACTCATTCCGAAGTATTATGTCACACCGTTTTGTCCAATTGTTCGTTTTCCCATGTTACTAGCAAGTGTCACTTCATGACACGCCGATTATTGTCCCAGTCTGAAGGTTGAGGGCACGTGTAGCACTGTAAAATATATTATGTTTTTGAAATTTTGAAATTCTGAAATTCTGAACACATGCTTTTAACCTATAAATAAGTGTTTTCTTACCTCATCTACCTCTTTTCTTTTTCTTTTCTCTCGTGCTTTCCTATCAATGCCATGCTCGCAATCGTAAATCTTTCTTCCAAGTATTATAAAAGGCGACCTGGTAAAACTGATTTTCTCTTGGTCCCCTTGAGCATTATGAGGGCCCTCCCAGAGTATTCTATGAGTTTTCTTTGAGTAATCTGTTAACAAATACAAAGAGGAAATCGCGAGAGGTCTGTGGATTGTCGCTCGAAATGTGCCACATTTATTTTGCAATCATGATGATTCTGCTGAAATCTTTCCATCCGGTACTTACCGATGTTACTGAAACCTTTGTTGGCTTTGAAACAAGAAAACTTTGTTGTTGTTCTAGTTTCAAAGTCTGATAGCAATTTATACGCATCGCCCACGGTCAACACATATCCAAAATTATCAGATATCTTCTGGTGGAATTCAGGTTCGTACTTTTAACTTCCTGCCATATTGATCCTGTTTGTTTCTAATGAAACATGGGATTATCTTCATCGCCCGACCGTCTTCGGTAGCAGAGCATGGTGATCCGTCTAATTTCCTAGAGTTTCCAGTCATGAGTTCTTATGTATTCAAAAATCGATCTCAACCTCTCTCAACAAAGGTGGTTTTGGTAGATGGAATCTAAAGCCAACCTGATGCACTATGGTGATAATTAATTTCACACCAACACTCTAAAATTTCATTAAGAAGAAAGTCTGCAGTATCGAAATTTGCTAAATCATTCTTTTTTAAGTTGGAGTAAAAAAGTAGTTTGCCACCTTGAAATCTCAAAGCATCATCAAGAAAACATTTCCATTTCGCAGAATTATCATCATTGAGGTATTTTTTACCTGTGCAGTTTTGAAAGCTTTGTTGAAACTCATCCTATCTGTCGTCTTCAAATCCCCTTTCTCATAATCATTTATCATTGTGGTTCGTTTAACTTTATCAGTTTTACTAGCCCAGAGGAAATAAAACAAAAACAAGTTAACTTGCTGGAGTCTTTTGGCAAGTTGGAAAACAGGACATAACATAAACTAGTTGAGAAACTAGAAGTGACTTAATCACAGTGACCCTTTCTAGAAGACTTAAACACTTAACCTACCAACAACTAATAATATCTTCAATCTTTCTCTTCTTCTCTTCGTAATTTATAGCCGCAGTCTCGCTTCTATCTATACAGAACCATATCCCTAAAGCTTGTACCTTGGATGGTGCCCACTTGAGACTATGTTCAGGGCATATTGGCAAATAGCCTGCTAATGATCCAATCTAAAAGGTCTCAGTTTTATCGTTATTAACAGAGAAACAGGAGAGCGAGGAGTAATCCTTAAGCAACTTCAAAGCTAATTGTAAGGATTTTCTTTAACCATCTAAGAATAATGAAGTGTCATCCGCATGTTGGCCAGTTTTGCACTCTGATGTAGTCACTTCAATACCTTTAATATAAGAATCCTTGTGTAATGCGTTTGCTAAAATCTCTGCACCATTTTTCATAATACAGCTTTCAATATCTGTAAACCATTGTAGTAGAGGAGGGCCAAAATTAAAGTGTGATAATATTTTTTGGACAAAGGACCCTTCTAAGGCTCAAGGATGGTTGTGGAGACTTCTGGATCATTTGTAAGCTACTTGTGAAGATGGAAGCCTCCACGATGCAGTAACTGTCATTTGCCTCCGCATGTCTAAATGGTAGATGGTAGGCCATCATCCATGTAAAAATGCTTTTAGACTACTTTCACACTTAAGGGTAGGTCTCCATTCTCATCTGCATCACGCCTCATTGCGTAGTTTTCCCGGGGTGGCACTGACACTTCTCCAAACACTGTTCTTTTGAACTGATACACACTTGGTTCCTCTTCTGGCGAATTTCTCCGTAGCAACCTCATCAACGGCTTATCTCTTTCAGGCAAGCACAGCATGTGGTACATTTCTTTCACATCTGTAGCCATAGTAATCCCTCCTTCACAGAATCTGGGCATAACTCCAAAAAGGGAGGACAGAAGATTTGGACATGTAAAGATCTTTTTGCCTCCAAGTCCTAATGCCACCACTAAGTTTTCATTTATAAGCGTAGAATTGCAATGCAAGTCACACAATGCCATTACTTGCCACTCCCCTTTCTCTCCAGACATAACTACTAGTAGACTAGTATATGCTAAGATCGACAAATGCCACCCCACTACTGCTGAGCTTTGCGAAAATAAATGTCCCACATTCAACTTGCCCCACCTGCCCCTGTAGCTGGGAAAAGTTGAAGCTGGGAGCTTTATTTTGGGAAAGGTCGGCTCTAGTGGGGTGGTATTTGGTCGACCTCAACAGATACTACCCGCAACATGGTTCCATACGGTTGTGTATGGATGAGTGGGGTTGAGTGTGGTTGCACATGGTTGTGAGGAGCAGGACAACACCGGGCACCCACCATGCCCCAGCGTGCCCCAGCGGCAGGCCTATTAAAGAGAAGGGGCAACCAGCACTAATGGCAGTGGGCAACTGAGCACCGACAGTGGCCACCCTATTGAAATGAGGGGGCAATCCAGCACCGATGGCGGCTGAAAAAAGTTTGCACTGAAGTATACCTGTGTGAGTTCCACCTCTCGCAGACTCTAACATGGAATATAGGGCACCCAAAATTGTCATTATGGAGGACGACCTAGATGAGCTCCTGCAAGGGTGGTTGTAGGAACTCAATCTGCAACTGCCCGAGGTGGACAACCTAGATGAGCCTCTGCTCGCGTGGTTTGCAGAGGAATTTGATCTGCGACCGCTAAACCTGATGGATGAGCCTCTCTCTGAGGCAGCATTGCCTGAACCGCCGCATCCACAACCCTTTCACCCACACCCAACGATTAAGGACCTAGGTGTAAACAACACACCGGCGATCATGGCCAATGTCCATGCCAATGTGAACACAGCCTTTTATCTCCAGCACATCTACAGCTATCTGTTGTGCCACATCGAAAACCAGGATGTCATTCTCCATTACAAAAACCACAGTTCCCTGTAGTTCAACTCTCTTGCAGAAACTGCAGGGTGGTTGGATGAGCAAGAGGAGGCCCGGTTGGGTTTTGAAAACATTGACAGGCTGGACACAAAATGGGTTTTCCAAAACTTCTTCCATCTCAATGTGAAAGCAGTGCTAGACAAGCAACCGTTCGTTAGAATGGGCCCTCTCCCAGACTGGCTGTGCGTATGGCCACGCAATGGTGGCCCTAGACACCTACAGGGACAATCTCTGCTTGTGGCACAAGACCAGACCGCTCCACAGCAGCAGCCTGGCAGCTCACATAAAGCTACTTCCAAAACCTCAACAACACTTGTCTCAAAACAGCTCTTGACAAACTGGACAACGTCAAGTGGCACCTCAATCAAGAAAAAGCTTTGGCTGACTGGCTCGGCATACGCATCTACATGAAGACTTGCGCATGTGTTCACTGTTGCACAAGATTCACAAAAGCTGGTAACCTCCAACAGCACAGCTCAACTTGCTCCAAAGGAGAGATGCGAATCATCTGCCCAAATGAACAAATCAAAGCCCTGAAAACGACGTTTTCCTGCACGACTTTGAATCATTCAGGGACAAAAACCAGTGGAAGGAGCCAACAGGCACTCTCGTGTTGGAAAACACGCATATACCCATCTTGATCTCTGCCAACAACACCCTTGAACCCTCACCCACACACATCTGCAAGAGAGACCCGAAAGAGCTTTGCTGCAAGCTTATGGAAGAGTTAGAGCGGCGCGCGAAAAAGATTCGAGAAAAAGTGCGAGCGGAGTTTACACCCCAAGACTTCGACCTGATCCCCCCTCCCACCAAGCCAGAATCAACGACTGGTGCAACCAGGTGCCTGTCCTCGGGTTCAATTCTGATGATCTCAACCTCATCAAAGAGCATTTTGTGGAGTGAATCGCCAGGGTCATCAGTACCATCAAAGTGGCTAAGAAAGCGAATACAATCATGTTCATTCTCACAAAATACTTCCACTTCCTGGACATCATCAACTACCTGGGGCTGGGCACCAGTTCCAAAAAGTGGGTGAAGGCTTATGGTTTCAGAGCCGAGCAATCATCCTCTCCATACAAGTGGTTCGATTCTCCAGGCAAGCGTGATTACCCCGGGCTCCCGATTATCCTGTGTGGTACTCTCACCTAAAAGAAAAGTTTGTACTGTTGCTAGCGGAATGGAAACAGTGCAGGCGCCTGTTCAAAGCCAAAGGGATGAAGATCTTTGCCGACTAGCTGCACAATTACAACAACCTGGACGTGGCCCTGGCCTTGCAAGCATTGCAAAAAATGTGTGCCTTCTACACTGAAAAAGGCATCGACATCCTGAAAGATGCCATCAGCATCCCTGGCATACCTCTCCACTATCTCCTGTGAGCGTCAGTTGAGCAGGCCACAAAGGTCTGGAGCCCTTGCGAGGAAGTTTATGCAATGTTGAAGGGGGTGGTAGTTGGGGGTGTAGGCCTTGTGTTCATGCTGCAGCACGATGTAGGAGCAACCAGAATCCGGAAGCACCACCTGACCAACGAAAACTGGAACCCTGCAAACAGATTGTCAGCTACTATGCCAACACCTTGTACCTGACAACCATGCCGCAGGACATGCCGTGTGGGAAGGGCCAGCTCATTCACATTGGAAACCCAGCCGCAGAGGCATCAGCTATCATGCAAAGGCTCGAAGCGGGTGCTTGGCTCAGATTCACCGAAGTCGACATAGAAGTTCCCTGGCACCTATGCGCAAGTTTGAGATGTGCCTGTTCTTCATCAACAAGCAGGTGCCCAGCGAAGCCATGCCACAGAGCATGCAGGACAACCTGCAGAGCACCAGAAAATAGCTGTTGGGAGCATTGGCTGCTGAAAAAATGTTGGCCTACACCCCCTCCTGAAATGGTATGTGGCTCATGGGGCGGTCATCAAAGTGGTCTACTGAACAATTGATTATGAACTGAAGAAAATCGTCACTTGGTTCATTGACCAAGTGACCAAAGTGCACTGCAGTGGAGACGTGAAAAAAAGCAAGGCACTGCTTGCCAGGGTCTTCAAACTTCTCTGAAACAGCATGTATGGAAAAATGATCGAAGGTGTTGAGCACCAAACAAAAAGCGAAAAGGTTGTTGACAAAGCGTCGATTATTTTCAAGCTGTTCCCAAAAAAGTGTGGCCACGATGCTTCTCAACACGGTAATTTCGAAACTGTGACCTTAATTACGCTCGTTCTAAACTGATTCTTTGTTTGGGGGCAGTGTTTGTTTCTGTAGTGAAGATTTTTTTCAAGCACTGTTCTCGCAAAGATTGAAAACAGATTTATTTCCAAACTACATACGATGTAACTTTAAAAAACGTCAGTCATCAAGCTAATTAGAAGTTAGCCCTCCTTTTCCTTGAACAAAACAGCAAAATAGCTGTTACTGACAGAAGCATCGAGTTACATAATTTCACCACCTACTCTGACCTTGTCCAAACTTATGTTGAAGGTTATCTCTCTCAGACAGATTGAAAACAGTAAGCTTATAATTTTACTGTAACCCTTAGGCGTTCAGAATAGTGAGTAAGGGTTTCCATTGGCAGGCTTTTAGTTCTTGACTAAGATCTGGTTCGTAGAAGACAAGATTCCGATGTTGATTTCAAGAACGGCGAAGATGCAAAAATTGACTTCACCTCAGTCCGTCTCTCGACGGGGCACTTTTTTCGGGCCGTGGAAGAAATTTTAACACAACAGTGCACAAAGAATGTACTTTAAGGAAATACCAGTTTCAATGTCAAATTATATGTACCAGTGGGAATTTTATGGTGTGGAAGTTAGCTAAAATTAGCTCATGTGCTGAAGTGTTTGAACTAGGGTATTTGTAACTGTCAAAAACGGATATATGCCAGCAGCTTTTCCAACATAATTGGAATAATAAACCATTTACGATAATTTAGTGCTTTGGAAACACGAAGAGATGTCTTGTGACCTGCCCAAACTGCGTTGATAGAGGTCATCGCGTTTATCTACACGAGCGATAACAAAATGCACCATTTTGCTCTATTATCAGTCGTGACAGAGCGCTAAAATGGCGTTTTTCAAAGTTTCCTCGATTTCAGAAAAAATCAAGCGCTTCAGGATCTTTGAATACTATTTTCGAAAATAACTCAGTATAGGTGTTATTTAGGCAAAATATGAAGAAATTCGAAATCTCACGAGTGGCGCAGGATTCTCGATTTTTACAGAAGTTGGCTCTTAAAATGTGGGAAGTTGTACAGTATATTAGCCCCAAATACAGTATAATGACAGTATAGTAAATACTGACTTGTGAATTCCATTGCTCTGAGCAGTAATATCTTTGATAGGCATGTGCAGTCATTGAGGGCGATGGTTTGCTGCCGATTTTGCTATCTATTTTCAACAAGCACAACATCTAAATCACACACACTTATCTTTAGGGTTAATGAAACAGATTTATTTCCAAACTACATACGATGTAACTTTAAAAAACGTCAGTCATCAAGCTAATTAGAAGTTAGCCCTCCTTTTCCTTGAACAAAACAGCAAAATAGCTGTTGTGAAGTATATATGAAATAATTCATATTTGTACTGCGGTTGTAGATGCAAGTGAAGAGTAATCATCGCAGTAAATTTTCCAATTTAAGCAACTGGAAAGAAGAAGCCTGAAAAAATCAGGGCTTCAACGGGAATCGAACCCGTGACCTCTGCGATACCGGTGCGATGCTCTACCAACTGAGCTATGAAGCCACACATTGGGAACGAGGTCAATTTATTGAGTTCATATTTTCCCGCACAGTGAAGTGATGTGAAGTGTATATGAAATAATTCATATTTGTACTGCGGTTGTAGATGCAAGTGAAGAGTGATCATCGCAGTAAATTTTCCAATTTAAGCAACTGGAAAGAAGAAGCCTGAAAAAATCAGGGCTTCAACGGGATTCGAACCCGTGACCTCCGCGATACCGGTGCGATGCTCTACCAACTGAACTATGAAGCCACACATTGGGAGCAAGGTCAATTATTGAGTTCATATTTTCCCGCAC
>OX419343.1:16013327-16018327 GCA_948470475.1 Galaxea fascicularis | reverse complement strand
ACCGGTAGTGTAAAGGCCCAAATTGGACACCTGGAAAGTTAGACACCATGAGGCCAATAACTTCTGCAACCTCTGAGATTAGAGGCCTGGTCACAGTACGTAACCTTTTGCAGGCTTCAACAGTTTTAAAAATTTTTTCCCTTGTTGGTGAAACAGTCATGCTAAGAGAGTCAAGCCTAAACCCTAAAAATGTCGGGGTCTGAGTAGTTATAATGACAGATTTTGTGGGGTGTAAGTGAAAGCCTAGGCGGTTGAACAAAAGTGCCGTGGCTTTAATGTTGCTGCTACATTCTCGAGCGCTGTCCCCTTGTAGGTAGGAGTCATCAATATACCCAAGGCTGAGATGGCCCAGGGTATGCAGGGAAGCATAAAATGGTTTAACCAGTTTAGTGAAAATACGTGGGGCACTGGACAAACCATTTGGCAAACAGGTATACTGGTAAAGCATACCATTAAACACAAATTTCAGATATTTTTGGTGTTCTTTAGCAACTGGTACAGAGTAGTATGCATCTTTGAGGTAAATTGATGCCATATAACACCCTGGCTTCATCATTCTAATGGCTGATTCAAGGGTGTCCATTTTAATACCAGGAGCGCTAAAATAAAGTAATACTCAACTTTAGTCCAATGTTGAGAAAGGATGGTCAAGAAAATCTGCAGCAGACAAACTAACACAATGCTTTCTTATACGAGAGAGAGCGAGAGAGAGAGAGACCTGCGAGGGGCGTGACGTCATTAGGAAGTGTTGTACCAGAAGTCCCTCCGCCAGAAGTGAAGTGAGAACGAAGTCATGTCAAACAGCATAAAATCATTTATTTTACTGGGTAAAATAAATTTCCTATTGTTATTAATACTACCACTACTTGAATGATGCATATGAAAGAAATCATATGTGAACTGCGGATATGAAATCAAATGAAGAATGTTCGTCGCAGTTGTGATAGCAATTTTTGCAATTGTGTAAAGAAGCCTGAAAAAAAATTAAGAATGATCGTCGCAGTTGTGATCACAATTTTTTATTATTCTTCATTTGATTTCATATCCGCAGTTCACATATGCGTAACAACTTGTTGCTAAACATAATAGTAATAAATACACACAACACAATCTTTGGCATTGGGTGCTCCCTAGCATAAATGGAGGGTGGCAGCAACACACTTTGCAAATGGAGGCAATAAGGGTGGCAGTGACACACCCTAGTGATAATGAGTAATGCAACAAGGGTGGCAGCGACATACCCTAGCAATAACAAGTAATGCAACAAGGGTGGCAGCAACACACCCTAGCAATGATAAGTAACGCAACAAGGGTGGCAGCAACACCCTGCAAAGTATGGATGAGCCAACGAGTGAGGTGCGTCCCCACCCGGGTGTAAGTGAAAGCTAAGGTGGGGTGGGAGCCCCACCCAGCCTGCAACATGCAAGGGAAGTGGCAGGTGTGCACCCAAAATAATATCCCAAATACTGCCCATTACAATGTGCGAAAGCAGAGTCGTATAAAAAAGTTTTTTTAAAATATAAATCCTGTCCCTAAGAGGACAAGGAGGCCAGGAAGCTGGGAACCTTCTGGAGCACAGAAGGAGGAGTTCTTATGTAGAGGGTAAAGCAATTGCTTGACCATCGTCCTAGTGTCTTGATAAGCCAAGGCGGCAGACCAGCTTCTGCTGCAGTAGTTGCATCACCAATCCTGAAGCTGTGGGATGAGTAGAGCTCTGTTGGCATTCCAAGACATCGGAAAATAGTGCCAAGGATGGAGGTGACTTTGGCCCTGGTGAGGTAGTTTCCAGACTGGAATACATAAAGCGGGTAAGTGCTGTTGAAGGAACGCATGGAGAGGTACTTTTTGAGAGCCCGTATGGCACAGACAGAACGATGAGATGGGGCGATGAGGAGTGTGCAGCCCTGACGGTAAGGGTCGGTCTTGGATGACTTTAAATGCAGGGTTAGACATCCTCCAGAGTTGAAAGAGACATCAGAGTTGGAGAGATGCACCAGTGGGTTGAATTGGGTCGCAGATGGAGCTGTACATTCACTAGAACGGAGAAAACCGTACAAGGCTAGACTAAATGCCGACCATAGCATCAACTTGTCGGAAGGGAGCAGGTCAGAAGCCCTAGCTAGCTCCTCTTTAATCTGCCAAAGTAGGGACATGGTAATGGGAAGGCGCTGACGGGAAGAGAGGCCCACTGTGTGCTTGATTCCCCGCAAGAGGAGATGAAGAAGTGGTGCTTCCTGGAAGGGGTCTGGGCAAGCTGTTCTCAGTGTGAGCGAAACGGATACCTGCCAGGTAGAGCTTAATGGCTTTAAAGCTGACTTGGTCGGCAAGATTGACAGCAAAGAACCGCAGAGTGGTCTCTGTGGCTGGAAAGCATGGCCAACCCTTGGAGGTGCAGAAGGCGGAGTATCTACGAATTCCTGCTTGGTATGAACGGCAGGTGGAATTGGCGATCGCCTGGGACTGTAGGAAGGCTAGTCGATGTGCCAGAGGGTCAGTGCTGACTTGGGAACAGGAGTTGGTTCCACATCTGCTGTCAGGGCGAGGCAGCAGAACAGCGTGATCTGTAGACGAGATAAGGAATCAGCGATGGAGTTATTAGTGCCAGCAATATAGGTGACGAGGACTGTATAATGGTGGGTGCCCGCACTAAAAAATATTGAGTGGACGAGATGCATGATAAGGGGGTCTCAGGATGTTCCGGAAGCCCAAATATCGACCACTGCTTGGTTGTCGCAGTGAAAGAGGAGCTTCTTTCCAGACCACTGTTGTCCCCAGAGTTGGCAGGCAATGGGGTAAAGCTCCTTCCACTAAATGGATCGGTTCTAGAGTTGAGGTGGCCAGGGTTCGGAAATCCAGTGGCCCGTGTAGAAGATACCATAGCCAAGAGACCCGGAGGCATCTGTAAAGAGTTCCAGATCAGGTGATTTGGTCCAGTGGGGTTCAGGGATGATAGCGCGGCCATTCCAAGTAGGAAGAAACTGGAGCCACCAGGTGATATCATAACGGTCTTCGCGGTTCATGGTGACATGATGATGAGGGAGGCATGCTGAGGTGGAGAGGTCAATAAGGCGACTAGAACAATGCGGCCTGCAGGGATGATACAGCAAGCGAAGTTTAGTTTCCCAATCAGAGACAGAAGTTCTCTTTTGAGACACTTGTTGCGTGAGGACCAAGATTGAAGTTCAGTCAATAATTCCTGGAGTTTATCATCAGGCAGAGAGGTTTCCATGCAGGAAGAGTCAATTAAGATACCCAGAAAGGTCAGACGTGTGGTGGGACCTTCAAGCTTGTTGGGGGCCAGAGGTATGCCCACGTTAGAAGCCACTTGGATAATGGTCTTGACATTATTGGCGCAGACAGGGGAGTTGGCAGGGCCAACCGTAAAGTAGTCATCCAGGTAATGCATCAAGTCCTTGACCCTGTGATTATTCTTAAGTAACAACTCGAATGCATCCGCTAGGCGATTAAAGAGGTAAGGAGATGAACGCAGGCCAAAGGGAAGGCGAAGGTCGACATAAAATTTTCCCTGCCAATGGATACCAAGGAGCTCGCGGTCTTCCAAGTGAACTGGGCAGAGCCAGAAGGCACTCTTGATTTCTAGTTTGATATCTACGTGCAACCAGCGCGAGGGCTTGATCAAAAGTGGCGTAGGGCAAAGCAAAGTCGTCTTTGGAGATAAAATCATTGACTGAAGAACCATGAGGAGAAGAGAGGTCCATGATAATTCGCCAGGAACCGTTCTTTTTGGGCACTATCCCAAGGGGGGAGCATTGAAGGTTGGCAATGGGGGTGTGTGGGAAATGGCCCAGCAGTATGGCCATTAGACACTTCCTTGACCAAGGCCGCTGAGACAGCTTCGGGGTGTAGGTAGGCTGTTTTTAGGTGTGATCCTGGCAGAGCGTGGGCCAGTATAGCCGATGTTGCACCCCCATTGCAGATCATGAATGAGGCTTCCAGTGAAGTGTTCATCCGGGTGAAGTTTAAGTTCAGCAGATAGGGAAACAATGTTTACAGGCATTGAAGGAGGGTCTAAAGAAGTAGCTGTAGAGTTACACTTCAGGCGCTTTAGGGCACTGGGAACCAGGGTGGCTGCCTCCGCAATTAGGTTGTTGCAAATGTGCTGGAATTGACAGTTGGGGTGGAGACAGACACAGTGGTTGAAGTCGCAACAGATGGCTGGGCATAGGCTGGGCTGGAGTGGTGGGAAAGGACTGGGCAGATTTCGGTCTAAGAGGGCATGCCAGGGTGCGGTGACCATACATGTGGCAGTGGATACAGTAAGGGAGGGTCTCCTCCAATGTGCTCTCGTGTCTCTTGGGACACCCAGGGAACCTTGAAGAGCCGTTGGGAGGAGACTGAGCACTAGTTGAGGTTGCGATAAGCCGCCATCTTGGAATTCTCCCGACGTGGCGTTTGAGTTGTTTAGGAGGGTGTTTGGTGCATTGAGGCTGGTGTTGGGGCCGCTGTTGAGGCTGCTGGCAGGAGAAAGTAGAGGAATGTCCTGTGGCAAGCCAGCAGCTTGGTCAGAACCCCGAGGGGCAACCACCTCAGCGATGATCTCACAGAGTTGGAGAAGTTGATCCGGTGAAAATGTGGAGATCGAAGTCATCAGTTGGCGATCTGGAGGCTGTGGTCGCCCAACATCCAAAGGATTTTCGTTCAAGGCTGTTGGAGCTTCCCGTTGAGGTGCGTGCGTGTGTGCCTGTTCGTGTTCGAAAACCCGCTGGGCCAAGCGGGTCTTTGTGCAAGTTGTCATGAGATTACAAGCCGAAGCGAGAAGAATCATAGAATTCCTAGGAAAAGCATTTAGCTCTGCCAGAGACATGGTTTTCGGGTTAAGGCTAACCAGGCGGTTACGGCGTTTGGCTGGTCAAGGAGGCATAATTGCAAAGACAAAATACAGCACTAAGGCGGAGTAAACTAGATAAAACTTATTGTGCAACATGTACTCGCAAGACAAACATGCACTAAGGACCAAGGTTGTGGTAAGCTCCCATTAG
>OX419343.1:15998327-16000827 GCA_948470475.1 Galaxea fascicularis | reverse complement strand
TCTTTGATCACAAAATAATTGGGGCAGGGTGTTATAGTGTAACATGGAGAGCTCTCCTGGTTTACCGCAGGGTCACGCTTTTCTTGGTCGAGGTGTGACCAGTTTTGTTCTGGGATGTTAACTGCGATTTGGTGAGCTGAGACATGGACTGGACCTCCAAGGCTGAGCTTCTGTGCCCATGGGGCTTTCTTTGGACCATTTCTAAAGGCTCTAACTTTCAACAGCTCCGGTGCATTACGACCAATGATGGTTTCAAAGTTTGCATTTGGATCCAAGGGTGGAATCTGATCGGCTATCTCCTTCAGATGGGAAAAGTTCCTCGCGATTTCTGGGGTCGGTATCTTGCTTTTGCCATGTGGAATATGGTCGCATTCCACTAAGGTAGGTAACTTAAACAGTTCTCCTCCTATGGACTTCACAAAGACGCCAGTAACTCTACGGTCGTATTTTAACTCCTTTTCAGCACTACAGGTGGACAACAGAAACTTCTGCTTGGGACAGTCAGCTCCTAGTGTGTCAACGAGATGAGGTGACACCATGGAGGCGTTACTTTGATCGTCGAGGATGTCATATACTTTATGGACAAGGTCTGGCCGTTTCTCCTGAAAGACGTCTACAAGAACAATCTTGCTGCATGACAGTCCTCCATTCCTGGTTTGACAGATTGAAGTGCAGGTTGGTCTTAGCTGCCTGCCGTTATCCTCATTGCTGGTCTGCTTTTCCCCAAGTGTAGCAGCATGTTGTGGAGACTGCTTCTGCATTTCTCGCAGTGGAGAAGTGCGTTACAATTCTTTGCTTGGTGTTTTGATGAAAGACATTTGAAACAAAGTCCTACTCTCATAATCCACTCTGTTCTGTCTGCCAGGGTCTTGCATTCAAAGGCTTTACAGCTTGCTACAACGAGTTGCAAAAATACTTGGGACACTGTGCGCCATTTGGCCTTGAATGACGTTTCCATGGTCTTCCGCTTCCCTCCCCCTGCCCCTCTCATCAAAGTTGTTAACGGTGCAACACCATGCTCGAAACTTTGAGGAACAACTTTGAAAGGGGGAGAGGGAGGGGGTGTGTATTGTATCTCACAGATTTTTTAGCAGCAGCGTTTTAGAGAAAGAAGAGACGTTTTTGACTGCGAATGTCTCAACAATTTTGGAACTGGTTGTAGGTCATGGCCTCTCGTGTCGTGAAATAAACAGCGTTTTTCTGTGTTGGGTGTGCTACTGGTGTTTCCGGCTATGGGTTTAGCTTGTGACACAAACACCTTTGCATCTGGTCTCTACGTTGACTGGCTGTTCAATACTTCTTTAGGTTTGATTTTTTTAAGTGCAGTCACTCCTCCCGCCAGTATGTTAGGGTGGTTCTTCAGAGTGGCTTGTTTTTGTATCAGAACGGCGAAATCATGGAAGCAGGGGTAGTCATTGTAATTGCTTTCAGCATACTCAGCAACTTGTTTCTCCCATTTAAGACGTAAATAGGAGGGTACCTTCTCCACGATGGGCTTTATGGCATTTGGGTAGTTCAAGAAGGCAAGACCAGGAAGAAAATCCAGTTGGCTGTCTACATCAGCGCAAGTATCAGTGAACGCCTGTAGTTTCTTCGTTTCCTTTTCACTGAATTTCACTGCTCCACTCAGTTTCTTCAGTAAGGTGTTGGTGATAACTGCTGAATTCCCGAATCGTTTTTCGAGTTCGGACCAAACTTCTTGTGAGAGGGAGGTGGGTTCTCTATACTGCCTCTTGTGGTAACTATCCACCAACTTCTGTGGGTCGCCCTTAGTGTAATGACGCAGATAGTTAATCTCCTGGTCTGGGGATATGTTGGCATCTTTTAGCATCGCCTTTAAAGCACTTTTCCACGGGTGGAATAAAGTAGCATCCTCACCAAATGTGTCTGGATGACACTTTGGTAAGCTCTGTCGTGCTAGGCTGGCAGTCAATTGCTTGTTTGTTGCCATGATTGCCTCTAAGCATTCGATTTGTCCTGAGGTTTTGGACATCTGAGAAAGGGGTATGTACTGGGTAGACTTTGGTCTCTCCTGGGGTAAGTTTTGCATTGGGGGCTAATCGGCACTGTGGTGTTACCATCGTAATTTCTTTCTAAGCCCGAAGTTACTGGTACCTCTGGTGGTGCTGCGTTAAGTTTGTCAGCGGTGGGTGTGGTTTTGTTGACCCACGCTTGAGTTCGGCGCCTTGTGTCTTCAGACGTACTGAAATGGAGAGGGGATGAGATCTTTCTTCTTCTTCCATTGACCTTTCAATGGCAGTGAGTTTGGCGTCAGCTACAGCGGCAAGCTTTTTGGTGGCTAAACCTGCTGTCTCGATCGTACTTGGCGTGACATTCCTCCCGGAGACGCTCTTCCTCAGCCTCACATTGTCTCCTTTCAAGTTCCTTTATTAGCACTGTATTACCACTTTTCGTTTGATTTTTCACAGCAGAAGCCGTTATACCCGAGTATTTGCCTGTAAATCAACAACTTGGTCATAATGATGCAATCCAGAATTAC
>OX419343.1:15973327-15993327 GCA_948470475.1 Galaxea fascicularis | reverse complement strand
ACATTTATGTGCTTCTGGCTCCATTTTAAGAGCTGTAATTCTGCTTGCATGAGCTTCTGGACAGTCAAGGAACTGTTGGGCACGTCCCTGCGTCTTGTACGTTCAGCAAAACGATGTACGTAAGCCAGGACTCGGCGTACCTTTGTGAACGTTGAGCATCTTTCCAATAGATGGGAGAAGATGGAGTTGCCCTCCTTTCCTTCTGAGACAGATGTGGCATGAACGTCTCTGGTGTTTTCTTTCCCCTTGTCAATTTGTTTTGGTGTAGTCTTCATTTCTTCCAAGGCGTCTTCTCGTTCCTTGTAAGGACTCTGATCATTATCTTGGAATTGAGGCCATTCCTTTTCTGGTAATTTAAGAAACGGTGGTCACGACATCCAGCTTTTGAGGTCCCCAGGCGCAATTCCTCTGGTAAGGGCGTCTGCTGGATTATACTTCGATTTGATGTAGCGGAACTGCTCTGATCCCACTGTTTCCTGGATTTCCACTACTCGAACCGACACAAATTGTCTGAATTCTCTGGGTGGAGTCTTGATCCATGAAAGAACTGTCCGAGAGTCTGTCCAGAAGGTCTTGTCGAAGTCTTTGAAGTTAACAAAGCTCAGTGCCTCTTGGCACGTGTTGTAAATCTTTGTAAGTGCTAAGCACCCCAAGAGTTCAAGTCGAGGGATGGTTTTTTGTTTCAGCGGAGCAACAAAGGGTTTGACAATCACCGGGGTGCATTGATAGTTTTCATGGTCTAGCTTCCAGCGGAGGAAAATGCCAGCACCATATCCCAGGTCTCCTCCATCCGCAAAGCCATGTACTTGAGGTGAACCAATTGCTCCCGATGGCTTGAGTTTGCGGTCAAATTTGAAGGTTAGAAGTTGATTTATGGCTTCTTCGTTCCCCTTCTATTTTTGTTGAGTTTCTTTTGAGAGGACGTCGTCCCAACCGTATCCTGCTCTCCACAGTTCTTGTAGGTCAGTTCAGAACTTGAGCATCACGGGTGAAGAACAGGTCTCATCCACATATTTTCATGCAGTGGATTTGGGTTGACTGTTGACAAAAGCCAGTCAACATACGGACATACATTATCAGTAGCATGTTTGCCAGCTTCGATGTCCTGGTCTAGTTGTTGTGTCTTTACAGAATCACCCTTATCCTTTTGCTTTTGGCCCAGAATCCTTTTAAAGCTATTTCAATTAACTGACACAACCCTAGGTCATTGGGCACTTTAGCAGTGCCATGACAGTGGATGCTACCTCTGCCTTGATATTCATATCTAAACCAATGCCATTTAGCATCTACAGTGTAGGGTTTCATACAGCCAATGTTTGACAAAGCTTTCTAATCTTTGGATGAAAAACCAATCCACACATTGTGGAATATTAATAACATATTGCCGCCTCTCTTCACTGCTAGTATTGTGGGTGGTCATTTGAAACAAATTAAGTAATTGTGGCCAATGCATATCAGCTGATGAAAAAGTAAAGAACAATGTTGGTGCTCCAACATGGTTTATTATTGCTTTGAGATCTTCTCTAACTTTATACCAGTATACATCAGTACCTGCAATATTACCCACATGTCGTGATATTATTTAAATGAAGACAGTGGTGTCACTATTTTCAGCCATGTTGCGCAAATCATCAACAGTCAGATGTGTTTCACCAGGGTTCTGCTTTGAAAACATCCCAGTCTGTTGAAGGGTTCTCTTTCTTAAAAGCATGTTAAAAGCCCAATATGAAAATCTGGGATGACTGGTAAAACGATATACCCATTTACCATCAATATTTTCAGCACACTTTAATAGATGCCTAATTCTCTCATGGAGAAGAATATCTTTCAACAGTGCCTGATAACTAGGATCCCCATTACCATCCGGGAATAATGTAGGAAATGCCATAGTGGCTAAAAATGATGTCTGATATTCATTCAATGGCTCATTATAACAGTGGGCCACTAAATAGCTTCCATTTCTTGATTTCAGATGAGCTATTATAAACAAGATCCTCATCAGAATTTAAACTACATGGTCCTGAGCTCGAGTCAGGCTTAGCATTCTCGTCAGAGAAACTTCAGAATCAGTGTCAACAGTTAAGATATCTGTTGGCACACCATTTTCAGGCAGAAAATTTAGAGCTTCCAAATTTATGTCTACCCCAGCATAGTGGGGGTTATTCTCAATAAGCCACTGTACGGCATTTTGAACCTTTTCTTTTCTCACTTTCACACCTTTTAATGTGTTGTTTCTACCTTTGACCTTCACAACAATAAGAGCTATGTCCTTAGGATGTCTCGGTAGAGAAGATGCAAGTTCTTTAATGTCTTGAGGTATATTAATACAGTGTCCAGAGTAACCTCTTTGCCCACCTGGTTTTATGTACACTCTCATGATAGGTAAAGCAGGGGCAATTAACATTTCGTCAGTTTGAGTCAAGCCTTGTAGCTGTGGAGGAACGTTTGAGGCAGTCAATGAATTTTCACTTGAAAATGCCTTTGGGTATTTTTTATCCCTTGTACATCGCAAACAGACATGATTGGTTGGCGATCTTTTGGTTGCTTTCAGAGGCCAAGCTTCTTTGTGCACTGAAAAGTAGTGTATTTCAGATATTCATAAAATCTAGACATATTGACCTTTGCCCATTATTGCATATGTAGTTCACCATTCTTATCTGCATCAAATTCTCTTAAATACTGATTCTTATCAGTAACATTCATGCTAGATCTCAAGTCACATGTAGCTTGTTCGTGAATAGGAACTGTCTGCTGAAATGCTTTTCTCTTTTGTTAGTTTTCTTCTTTTCACAAGTTTAGCATCTCTTTTTTCATCAGGCTCCGATGCTTTTCTTTTTCGATAATTTTCTATTTTTTTTAGCTTGTCTTTGCTCATCAGTGTCTGATGCTTTTCTCTTTTGTTAGTTTTCTTCTTTTCACAAGTTTAGCATCTCTTTGCTCATCAGGCTATGATACTTTTCGTTTTCGATAATTTTCTATTTTTTTAGCATGTCTAGCTTGTCTTTGCTCTTCAGTGTCCGATGCTTTTCTCTTTTGATGAGCTTCCCTTCGTTTAGCAAATTGTTGCCTGTTTTTGCTCATCACGTTTCCTACCACTTACTGACAGTTCAGTAATTGTTTCTACAGCATTAATATGACTTTGTTCAGATAATTGAGCTGCACAAACATTAGCATACATATAGAGAGATGCAATTTCAAATGTCCCAAAGTTTCTACATAATTTTGAAATTCATCTAATTCAGGAAACTTTAAAAGAACAACAGTTCCATTTTCATCAGGAATTCCAAGCGTGCATGTGAATCAAATAGGTACAAAATTTTTTGATAACAGCCGTCACATAACCATCAAGCACTAACATATGGGGTGCCAAATGTATTTTTATTGTTTAGCAAGGGTGGTTATTTACAAATAACCACATTACAGTCTTATTGTTTCTAAATAACCATAATATAAAATTGGTTATTTATTAAATAATCACGATGTGAACTTGGTTATTTATTAAAAAACCACAATGCAAATTGGTTATTTATAAACAAATTGGACAACTGGTTATTTGGTAAATAAACAAACATGGACGATTAAAAAACCAAAAATCGTTATTTACCTAATTTGGTCGTAACAAGTGACCACGTGGCTCATTTTCCCGCTCATTTCCCATAATGACTTGATGACTTCTATTTCCAAAATGGCTTCTTCCACTTCCAACGATGACACTTCGGCTGTCAGTCTGTTGTGTGGAATGCAAATTCTTAACAACAGGTACGTGACATAACATATTGAAGAGGTTTCTGCTTTCAAGAATGTCTTGTCAGTAATTGAAAACTGATACCTGGCTTTCAGAAATATTCTTTGGATGTTATTATTCATTTAGAATGCTTACTACCCCAAGGAAAACGTCTTAAGTCAGCAATAGACTTCTTTAGCTATTAGTAATAACTTTCCGCGTTCAATCACATTGATTCTTGGGAGGTCAGAGTGTGGTGCATGTGCATATCTGTGTACGATTATGCTTAATGAAAGAATCCACTCCCTGTTAAATTAAACTTATGTGCTGTAAAGAAAAGAAAATCAAAGTTAATAAAATTTGCTGCCTCTCTTGAGCTTCGAAGTCCCAAATTTCCCCACAAAGAAATTCCAGGAAGCAACACAACGTAAGAGTTTTTTGCATCTCAACCAAAGTGCTTTTCTCCAGTCAAGGGTCTCAACATGTTAATTAGCCCACAGGTTCTATGGAAGTTTGTTATAATTTGAATTTTAAAAGAGAATGTATGCGAACAAACAAAAACCGTTCTAAATTCCAGTTTTTAAAAAGATTTGCAGTCAGTTCATTGCTAGAGCCATTTTGAAGCCGTTTTTGCCAGTTTTAGATTTCAAATTGTACTAGCCTAAAATCTAAAACTTGCCAACCATCATCAAACTGTGTTGAGTCTGGTGTGTTGTGTTTTATTAGTAATTCAGGTCTATTAAGACATTGAGTTAAAAGTTTGAATTAATTGTAGTGTAGTACAGCCACAAAGGCACGCCACTAAGGCTCAAAACATAAACTTTAATCCGGTTCCACTCACTACACTTTCCTGCTCTCTCGCTTCTTAAGTTCCCCGGATCTAATACACTACATCCCTCTCTTTGTTTGCTTAAATGCTTACTTGCTAATAACACAAGACTGAAACAAGCCTTTAAAAGTAAGTTCAAACAAGATTGTTCAAAATGTCACTGTAGTAACACAACAATAAATGTGACAGTTCATAGATTTGGCTGAGTTCAATATAGAACATATTCATTCAGCGATTTCGGACGGCTAGTGATCCTGCTAGATCTCCTCAAAGGCTGCTCAGCTGCAGATACTGCAGGAGGTACAATCTCTGGTGGTGCTTCGGCCATTGGTACAGGATTCTCTTCCACAGGCGGTAGCTCAGTTGGGGAATCAGCATCTTGTGATGAAGTTCCCTGGTTGTCTTCGGCTGGCCTATGAAATGGCTTGATGTGGTGAAGGTTCCGCTTCTACTGAACTCCCTGTGGCGAGCACAATACCACTTGGTCCCCGTAATGAGACGTCACTTCAAAGGGTTCCTTCTCATACGAAGGTGACAGCTTATTTTCTTTCTTCTTCTCTAACAGAGTGTCTCCTTCCTTTATCTCACAGTCTCTCGCATGAAATCTCTTGTCAACATAGTCTTTGTTAGACTGCTTTCTTTGGGTGTCTTGATCACGCACTCCTTGATCACTCCATATCAACGAGCTCAGGCATTTTAGTTGTAATCTTCCTTCTAAACAGCAACTCTGCAGGACTCTTTCCTGTAGTCAAATGTGGCGTTGACCGGTATGCGAAAAGGAACTTGTTTAACTCTTCTCTCCAATCCTTTCCTTCGGCGTGAGCTGCTCTAACTGATTTCAACAGCGATCTGTTTTGCCTTTCTACTTCTCCGTTGGCACGTGGCCAAAGAGGTGTCGTGTACCGGTGTTCAATCCTCATTTCTGTCAGATACTCTTCCATTTCCTGAGACACTACGTTGGCACCATTGTCGGTATGCAGACCTCTAGGTATTCCATGCCTTGTGAACTGGGCATCCAGGCAAGGAATAATGGTTTTGCTGGAGGTTGCTCGGATGATATCGACTTCCATCCAACAGCTGTAATAATCAATGAGCACTAACAGGTGTTCTCCAGATGGCAATGGCCCCATCAGATCCACAGCTACTTCTTCCCATGGTTGTTTGGGTAGCATCGTTGGTTTCACTGGTGGAGGTGGAACATTCTTAGTTACCACCTGACATCCATAACACTCTGAGCATCTTCTCTCCACATCACGATCCATTCGAGGCCACCAGACTTTCGTTCGAAGTCTCTCCTTTGTCTTTACAACTCCTTGGTGCCCCTGATGAGCCAGACTGACAACTCTCTTGCGAAGAGCTTGGGGTACAATTATTCTTGTTCCCCATAGAATTACATGACCGATGAAGGTCAACTTGTTGCGAATAGGCATGTACGGCTTAGGAGCACTGTCCCACTTTCCTTCAATGAGGCAGTTTCTGACTGCTTGCAACTCTGGATCTTGTGCTGAGATCCGCTCAACCTCTTTGATTCTCAGTGCAGTAGGGACAGCATGCAGAGCTACCATTCGTACATATCCATCATCTAGCAAGGACTGATCTGAAGCCAGTGTCTTTGTCAGTCGAGAAAGGGCGTCAGCTATATTCTTCCTTGAAGGGACGTAACAGACTTGATAGTTATAGGGTTGAAGACGCAGAACCCAGCGTTCATTCCTGGCAGAAGGTTTCGACTTGCGTGAATAGATGACTTTGAGTGCTTCATGATCTGTAATAAGATCAAACTGTGGGAGCCCATACAGGTAGAGGTGGAAGTCTTCACATGCCCAGACCAAAGCTAGTGCCTCCTTCTCTGTTTGGCTGTAACGGTGCTGCACTTGACTTAAACTGCGGCTGGCGTAACAGACAGCACAACTCTCTCCATTTCTCTCTTGCACCAGAACTGCTCCAAGCCCCACTAAACTAGCGTCGGCAACGACACGGGTAGACGCATGCTTATCAAAGTAAGCTAAAACTGGTGCACTTGCCACTTGACTTTTCAATTTCTGGAATGATTCCTCTTGCTCCTTACCCCACACGAACGGTTCTCCTTGCCTTGCAAGTTTCCTAAGAGGATCGGCGGTGGTGGCAAAATCAGGAATAAACCTGGTACTGAATCCCACAAGCCCCAAGAAGCTACGAACTTCCGAAGGTGTCTGTGGTTTACTTGCTTCTACAATGGCTCTGACTTTTTCCACAGTCGGCCCAATTCCATGCTTGCTAAGCAAAAGACCCTTGAACACCACTTTGTTCATCAGGAATGTACACTTGTCAGCGTTCATAGTCAGCTGCTTCTCACTTGCTGTAAGTTCTTGTCATGTTCTTCAATGTCTCGACCATGAACGATAAGATCATCTGCTATGTTAGCCACACCTTGTAAGCCTGCCATTGACTGGGTGATGATATGCTGGTACTTTTCTGGGGCAGCGTTAACATCAAAGCTTAGGCGTTTGTACCGAAATATTCCATCATGGGTGGCAAAGGCAGTGATATCCCTTGACTCAGCATCCAACTCAATCTGGTGAAAATCCCATCTCAAATCCAATTTTGAGAAGATGGCACTTCCGTTAAGACTCTCGAGTACTTCATCTATGGTTGGTATGGGCAACCTCTGATGGATAATGGCTTCATTAGCCCTTCGCATATCAACACATAACCTGATATTGCCTGATGCTTTTGGAACAATAACCACGGGACTAACCCAAGTTGTAGGCCCATCAACCCTTTCAATGATGTCCTTTTCAAGGAGTTCATTGACCTTGGCAGCTACCTTGTCTTTTAGTGAAAAGTGCACTCATCACATCTTTTGAACTACTGGGGTTGCACTAGAATCAATATGTAGTTTCAACTGATAATCCTTTTGTTTCCCAATTCCCTGAAAAACACTGGGGTATTTTGCCTTGAGCTCTCCAACAAAAGTGTCATCAACAGTGTCACAGTTTCCTGCATTGAAAGTTTCCGCTGGACCCACACGAAGGATTCCAAGATCTGTAGCAGTTGCATGTCTAGACCACAATAAAATCTGCCACAATCTTTGTTTTGGCAACAGAAACTTCCGACTGAAACTGAGCTTCAACTTCAAGCTCTCTACCCCCATAAGCATTCTTTGTGCATGGTTGTAACTCAACATTTAGCCCCTGATGTTTTAGTTTCCATAAAGTACTCATGCTAATTAAGTTGCTTACAGAACCTGAATCAACCAACATGTCTATGCTGACTCCACCAATGCTCACAGAGATCACTGGTTCAGCTGACGTCGACAAAGCATATGTCTGTTCTTCTATAGTAAAAGCAAACGTATCATCCTCACCCGAGTTCTCAAAAGGACCCTCCACAAAATTGGCCTGTCATCCTTGAACATGACGTCGCTGTGTGCGTCCCCAATGTTGGATGGTGCTTTGTTTTCCCGGCTTTGGGCTTCTTCCCCCTTTGCAACAGCTAGCATAATGACCATATTTATGGCAATTACCACACTTTCGATCTTGAGCTGGACAATTTCCGTCTTGAGCAAACTGACCCTCTTTACCACATTTGAAACATGTTTTACACTGTTTTCCTCTAAATCCACGCCCTGACGTTTCTTCAACCACATTAGTGCTTCCTCCTGGCTCTAGAACTGGAGTGACCATTTGGTTTGCTTGCTCATGCGAAGCTTCCCACTTGCGAACTTTATCCAGTGCAGCTTCCAAAGTAATATTATTGCCTTCCAGCAGCTTTTTCTTCAACCCGACATCTGGCAACTTCTCGATCAGTAGGTCTCGCAGATTTTCGTTCAGAGTTTCGCCAAAATTGCAATGACAGGCTTGTTTATGAAGGCGAACCATAAATTTGACAGTGGTCTCCCCCTGTGCAGGCACAAGCTGACGGAAAACATGTTCCTCAAAAGCGAAGGTTTTCAAGCACTTAAACACTTTTTCGATCAACGCACTGTCAAAGAACCAAGCTCAGAAACACTACTCCGCCTTGCCGAACTAGTTCTTACACTCAATTGTTTTTCATTAGAATGGGACCTAGTTATGCCAATCTTTTTGTAGGATATGTTGAACACCAATTTTTTAATCAGTACAGCGGCCCGAAACCCGAACTCTACGGCCGCTACATTGACGATCGCATCGGCGCTATTTCATCCAGCACACAAGAACTCGATCATTTTATAACCTCCGTTAATTCCTTTCATCCGGCTCTTAAATATACCTGGGAAATTTCGGAAACTTCATTGGCTTTCCTAGATATCAAAGTTTCTATCAGTGGCAACGGTTTATGTACCAGTGTGCACTACAAACCTACAGATTCTCACAGTTATTTGTTGGATTCATCGTCACATCCATCACATGTCAAGAACTCCATTCCTTATTCTCAATTTCTTAGACTTCGACGTCTATGTAGTGATGACTCTGATTTTTCCAGCAAATCAGAGGAGATGTGCCAGTTCTTCGAAAAACGTGGCTACCCTGCCTCTGTGGTCAAAGCGGGCCATCATCGCGCCCAACAATTTGATCGACAGTCATCACTGCAAACGTCACAAAAGGAGAAGAACGACAGAATTCCATTCACCCTTACTTTCCATCCTCATAATCATGTAGTCAAAAGTATCATTCTCAATAACTTCAAATTACTCCAAAATGATCCAGAGACTGGTAGAATCTTTTCGCAACCTCCACTAATTTCATTCAAACGCGACAAAAACGTCGGCAACTTTTTAGTTAGAAGCGCATTTAAAACTAACAAGCAACCCGGCACTTTCAAATGCGCATGCTCACGATGTAAAACTTGTCAATTCATTCTTAACACTAGCAAAATATCGGGACCTAAGCGATCTGTTAAGATCACTGATCGTTTCACATTTACCTCCGCAAATGTCAATTATTGCCTAACCTGCACGTTATGCAATAAATTATACATTGGCGAGACAGGAAGACGACTAGGCGACCGATTCCGTGAACACCTTCGCGATGTTGAGAAGAATGACAAGGATGCATCTAAGCCAGTCGCTCGTCATTTTAATCTCCCTAACCACTCCAAACAACACATGGCTATCTGCGGCCTTTCCCTACATCAAGGTACGACGGAGAGCCGCAAGAATCTGGAACAAAAATTCATCTTCCAAATCAGCACCCTTAATCCCCACGGTATTAACGAACGCTTTTCATTTAACTAATGTATTCCTATTTTCGCGTTGCCATGTTACCACCAATAGCGTAGCTCCTCCTACTCCACTATAAAAACTACACACAACCCATAATTCCTCGATTCACTCTGACGAAGGGCTAGCATTCAAAACGTCAGCTTTTAGAATCCCTGTACGGTGGTCAATTTACATTTATCAACTCTGTTGATAATACCAAAATCTTTGTGTACTTCCTCAAAAGGCATGTTGTCCTCGGCTCGAAAATTAGCATTCAGCTTTCATAAACATACTTGATAGACATCATCCACCGCTTCATTGACTGGCCCGGGATCTGGAAGATCTTCGTAAATATCTTGGACTACCATACCTGCCAAATGAAGTAGTTGAGCCTTTTTTCGACCAGGATTCGTGATTCCCTTGCCATCGATGCCATACTGATACGATCGTTTGCACTGTCGCCAACGTTCAGCGACTTGAGATGAGGAGCCTGTCAAGTCTAAAGGCGGCAATGCTCTTTCCACAGAATTCGTCATACCTCGTCGCCAATTTGTAGTGTAGTACAGCCACAAAGGCACGCCACTAAGGCTCAAAACATAAACTTTAATCCGGTTCCACTCAGTACACTTTTCCGCTCTGTCGCTTCTATATTGAACGACACTGCTGTCCTAATACACTACCTTAATCCCTCTTGATTTCATTGTTCAAGTTCATTTAAGTAGAGATTTTTGCCAAAAAACATGATATAAGGATTCCCTGAAGGGTTTATTTAGGTTAATTCAAATAAAGATTCTCTGAGGGATCTTTTAGAAAGCTGATGCAACTTTTTACCAAACAATTTGGGCCTAAAGTAAAAAATGGTTGTTAGTGCAATTGCAGAGCATAACAGAGCTTTGTGGAGGGTCAGTGCAGAGTGCAAGGGAAGGGGAGGGGCCCACCTCCCTGCAATGTCTTTGATCCCAAAAAAATGGGCAGGAAAGGGTTAAAGGTCCCCTTCAGTACATATACTATACATTTTGGTCTTATAGATTCTACTGGGGACTATAAATTTGCTGTATCTTGCCTCTGGGGTTTAGCTCCCTACAGTGATGCTCTTCACATCCCTTATAATTTATAAGTCATGATATCTGACTGGTAACCTATTTGGCCTGTGGGCCCCAGTGGGTTTCACAATGCCCTAAATGGCAAATACCATAAGAACTAACAATTGAAGAACAAAATCATGTGGTTCCCTTGAATTTAAAGCTGTCAAATGTCTTTATTTGGCTTTCAACCAAACAGTACAAAGGCATTATTTTCTTGCAAGAAAAACAATAATTGATGAAAATCAAACTTTCACTGCTGACGAGGTCAGGAAAGTATTTCTGAGACAGTTCTTCAAGTTTATAACGTATTTTTTCCACAACTAAAAGAGAGGTTGTAGACTCTGTAGCCCGTGAAGAGTTAAGACAAACGGATGTTTTACGCAGGCTACACACCTTGATGCTCTTGTAACTGTAAGCAACGAGTGTATGTGCAATAGAGTATACAACATTAACTATAAAAGCAGAAGTGTTAATAGAAATGATCAGTAACAGGGCTGTCTCTAAGATTTTAAGTTATTGACTGAAAAATCTAATATCCTCACTATGTGGGAATTGGTCAGCTAGTAAGTTCTTTTGGTGTTACTTCTTTGTGTTTGCTATGAAAAAAGTTGCAGGGGGGTTATGCTCATAGTAGCAAGGAGAATCCCTTTCTATAGTCTTTAGTGACAGCCCTGCATAATAAGATCTATTTAGATAACGCTCAAATTAACAGATTTCTTTCAACCTTAAGACATAACTGAGTACTGGTCTAAGGTAGGAACTGCATGTTTACTAATAAAATGCTTGGAGAGCACTCTTATGCCATTTCAAAACCCCGGCTATTTTGAACAGCATAACTCATAGGTTCCTTAAAGTCTTCATAAGTTTTATGAATTACAGGAAGATAAATGGTACAAGAACATGTACTAGCCCTAGGAAATCTAGAAAGTATTCCTGATTTCTCATCAGGTTCATGCAGAAATTATATTTGACATGAAAGTCCCTGGGGGGGGGGGGGGGGTGAATTGTTGCATCCTGATACAAAAAAAGGATATCAGACCGGGTTATTTCAGCTGACTCCTCCTCACAGTTTTGCATCAAATCCGGCCAGTGAGAGAGAACAAGGTTCTCAACTTCCTCCTATTCCTTCTATTAGATCCTTCACCTGCACGTGCAATTGAGAACATGTCATCAAAATCAGTGACAGTCAAAGTAATGGGCTTGAAACAGAAATCTTCCCTCATTACTTGTGGGTACTGCAAAATTGAGTCCAATACCCCTAATGTACGAAGACCCCCCTTGAAACTTTCATATGCTGGTTGTGCTCTTCCCAAAACGTACCACTTTTCGGAACAAGGCTTTCAATATCACTAGTAGTTTTAATTACCTGAAATGTGCCAGCCATATCGAACAGTAAATCGAGTTTGGCATCATGGATAATATCTTCTGCCCCCTGTACATTTGAGGCTTTCAGTAAGTTTTCAAGAAATATTCTTAGATCATAGTCGCAAACATCATTGACTGAAGCACTCACATTTTGGACCCCTTTCACGATACCATTATAGCAAACATCTGAGAGGCATTTCAATGTAGGACCACCATAGACAAATGATAAAGCAAATATCTGCCCAGCTAAATAATACTCCCCATCCTCTAAACACCTTGCATTGAGAGATAAGAACTTAGAAAAAGCACCCCCAAGAAAGAGATGAGAATTAAGCAATCTCTCGGTAATGAGTGTAAAGAATTCCCTGGTTGGACCCCCAAGGTCTACTGCCCCTTCTCACATGCCCATGTCGTCTGTAAACTTTACAAAGATTCTGTTTTGGGGGTGAAATGACTTCCGGATGAGCGCCCTTTTGGCACCCTTCCATATATGATTTCTACTTAAGTTAAATTTAGATGTTTCAGAATCTCTTATAGCTGATGAAAGATTATGAAGAATCTCCCTCAGTGTGATGTTTGTGTTGACGGTTTCTGCTTCAACACTGGTAGCAGGTTTCTCATTTTCAATGATCATTTCCTCATAATAAATAAGAAATAAATTCATCAAATATAAGAGCTGCATACACGTCATCTGCTGACCTTCAAAAATAACAAAAACATTGGAAACACAAAGGTTAATAGAAATAAACGTAATCTTTTTATTTATTTGATAAGATGGTAGTCAATTCAGAACTTGTGTATTGTCGGACAGTACGTGTAACAATGTACAATGCTGGTTTCTTCGTAAAGGTGCTCTTCTATTAAGTTATTGTTAAAGAAAAAAAGAAAAACCATATTGCTGAATGCTGATCTAATAAATTTGGAAAATATGGACAGTAGTTCGTGTTATTTTGTTGGCAAATGGTTGAAGCAATTACTATAAGTTATTTAAATTCATGAAAAGCTCGTAATACCTTCAACAAAATTCATAAAATGATTTAAAAGACAAAAGGTCTGGATAGCGGCAGGCATAACGAAATTTTCAGAAACAACACGACACTTTTTAAAAACATGTTTCGACAGAAACTTGTGTCATCTTCAGTTTAAATCAGTCGCGTTGTTTCTGAAAATTTAAAAGACAATCATGGATAACCCTTCTACCATATCAATTTAATTAGAACACTTCCTCGTTATTGCAGAAAACTTTTTTAGATCCTATCAGAAAGCCCATACACATGAAGCTACCAAGCTTACAATGATAAGTTTGTGCAAATACCTATAATTCTCTATCTGTGTAGCAGCAGAGGTGACAGATGGCCCTGGAACTGACACACAAGATGGTCCAGCTACCAGCACGGGAGAAAGTCCAGGTACTGACACAGCAAAAGCCCCACTAACGGACACAGCAGAAGGTCCAGTCAATGGTGGTGATTTAGTGCTTGATTTACTTAAGGTCTGATCAAATATGGGGACATCCAGCTTGAGAATATAAATTGAAATATATGATACTGAATGTTAAACTGGAAGCCTGGTGTATTATGGTCTCCATGGTTCTGTTAAAGCCAGATAGGATGACGAATTGTAGTAATAATACTATTATACAAATATCCCTTAAAAATGATAAGTGAATATGACACAAAAACAAAGCAAGAATTTTATGGCATTTATAGTTGATAGTTTTTTTTAGCCACCGTATTAGTACCTTCAACAACATATAAACAAGCAAAGGCTGGATACGACTTACACTTCAGTTCAGTGTCATGAACCCAGAATAGGTACTAGGAAGAGTCCAGTGAAATTTACTGGAAAGAGTCAGGGAGACTGCTTCGTTGTGAAATGTGCCAAGAGGCATGATCAATCAAATAAGACAGCAGCTAGGGGTACTTACAGGACACATAAAGAAAGACATTTACACAACCCAGTCAACCTCTGGATTTGAAATATTGATTCATATAAGTCACAAACAATTATTTTAACAAAGAAACTACATAAACTAATTACCTCAAAATCATCAGTGTCACTATTTTCATCATCACATGCAACAATATGTCTAATCACTGTTGATTCCATCTTTGGACTTGGGAATGGAAGGTGTGTCATGATGTACAGAGCTCCCTGAGATGCTAATGAAAGTACTTCAGGGGCATTCCATTTGAATGACATGGAGTCATTTGGCCGCTTTAGTTTTTTCACTTCAGGTACAATGCTAAAATAATAACAAGTGCAATTTATACAGTCAATAATTGACTCAGTCATTTGTGGTAATTATTGCCAAAAATGACTAAATTACCTTAGGCTTAATCTTAAGTACGTTGTAGTCTACTTTAGTTACTGAAATGAAGTTCTTAAAACAAGTTATCAACCACTTGATACTCTATTATGAAATAGAAAGTGTGAAGCTTTAGAATGCTTGTGGATTCAGAAAAAAAACTAAGTAGCAGTCTTGTTATCATGCTACAAGCACAGTAATTTTCTTGCCAGGCAGCATTGATTCAGTTGCAGTGAAGTTGAATGTACATACAGAATGTTAGATGTCTCACAGCTGGTTAAAGTATACCCTGATAGTTATGTCATTCTTGACTGGCCGTACCTTAAATACTGAAAGGGTATTTCCTCATCGTCTTCCAGATTAAAAACTTTCCTAAATATACTCGAGATTTCACTTGCAACTGCTGCCTTGTCCCATGTATTATTAAGGCTCACTTTACCAATCAGCCCTTGGCTTTCCTCGTGGAATGGCAAAGACGTCACCCTCCTCAAATGGAAGGCATACTACAACGTTTGATTTCCCTTGTGCCAATCTTGTTGAAGAAGCTTGTCTTCAGTTAGGTGCTGGGAAATATGATCGTGCATTTTCTACGTTCCTTTCACAGGTTTGCCAAAAGCCATGAAGAAAGGAGGTTGGCAACTGAACACTGGCTGCAAGTGATTGTTCACCAGAAAGTAGGGAATGATGTCCATCCTAAAACCAATTGCATAACTGTAGCATTACCACGGGGAAAAAAGGAAAGACATCACAATCTACTCATGAAATATCAACAGTCAAGCTAAAGGGTAGGAAAATGTGTTCAAAGTAAACCCTGATAGTTATGCCAATTCGCATTTTGGTTATTTAACAAATAACCAAGTTTGCATTGTGGTTATTTAATAAATAGCCAATTCGCATTTTGGTTATTTAACAAATAACCAAGTTGACATTGTGGTCATTTAGAAATAATAAGACTGTAATGTGGTTATTTGTAAATAACCACGCTAAATAATAAAAATACATTTGACGCCCCATACTAGAATTGCATTTGAACTGTTCAAAAATGCATTAATCAAAACCTGCTTCAGTGAGCAAAATGGCCCATCACCACAAAATGAGCGATCAATGCGCCCTTGATAAAATTTGTTGTAGTTTAAACGGTGCTCAACATTGTTCTGTGAGGTTGCCACCTCCAGCAACTCCTCTATTGAAAGACTATTGGCATCAGGTACCATTTCATTGGTTAGTGCATGTAAATACATGCAATCTCCATGACATAAGAGGTCATTGATATTTGTTTGTGTCCATAAATCGACTGAATTCGATCAATTGAAAAGCAAAGCTGCAAGTGACATAAATGCACACTGTTGGCCTCTAGAGTAGTGGAAACGTGAGACCTCTGGCGCAAATTATGCACAAGTATCCGCCAATGTATAATTTATTCCATACAAACCCTTCTTATTTTGCCTCATTAAAAAAGGATGAATCTACCTCATTAGAAATGGCGGCTCATTAATATTATGCCAGAAGACAAGATGGTATCCGTATGGGGTGTGCCAAGGGACTAGGGTTAGGGAAATGAAGGGGTTGCTAGGGTTAGAGGGTGGCATGCCTAAACATGCCATGTTGTTGTTTGTTAATGAATTCAAAATGGCGCCCAAAGGTGCTGTCGAATGATGCAATACCTGCCATCAAGGGGAATGGTGTCATCCGTATCAAGTGGGATGACGTCATGTTATTTTAAGTGTAAAATCAAGGGATGATGCAAGACCATGAAAATGGGGCTTAGCTCAGCAATCAAGCGTAGTAGGAAGCTTAATTGTATCTCTTCGTATGAAAACATGGCAGACTTTACAAATAAACTAGTGATTCAGAGGAAGCAAATATCATTGTTATTAGTTGAAGATTCGATTGAGGCCTTACACTACTGTAAAGTTGATGTTAAAATTGTTAAAAACGTCCAAGCTTTCGCCGATCTACAGCATCATCATCCAGCTGTCCAAAGTGATAAATTTTCCTCATTTCTAATTTGGTCAAGGTAATCATTGAATTCCTCGTCGGTATTAAACGCCTTAATGTTAGATGTTTCAGTCGCTCTTAGGTGAATTTTTCCATTCACAGTCCACAAGAACTTATAATTGTTATCCTGTTTGAATTTGTTGATTCGGCCGAACAATCTTTTCCGATAGCTTGTGAGTGATTCATTGACATGAATCTTGTCATCCCTGAAGATACTCTTTCCCATTTCTGCACTTACTGACAGTAAGTTACTAGATTTTTTCCCGACAAGGTTTTTTCTCCTCTTGAAGACTTCCTCTCTTTTGTCTCTTCCTACAAATTTCACTATGAGGCGGTTCTTAACATTCTTCGTATCTGGCAATCAGTGTGCCGTCGAGATACAATCGTCATCCAGCTCTACTCCAATAAGTGGTCCTAATTCTTTCACTAGCTGCTTTGGGTTGTCAGCTGGCAGCACGGGGATGCCAGTTATCTCCAAGCAGTCTCTTCTGATATATTGTTGAGTTTGATTGACCGTGCATTCCATTTCATATAATGCTCGTTCCAACTTTTTAATCCGATCATCTTGGTTCTTGCTGTTTACTTCGAGCTCGGTTGATTTCTTATTAGTTAACTGAAGACCTTGGAGGACTTTATCATACTTCGCCGAGATGAAGCCCTGGGATTTTTCGATTGCATCACAGCGATCAGTGAGAGTGTTGATGGCCGTGCTCAGCGCTTCAATCTCACCCTTGACTTCGTGCCGAATGCTTGGAAGGAACTCGTCTGTCCATATTTTCCTGAGTTTGGTAACTGTTAAGGGTGTCGAACTACGCATACCATTTCCAGGTTGAAAAAACAATGAATAAAACCTAGGAACTTTAGCATTGACAGAATTAGCAAAGCAGTCAACAGTGAAGGGGCCCCAGATGGAATCAACCGCCTGGAAATAAGAATCTTTAACACCCCAATCATCAAAATGAACAATCTTGCCTAAATAATCCGCAACCTCATTATCTGAACAAGGTATCCACTCCATATCGATTGCGATATCGTGCTCCTTGGAAAGGGAAAAAATTTCCATTGCTAACTTATGTAAATGAGCCTTGTTGCTTCCAGACTTAACAATAGTTGCAACACCCTTATTATTGGTGTACCATTTTACGCACTATCCCTTAAGAAAATGAGTAAAACCCTGTAAAGCATGTTTGACACACATAAGCTCTCTCCACGTTGAGCTTTGCTTCATCTCAATAGCATCCCAATTCTTATGCGAGACTGGTTTATCATTCATGGAGATAAAAGCAGCACAATCAACAGCACTAGCGTTGGAATAGACAATGCGAGAAGGCAAAACAGCCTTCCTCCATATTGGTCTACAATTCAAACTCCATAAATGCTTGCTCCAAAACTTAAGTACCCGCAGAACGTCAGCATCCAAAACAAGCTGCGCATCCCAACTCCCACGGCATTCAATCAGACAGTGCAAGGACTTAGTCATAAGCTTACAAACATCACCCATGATCAAAAAATTGGATATAATTCTCCCTGTAACACGAGCCAGACTCCTTGCAGAAATGCTACAACAAGACATAATTTCAACAACCTCTTCGAGAATCCCTGAAATCTTCTCTGGTGGTATAAACATACGGTTCTCTTTGAAATCCCAAAAAATACCCAGCCAACAAATGACCTGAAGAGGAAACCACTGACACTTATCTTTGTTGGCAACAAAACCAGACTTGAAAAGATCTGACCTGATGATCAAAGAATCCCCTTGGGATTTGGAAAAATTTTTGGCTGCAGAAATACCATCCTTGAGATAAACAACAATTCTAATGGCCTTGGAACGCCAGTATTTAACTAAAGGTCTCATAACTTTGGAAAAAATATGTGGTCCCACAGAGAGTCCGAACGGTAAAACTGTAAACTTGAAATATTTAATAATGCCATCCAACACCCATGAGAAACCCCAAAAATTGTTGATCAGATTCAAATATCTCAATATGATGATAACCCGACTTAATATCAAACGAACAAGCCCATGCGCAAGGTGATGCCAGCAAACACTCCAAAAAGGACTTAGCATCCTCAAACTTAATCTTAGATTTCTTAACAAAAAAGTTAACATGTCTTAGGTCCAATATGAGCCTTTTCTTCCCGTTAGGCTGAACAGAAACAGAAAGTGGATTCACAACTACTGGCGGACAAGGACACTGCACGACCGAACCGACCTTAAGAAGTTTGGTGATAGCGCCTAAAACAAAATCGTCATTCCGCAGAACACACTTATTATTCGGAAGAAAAACTGACATAGGAGTATAGTAAAAGGGAATTTTATACCCTTCCCTAATAATGCTGAGAACAAAAAAAGAAGCACCAATGCTTTCCCAAAACTAAACATTAGCTCTCAACCTCCCCTTTACGATAACTGATTCAGAACCCTCAAGATAATCTACATAACTGTGTTCCAATAACACTGTTTCTTCAAACCCGACAAAACTACTAAATGGATCTACAACATTAGGATACTCATCTGGTCCAAGTCTTTCTACAACTCCTGTATTTGCCAACAGTAGCGGTTGAGGTAGCTGGTAAGGCCCTGTTGCCGTAGGCGTGGCTGTAGCTAGGACAGAAAGGTGAGTTTGCCCAATGCCCAAACTGCACACAGGCGAAGCATTTGTCGGAAGGTTGTGGTGTTCTAGTACTCGATACGGCCGAAAGGACTGTTGGGTAAATGGCTGGTGGCGAAAAGGCTGAGAGGTAGAGCTACTTGAAGAACCCCCAGCGCCCATAGAGCCATCATGGTCCTGCTGAAATTTACGGGCCTGACCAGAACTTTGAGCCTGTTTCCGCAGGCGAATCTTGGAGAGCGCCCTTCTTTTGGCAGATCGCAGTTTCTTCTCATCTTCCGAATCATCAGCCAATTCGTCAGATTCATACTCTTCCACCGCAACCCAACCGGCGGGACTCTTGTCTGCAAAACGTATAACTTTGTTCTGCTTGTTCAGTAACCCTTTGATGTTCTCAAGCTCCTTGTTAACACCTGACAAATCTCCCTCATGGAGGTGATTGAAAGCAATGTTTATAGAGTCTAACAAACTCAAATTGAACTCAAACTGTAGCTTATTACCTTTAAACTGGAAGCTACTGGGAGCCTTCGCTTCAGTCTTCAACTTCTTGATTTGAGAGATCGTTGAAAACTCCTTCTGCCCGAGAGCACGCTTAAAATCAGCAAATTTCTTATCCAACTTTGAATCCAGGAGATGGGAAATTAATCCCACCATTTCCTCACCAGAAAGGCCGCTCTCTTGACCGATCTCAGAACCAGCGATGTACGGTTGAGAAAAATGGGTGCCCGTTTCGCCCATAATTTACAGAACGGTAACGAGAGATGCCGTCAAGTGACCTTGAATATGCAAAGATCACCTTGTATACCTGATAACAAATAATCACGCACACTGTCAAAATAACTCACGTGACAAATACCAACACATCAGTATGCAAAGCACTGAAGCAACGTACATTTTTGACGCGAGAAAATACATTACTCT
>OX419343.1:15898327-15965827 GCA_948470475.1 Galaxea fascicularis | reverse complement strand
ACAAACCTCATTTCCGGCGTATTTGTGCAGGCGCTAACAATGAACCTGTAAACCCGGTAAAAACCTGTTTACGTTTTGTTTACGCTTGTCTTGTCTGTTGAAAAGCAAGGCACAAAGCTACTGTGGATTCCTCGACGGATTTTTTCAAACGAAAAAACGCAGACTTACAAACTTACAAACGCAGACGCCGTTCGCGGTAGACTCACACAAGTAAATGTTGATGGTGAACGTACATTTCGAAACGTGTCGTTCCGCGAACTAGAAGCAAATATTATGAGATCAAATGAGCTGAATGAGCTATCAATGAGTACAAAAAGTGCACGAACATTGACTACCAATGACAAATGTTCCTTGACGAACTTGAGCGAAAACTTTGACGCAAACAGTTTAGGTGCTGGCGAATACCCGTTGATGATGAGATTAGAGGTACAAAGACGAACAGCAGCAGTAACAACATCAACTGGAAAGCGGCCATGTAGGGCGATAAAGAACCCACGCATCGAAGCGAAGATGCAAGTAACGTTTTTACTTTTATGGCTATTGTATAGATTATCAGCTGTATCAAGTCTGTGTAGTGTGTTAGTTTTATGTGTAATCTTGTACCTTCGCGTGTTCTACATGAATGTGTTAAGTTTATCAGTTTTATCAACACAAATGTCGGATGTACTTGAAAAATGCGAGGTATTTGAGAAGGCAATGCAATTATAGAAAGGAATTCAGATCTCGTTATGCTAAGTTTGTAAATTTTAACGACAACCGTAAATGCCATGTGCCATCAAGGCGTTGTGATCGTGAGCCCAGTAGGATACCAGTGAAGAAACTAAAAACTCTGTCATAGAAACTGCAGAAAACTAACATTGTTTGTGTTCCCACGGTCCTTTTACAACCACATCGAATGAGCTCATAGCAGGAATCCTTAGCTAGGGAGAGTGTCGTCCAGTGTGGCACCCAGCGATTACTTTCGAGCTTCCACCCCCAGCTAGATGGACTTGGTAATGTGGGCTGCTTTAACAGCGTCTGGCCCCATACAAAACCGGCTTGGAAGACAGCTCTCTTGACGTGTTGTAGTAGGGATGCGTGAGTGGGAGGGATGTTGTCAAGGGATCTTGCCTTTCTTGAGAAAAGCTCTTGCCTGACTTCATTTACTTTACTGAGGCTGCTCGTGCACTCATATAAGAGTACCACAAATCTCTCAATGACATCCATGCATATGTCATCTATATCCTCTGGCAACATCAGCAGCACTTTAAGAACAGGAGTAAGCTCTGGGAACATGTTCCACACATCCCACGCCGTCTTCTTTCCTCTCCCACTGAAAAATGAAACTGTGTCACACCCTGTTAATGCGTGAAACATCGGTAACACAGCTGCTTTCTCTCGACCTAGTGATGTAGCTATGGCATGTGCTGGAAGGTTACGGACCTGCTTGGAACAACCGAATGAGATCCACAGTTCATCTAATGAGAGAGTTGGAACAATGGAAATGGCAAGCACAACGACATCAGTATCATTGCTTCGGACCTTTATTCGTCAATGGCCATGTAGGCTAGCATCGAGTACATGGTTCATCAATCGTGTATCAACTTCTTCGTGATTACATGGTGCAAGAGCACTCATATCAGCCCTGTCTTCAGACGTAAGCACATTTTCGCCATGTGTTGCCAAGATTTTTTTCCCACTGGAAGCTGTAGCGAGATCACCTAGAAAGTAGATATCAAAGTTTTAAAAGTGTTTTGCCAGCAATATGCATGATTAGCATGGTTTACTTACTAGTCTTACACACGCACCTTGGTTGCTAGCAGTTTGAAGAGCTCGTCTTTGTTGTCATCAACTCTTAAGAATCTCTTCCAGTCAGACGGTATTCGGGTAGACAGCATAACCTTTCTCCTCTGACCTGATCCTCTCTTCTCCCTCGCCGCTTTCTTCAGAGAGTCATCTTTGTAGACGTCCCACACAATGTCAATCCTCTTTGCATCTTCTAGCTGCCTCAGAATGTACGGCGCAAAAATGGAGTTGAAATACTCTTCAAAGGGTTGGGTTGGAGCATCTGGACTACAACGGCTACATCCAGAATGATTGCATCCACACTCGGTAGCTCCACCGTCTGGCTGGTGGCTGGTGGCAAGCACTTTACAAGGTCCGCTTTGGTTCCTCCTCGGAGTTGCCCCATCTGCAACAGTGAAGGCGACTATGGCTGGTTTTCGAACTTGAAGAAGTCTTCAAGGTTTCCGTCACGGTTTTGACAGGCAATGTAGAGTCTCGAGAACAGTGCACAGTCTTCCTTCAACACCGTTATTTTGGCCTTATCTTTCGACACGACTTTCTTTTCTCGGGTGTTAAGGGTAGGAAGATTATTCTTCTTGATGGCGTCTGTTAGAAGCTTTGTTTTTTTCTCAAACCGTTCTTCAAGGAACACTTTGAATTGTTGCTCTCCCAGCTGTCTTGCAGTTCTTACGGTTTGCATGACCTCTTCATTCATGATATCTCTTGTGAGAAGGGCAGTAAGATCCTTGCCAAGCTCTTCAAAAGAGGACACTAGGTTGACTTAAGCAAAGGCACTTTGGATGGCTGGTTTGTTCTCATGATGGCTTTGGCTTTCATTAGCCGAGATTACTTCCTCGAATTCTTCAACCATCCGTGCAAGCTCTGGACCAGCGACCATCCATCTTCTCAGGGCAACGGGATTTTCTGTCAGCCCAACAGCACCTCCTTCACCTTTCATGACGGCATTTACTTGCTCGTGGGCATGGTCTAGGGTGATTGACGAGAATAACCTCTGTCTTGTGGGCTACAAAAGAGCCGTTATGGAATTCTGTACATACATCTGGATGCTTAACGGGAAGCTCGCACATGTCCCGGTAATGCACAGCTAGCCATCTTGCATAGTTATGGCTGTCCAGGGCAAACATCCAAGGAAGTAATTCCCTAATAGCTTTAAGATACAATGAAAAATTAGCTTCGTGGATCGCTCTCACAAGCTGGAGACAGACAAGTTCCAAAACTAGAACAGTGTCCCAATAGAGAAACTGCGGGCACTTCTTCATCTTCTCGTCTCTCCATTCATTAAACGGTCTGGCCGGCCCATCAATCTCTTCGGATCTGCTGTATTCTTCATACGCTTTCTTCATCAGTACATGAAGACTAGCTGCTGTCTCTTGGTGAGCACGTCTTGTTCGCATTATATGGCTGGCTGTTAGCAAGGAATCGGCTACACCTGGTGATGTGACTGATGCATTTGTTAGTACCTCTGGCCATCCGCTTCCAGTAACCCACTTGCCTAAAGCTTTAAAGGCAGCCATTTCAATATGTAATCCGCCAAGCATGACAACTACCTGACTCTCGTCCTATGCACCACCAACTGTCCACTGAATTTGCTTCGTAAAGCAAACAAAGGCTGATCAACTGCAACGACAGGAATTTGGGAGGGATTGAGGTGCTTAATGGCTGCACTGATGACATTGATAGCATGTGCAATCATAGCAAGAGAGTGAGCGTTCTCGGTAAACATCGGCAGCAACGATATTAATGCTGACTGATGAGATGACAGAGACAACTTTGAAGCCCGGTATGCTGCCCACGACACGGTGTCTTCTCTTGTTAGCTCCTTCTTATTAAGAACTTGCCTGGTTTTTTCCAACCAATCTTCTTCCAGTACACTGTGGTTAGAGGTCAAATCACGACCTGGTATAGATATCAACTGAACCATAGTGCTGGGAACAACAATGTTCGTAGAAGGAAGAGTTAAGGGTGATACGTCAGTGTAGTAGGATGGCAGCGAGGCAATCTTCTTCGAAGTCGAGCTCTTATCAGGATCGAACACATTGGTGGTTCTGTCTTTTCCTGACTTTTCGGTACTTGGATGCTGTACTAAGGAGATGGCAATGCCGTGAAAGGAGTCGTGTGAGCTAGTAAAACTTGGATTATGGTCGATGTTGTCGACGGCTGCGGTTGTAAATATACCATCACGTAGCTTGGAAGGGCATACTACGCCGTCCTTATCATATCTATCAATAATGCTGTTAGTTGTGTCGGGAGAGATAGATAGGAGCCTGTCGTATGATATACACAATCCAAGCTTGTAGAAGGTATCAATCAACGACTTCTCTGGTTGCTGCATATATAGGAAATGGGCACTCTCTGTTCCTGACATGGTGAGTGTGGTGAATGGTACCAGTAGTGTTGCCTGATTTGTCTCGAAATCGAGATATGGTGTTGAAAACCAACAACTGAGCAACAGTAAGGCATGCCTGACTCTGCTGAATCCCTTTTGGTCATTGGGTCTCTCATGATCATATCTAGCAATGTTTTAAGTGAGGTTGGAACGGCATCTGTCTGGGAGTTGGTTGCAAATTTTCCATTGAAAGAGTTTTTCACCTGCAGAATTTCTCTCCTTGCAATCATTGCTGCTTTCGCTAAACAAAATGCCTCTGAGTCCCTATTGGTAGCCTTGAGCAAGACATCGTCGATTTCATGGCTGAGGATTAAAAGAACCTCTCTTCCTTGAGCATGTGCTGTAAGATCAGGAAAGGCTGTCAGTACACGAGTCTTCAGTCTTGTAGCATTGATCCTATCAGGTTGCTCTCCCTTCACAAGATCTGAAAGCTTTAACACAGCTGGCTTCTCAACCTCGAGACTTTCATCAATAAAGGTAACAAGTTCTGAAAATGCAAGTTCCTCTATGTTTATAGGCTTATATGATGAAGTGTTTTCAGAGTTAAGCGACAATTTCAGTTTCCTAGCTTGATTATACAGGCCAATGAGGCATTTCGCATGGTACTTTGCTTCGGTCGCTACCATGTCCCCCGACGCCAGCTTGCCAATCAGCCTGTTATCGTTTAGAAGAGATGCACATTCTCTTACTCTTCTATCAACCTCAAGAGTGGAAGCAGCATGAAGATTGGCTGGGATGTCGCTTAAATCACAAAACAAGCATTGATTGGTTACCGGGTTGCTTGGAAAGCTGGAACGCCTGGCCTTGACGGGGCTGGAAGTGCTTTCTGTTGCAAGGAGGTTGTTTTCCTCTTCGTTCTCACCATCAAATTTTCTTTTCTTCCGCACACACTCTAAATTTGCATTGCCAAACCTATTTCTACACGTCTTGTGCCATGAGGCCTTTTTCTCTTTAATGGTGTGCTCTATTCCCTGACCTTGATTTAGCACTTCGACGTTTAAATTTCCAGGAACAGATCCAATCTTCTGGAACTCTTCTACGTTTCTAGCAAATGATGAATAGCTTGCTCCGACGTCTTTCCTCTTCGAAATTGCAGGACATTGCAAGGGTTCTCCAGTCTTGGTTTGGCAAATAATACATAGATTCCAATCCATGATGCCTCAACAAAACATTTGTAACTGAAAATGTTTGATTATACCTGTTAACGTCTTGAAAATGATCAACACAAGAGTTAAGTCTTACATTTGAAACGAACGGTTTTGTTATCCCTTCATCGTTTTTTTTTTCATGTTTTGCATTTACTCGTTTTATAAGAAGACGCTATGATTATTTCAAAAATACCTCCAAGCATTCACTTGTTTAACTTGTACAAAAACTTGGAGTTGTTATCCTGTTAGTTAAGCTAGCAATAATGGCAAAAATAAGTGTCTTACCTGTAATAACTGTAAGTGCCCAACCATGGCGGCTGCCATCTTGGAAACCGCTAGAGGCATGGGAGCTAGACCCTAGGTTTTTTTATTTCAAAATTTAATTAATTCGTGAAGGGTAGCAACAACTAAGGACCAAGAAACGTTCACATTAAAAATGCAGCAAACTCAATGCAAAAAAGTTCATTTAGTGCTTTGTGAAATATCATTTAGAAGATAATTGGCAAATGCAATAATCAAACACATAATATGGTTCTCAAATGCACCTGCACAGTGTGTATTTGAGATTATTGTAAGGTTGACAATGCGTAAAAAGCTACAGCTTTTCATTAAAATAATGAATGAGTGATATTAAATACATTTTCCGCTGGTATTTAGTGTCACATACCTCACTGGAATTTTTCTGTCAGGTGTCGGAGGACGCTAATTGCTAAGTCGTGATAGGTCGCTTCTTTCTATTTATACTTTACGGCGGTTTTAGGTCGCTCTCTCTCGCTTGCAGCCCTACACTTATTATCCTTCGAGCCGGTTCAAGTTTTCTATTTCACACGAGTATTGCGCGTCGATTGAGGATGCCTAATCCTGGAGAAGGCATGGAGCTTGGCGCTGCTGAACCTAGAGTTGCTGGTACTTCTAATCCCGGAGATTCGCCTGTCATTAACGAAGTCTTCTCGATGTTCAAAAGCTATCTTGAAGTTAAACTGGATGAGAAAAGTAAACAGATCGAGTCGAAATCGAGGGTGGACAAACAGGTTACTGTCATGAAATACAAAGGTAACCAGAAACAATTTGAGCACAATGCCCAGATCGATTTAATCTTTGATAAGTTAACTTCTGCAAATGTTCCTGAAAACCAAGATATCACTAAATTGGTTGTCGAAGGCAAGGAATTGATCCGTAAGCGCCAAAAGTTGATCCGAATAGCCGATAAGAGTTGCCGACGGTTGGAGAGTAGTGGATGAGTACGTCTCTGATGAATTGGCATCCGGTTCCGAGGATGAGAAGCGGTTGAAGAAGGCTAAGGACGCAGCAAACCGTAAACGAAGGCAAGCCGCACAAGGTCGCCACGGGCCAGAAAAGAGAACTAAAACCTCTCTTTCATCAACAGATCAGCAGCTTTTTCGCGGTGAGCCTATGTATAACATTATATTTATGCGTCCCTGTATGTGTTTCCTCCGATATTAATTGGTTTGTTTTCTGTTGTATCTACTAGTTGGGGTACTTTGGGGTACTTAGGGTCCGCATGCGATCCAACCATACCTCGCTGTACCGGTTCAAGTTTTCTATTTCACACGAGTATTGCCCGCCCGCCCACCCTCTTTTCAGATATGTTCATATTATTCTGTTCCTGTTTATCCCTTGCCTGATACTGCCTTTGTTTTCATTTATTTCCAGGCGGCAGAGAAGCTCATGTGGATCGCGCGCGATGCTTCAGATGCTTCAAGCTCGGTCACTGGGCAAGAGACTGTACCAGCACTTGGTCAAGTTCCAGAAATGTCTACCGTGGAACCGGTTTCACCCCCGGATACTCTTACCTCTCCCACAAGCCAAGTCACGGAATGCAACCCCAACCCGGTCCTGAGGAAGTTGCGGATATTGCACAGGTACATCGTGAGAGCGGATGGTTTGAGTTTGAGTTGACTGATCGTTTGCCACTTGTAAATGTTAAAGGGAATCTTCGAAGAAACCTGGGTTTTTGGAAATGCATTGGAACCTCGAAATTTATTCTCAATGTCATAGAGAGAGGATATATGCTTCCTTTCCTTAGTCTTCCGGAACCAGCAGTGTTTAGAAACAACAGATCATCCCTTGCCCATGCTGACTTTGTTGAGGATGCTATACGTGAACTTGTTGAATCGAATCGTGTTCTTGAAGTTGTAGAACCTCCCATGGTGGTCAATCCCTTGTCAGTTTCCATTCAAGCCACTGACAAAATGAGGCTAATTCTTGATTTAAGATACATTAATAAGTGTCTGAGAAAAATGCGCGTGAAATATGAAGACTGGAAAATTGCCTTGTCCTACTTCATGACACAAGCATTTATGTTTTCTTTTGACTTGAAAAGCGGATACCACCATATTGAAATTTTTGAGGGTCATCAAACTTTCCTCAGTTTCTCTTGGGAACATCATGGCTCTAAATTCGCTAAGTTTTACGTGTTTACAGTTTTGACTTTTGGTTTATCGTCCGCGCCTCACATTTTCACCAAAACCCTTAAGCCTTTGGAAAAACATTGGAGACATCAAGGCATATGCATTGCTATTTTTCTTGACGATGGCTGGGCTATAGAAAGAGATCGCCAAGTGTGTAGTAGCATAGCTAAAGCAGTGAAAAACGATCTTAGAGACGCAGGTTTTGTCACAAATGACGAGAAATCGATATGGGAACCTTGCCAGCAAATCGATTGGCTGGGTCTTACATGGGACAGTGCTCGAGGAACCATTGAAATCGTTGATAGAAGGTTTGCCAAAATTCTCAGTGCTATTGACAGTATTGTTGACTCTGGCTTCGTTATTTCTGCCAGAAAACTGGCTTCTTTCACAGGGCAAATTATTTCTACATCGCCAGTTTCCGGGAATATCTCCAGAATCATGACTAGGCACTGCGTTTTGTCTACATTAACTGTCCAGCATTGGGATGAGAAAATTGAATTAGATCAGTATTGCATTGAAGAGTTGCGTTTTTGGAGAGCAAATTTGAATTCCCTCAAGGTCCGGGATTGTTTCCTCATCCATAAGCCTCAACATTTCGTTTATTCTGATGCGAGTGCCACTGGCTGTGGTTCTATTATTACCCTTAATGAGGATCATATCTGTCATAGACTTTGGGAACCATCTGAATGCTCCAAAAGTTCTACTTGGAGAGAGCTTGCCGCCATTGATTTTGCTCTCGAATCGTTCGCACCAGTTCTGAAGGATTCCCTCGTCAAGTGGTTTACGGATAGTCAGTCGGCTGCAAAAATCGTCGAAGTGGGAAGCATGAAGTTAGACCTGCACAGACTAGCTGTCAAAATTTTCCAATTTTGTGCTGTGCATAATATTCGTTTGGAGGTCCAGTGGATCCCGCGCACGGAAAATGAAAGAGCAGATTATATTAGTCGTCTTATTGACTTTGATGATTGGCAGATTACTCCGGAACTGTTTCTCCGTTTAGAAGAATTATGGGGTCCGCACACAGTTGACTGTTTTGCCAATTTTTATACTGTGAAACTGCCAAGATTCTTTTCCCGGTTTTGGAACCCGGCGACATCAGGGGTGGACTTTTTTGTTCAAAATCTAGAATCTGAAAATTGTTTAGTGGTTCCTCCAGTACCTCTTGTTGCTCGCGCCCTCCATTATCTGAGTTTACAGAAGGCGAGGGCTACTGCTGTGATACCACTATGGCCTTCGTCCAGTTTCTGGCCTCTACTCACAAGTAAATACAAGCGGTTTGTGAAAGGCTGTTTCATACAGAATGGATCTGAGGCGCTCACTTTAGGAAGAAATTTGAATTCATTCCTGGGCTCTGTAAATTTTACAGGCAATGTTGTGGCGCTTAGACTGGAATTTTAGTAATGAATGAAATTCCCGCGCGTTTCGTTTATTTGTAAGCTGACAAGGGTCACTGTAGTTCGATTTTCTAGAGTCGTATGACACTGGTCATGAGGAGGATGTATGTGCTTAGAGAAATGACACTGGTCATATGCAGTGGCAATTGCTTACAGGAGTGTGAGCTGAAGCATTTGAGCGGTCCATAAGGGGCCAAGAGGGTCCGAGGTATCCCTCACATACTGTATGAACCTTTATGGAGGACAGCTGTGTCCGTCTGTTTTATATTCGCCAGCTGACTTGCGGCCCACTGTGTGTTAGACTATGTGGCCGAACATGTGTAAACGTTTGCTAGTCTTTCTCACGACATTTTTAGTTTGGTGTTATGAGCGAGTACCCGCTTTAGCGGCGCCCGCCCTTTCTAGGGCCTTTGTGTTTTGTCTGGTATATCTATCCCTGCGAGCGTCAGGCATTTGTTTTCGAGTTCTAGGATTTTTAGGCGCGGATAATTTATGCTCCGTCGCCGTTCCATTGCGATATTATAGAGTTTAGTTTTTCTTTTAATATGTTTAGGTGTTTATTTGTTACTTTGCCTTTGTTCTAAAAAATTTATGTTTATAATTTTTCTTGCAGGTCGTAATAGCAAGTAAAGCTTGGACGTTACTCCCTTCTGCTCTTAGGCCTGATCGGCATTCCTTATTTAGTACCTTGCTTAACTCTAGGGCTAATTCTACTGCGAAAAAATACATCAACGAAATTAAAAAGTTTTTTGTATGGTGTAGGAGTAGACAGATTCCTGTTCAGTTACCTTTTACTGCTCCTGTGGTCGCCCTTTATCTATTTAACTTAGATCAACAGCTTAGGTCCCTTGCCTCAGTGGTCTTGGTCCATGCGGCGCTCAAATGGCTCCATTCTTTCTCACCTGATAACGGCCCTAATCCTTTGGATAACGCTTGCTGCAGAAGCATGGTTGAGTGTGCCAAGAGAGCAAGGACTCTTCCAGTTAGCAAGAAGAAGCCCGTTGATGCTGACGTCGTTAAAAGTATTATCGACAGATTTGGAGCTGAAGGCGCTTCTTTGAAGGACTTACGTATTGTGGCAGTAACCTGTTTAGGTTTCGCTGGATTTTTTCGTTTTAATGAATTAGCCAACATTCAGCCTAACAACTTATTCTTTCACGAGGAGTTTGTTAACGTATTTGTACCAAAGAGTAAAACAGATGTGTATAGGGAGGGGAACTATGTGTATATCTCCAAGTTAGAAAGTAATTATTGTCCTGTGGCGGTTTTGCGTAGGTATATCCAGGCGGCCGATATTGACCTATCTAGCCAGTTACCCTTGTTCAGGCCGTTAACGAAGAAGAAGTTAGGGTATACTCTTAGAAATGGCAAATTATCTTATTCCCGTTGTAGGGAGATATTCAAGGACGCTTTAAAGGATGTGGGCTATGATCTAAAGATTACGGCCTCCATAGTCTACGTTCTGGTGGGATAACCTCTGTTGTTACTAACGATCCCTCGCGTAACGTTTCTGAGAGGTTGCTTAAGCTTCACGGACGCTGGAAAAGTGACGAGGCTAAGGACATGTACGTATTAGAACCACAATGTAGCCGTTTACGAGTAACAAAATATGTAGGAATTTAGGTTAGTGTCCATTATATTATTCTCTTGTAATGTATCTTAAAAACAAAACAAAAAAACAGACAACCAAAGGGTAATAAAAGTGTTAGGGTCCGCATGCGATCCAACCATACCTCGCTGTACCTGTTTTTGCGGATATTTAAGCGGTAAATAATTTACGTTCGTTTGAACGTAGTGAATTAGAACGTAATTATAGCGCCATGCCTCCATCTTTGACATTCCACCACAGGTATCCCAACAAAAAAATAATTTAAAAAAAGGATAAAAAGGTGACGTGATCACATCTTAATTATTATGTAGCACAGGATACCACATACAGTATTGTGCAAAAGTAATGCAAGCGAAATGCGCGAATTTCGTTCTTTGTTCCCGCGACTTTTCGACGAAAGTTCGCACGAAAGTTCGAGTGAAATTTCTCGGCGTATCGAGCGATAATTCGCTTAAACAAAGGACGATTTTTCTTCGAAGTTTCGTTAAGCTAAAGAAAATTCGTGAGCAAAAACGATAATTCGCAGGCAGTTCACGAAATTTCGCAACGCATTGAACGGGGCATGTACTAAAACCCGAAACAACGAAACGAAACGACCGAAACGAAACCACCGAAACAATGTGATTACATGGATTTTTGGTCTCCTATATTCTGTCCTTGTAATTCACAATCTCCTCCACTACTATACAGTTTAAACATAGTCTCAGGGAGACAAGTAGCGATACTGACTGAGACGTTGTCAGTGAATACTTCGATTCTTTCCCTAACTTTTCAATTCTTTTCCTTTCTTTTCTTTTCCCATCTGCTTTGGTCGGTGCTCCGCCCTAAAAATACATAAAAAAAATACGAAACCATTTTCTTTCTTGAAGTCCTAAATGTAAGATAATTATGTCTTTTGGTGGCTCGTGGCTTCGTTTCGTTCGTTTCGCTTGTTTCGGTGGTTTCGTTTCGGTCGTTTCGTCTCGTTGTTTCGGGTTTTAGTACATGCCATTGAACGGCAGTTCGGGAGCGTTCAAGCAATTTTCTTTCAGCAGCTGATACGAACAAACTGTCGTGCAACTCACAAGAGATAAATTTGTAAATACGTGCCGTTAAAGCTGTTTGTAAATACGAGCCGGTTTGCAGTCATCAATCACCGATTAAGGGGCTAACATTTTTATCTATGACAAATACGTTACTAAAATCTTACTCACCTAAAGTTGGTGAAACGCTTTCAACCAGCTTCGCTTGTTCAAGTTCAGCTCGGGCTCAGTTTCGTACGCAGAGAATTAGAACACACTGAACTGCATTACGAAGACAATGAGCTCAGTTCGTTCCACAGTGTCGGGATAATTTTCACACGTTAGGCGCGCTACCGCAAGAGTTTTTTTTTCCACAGTTTTCTACCTCTGAAGTTCTCTGCGCGCTATAACAAATATGTTTTTTGAACGGAGCTCTTTTTTAGCTTTAAATAGACACCAGAAGCATCCAAATATCTTTCCTAGAACCAGAATTATGATTTTTTTTTGACTGGACTACAGGATTTTTGTTTCAGTTTCACAGTCAGGCTGTTTGTTTACATTTTGTTTACAGTGTCGGGATAATTTTCACACGTTGGGCGCGCTACCGCAAGAGTTGTTTTCCACAGTTTACGACCTCTAAAGTTCTCTGCGCGTTATAACAAATACGTTTTTTGAACGGAGCTCATTTTTAGCTTTAAATAGACACCAGAAGCATCCAAATATCTTTCCTAGAACGAGGATTATGATTTTTTTGACTGGACTACAGGATTTTTGTTTCAGTTTCACAGTCAGGCTGTTTGTTTACATTTTCGCGCATTAGCGAGAAGTGTTTAGAAATGTAAATACACACAGTTTACCGGTCTGATCCAATTGGGAAAGATTCTTATCATAGGAAGATAGCAGAATTCATGTTTCATTGTTACGATACAGTAATGAATTATTTGTTTTGGGGTTTTGGATCAAGTCAACATTGTAGCGCTCCTTCTGAAACAACTAGGTGAGTTTCAAAGCTAACATTTCGTCGAGCTGTGATGCTATTATTTCGGCAGATTAATGGCTTCTTTCGTGTGCAATAATTGGAAAGGTTATTTATAAATTTCACTCGATGAACTTTGCTTCGAAAACGCTCTTGGCCTATTGAATAACAATAGATCGAATTTTCGGGAGAAGCGAATTATCGTTCGAAAAATCGCAGCGACTTTTCGGCAGGAGCGAATTATCGCTCGAAAATTCGCGGTGATTCATCGCGCAAAGCGAATTATCGTTCGAAAAATCGCGCGGATCCAAACAATAGGTGTCACGAAAATGCGGGGAAATTTCGTCGTAATATCGTATCGAGCGAAATTTCTTCGAAAAGCCCCGAAAAGCCAGGAATTTCGTCGAAATTCGTTTGCATTACTTTTGCACAATACTGTACGCTACTAATATATTAGTTCCGTGTTTATTTTTGTACTCTGGGGCTCTTTTCCAAGCAATTTGATTATCAGTCTCGTTTTCATGCTATTAATTTCCGGACATGCGCAAATCTCGAGTCCGGGGCTTAATTTAGCTTGGATCCATATCGGGAATGGTTTGTTACAGGGTTAGTTGTAATCACGCAAAGTTTTGTGCTTTTATCACAAAATTGAACAATTCAGCTATTTTGTGGACGATAGCAGCTGTACTACTGTGCGGAAATCATCCACAACATCCATTTGCTACTCGAAAAGCCTGAGTGAAGGCCATTACGGCCTCTAGTTGATTCATTATATTCTATATTAATATTTCAATCTTTAAATATAAACGCATTTTATTTTTTGTATTTAGTTTTTAAATAAACACAAACATTGATACAACAGTCAATTTCTTCATGGTATTCAGGTTGGGTAAATATTATACAATATGTTTTTTTTTTCTTTGTTTTCAAATATACAGGGATACAAAATTGATCATGGTAAGTTGTAAGGTAAAACATATCAGAAACTGGGTGTTTATTTTCTGTCATATTTTATATTATTATATAAAAAATATTTTCAATTATAATATATATTATTTGTATTATGCCCATTTTGTGATGAAAGAATATCAGATCCACCAAATAAATAAAATAATGAATGTTGTAAACATAAAAACAACATAACAGAAAATGGATATATAACATGTATAAATTGTGGCCGAGTCAATGGTTATGATTTCAAAACGGAATATTTTAATTGTCATGAAAATTTGTTCAAAATACATACCAAAAGTATTTATCATCGAAAATATCATATTCAAAAAATAGTTAATGCATTAGAAATAAACATAAATTATGATATCAAAAACAAAATTTATAAAATATTTAATTTAATAGGTAATTACCATGACCAACAACCATCTAGAAAAAGAATTATTAGTATAAATTTTTTACTTAATGAGATTTTGAAATTATTAAACATACAATATGAATCACTGAAAATAATAACTCATGGTGGAAGAAATGTTATAAAACCATTAAATGCAAGTTACCTTAGCTTGCTCAGTAATAAATTTGTTGTCTTATTTTTTTCAAACTTATCAGAAATGTTAGTTGTAGTTTCAATAAAAAAATTATCAATTGTTTTCAACTTATTTATAAAGTTATTATGATGGTATTCATTACCTCTTAAATATGCTCTAATATCATTTAATATTTTTTGATAAGTTGTTAATGCTTTATTGTAGGATTCTTTTTTTAACAAGTCTAGATAAAAAGATAATATTAGATCAGGAGCTGAAATAGAAGCTAATAAAATAGGATTCAATGTAATTCCTGTTGATACTCCACCTACTAATGCAAGGATATATGAGGTAGTTTTTAAGATTTTCTTTTTCTTGATGAAATATTTTGCTGCTTTAGTATATATCCATTCTTTTTTATTGTAATATTCATACAATCCATTAATTCTTCTTTTCGTTCTTCTTCCAATTGTTTGTCAATATGATTGAAGTTGAAAACAGATACTTTTTTAGTTTTTGCCATATTTAATAAGCTGGATTAACTTTCATATTCAACAATTAACATAAAATCTTCATTTCTAGATGAAAAAAATAATTAGTCCTAAAATTAGTAGGGGAATGATATTGAACTAGGCCATCTTCTGCCTGTGAACTTCCAGCAAAAGCATGTCTTACACCATTATTTTGATGTTAAAGTTAAAATAACACTTTCATAAGCAAAATTACGGCTGTTTTTATAATAATGAATAATAATTATTTTTTCTACACGTTACAATCTACATACTGAAATACAATCTAACTAACAAATCTACAGAACACTACTTACAGCTTTAAGTTAAGTTACATTGAGATGGCATGTTTACATACATTTCTTATGTAGTTTAAAATTTTCCATTGTTACTGAATGCTGTTCCATATTGTTGACTAAGACTACAAAATCCGATTACGTATTTGGACAAGCATAGATAGGCCACTATGTCGGAAATATCGCTAATAAGGTCACGCGATTTAAGTTTTGCAAATTTTTGCGCTCTTAACCCCTCAAAGGTAGCCAAGGAGAGGTTTCCATTTTTCAGGCTGGAGGTTGAGTCCGCTTGTTTCGATTTCATAAGTTTTTTTCAAAAGGCGCAGAAATTGTGAAAGGTTGGGAATTTCATCTCTCAACTTACACTTCGAAATATAGTATCTGCTCATGAGACAGGAGAAATTTATTTTCAGTTTTGTATTTGAATTGTCTGGTTTCAGGCCCAAAGCAGTGGCCATGGCAAGATGATTACCCTTCTGAATTAAAGAGGATGACTGTAGCCATTGAAAAAAGGTTACCTTGCATTGCCAAAAAAGGTGAAGCAAAGTGTCTGTTACTTCCTTACAGAAGGTACAAAGATCATTATCTTTCATTTCAATCTTACACAAAAAGGAATTTGTAGGCAGGCGTCTATGGAGAAATTTAAACTGAAAAATAATTATGTTGGTACTTTTTTTGCATGTTCTCGTAAGCTGAAATGTTTTTTTCTTATCTATTTCTTCCTCATTAAGGTCACAATCTCTGTACAATTTTGTTTGGGAAGCTCTCGGTTTTTCACTCTTTGTTGCAACGAGATTTATATACGTTAAACTGCTGGGTTTCTTCGTTTTTTGGAAAGCTCTAGTGAAAGATTCAACCTCAGCAGTTTCCAGACTGTCAATATTTTCCTTGAATCTCTTCTTCATTGTCTTTAACGATGCGATAATCCCACTGAAAGCAAGTGGGCAATTTTTGCAATGATATTTGTTTAAAAACTCTGTATAGGAGAGGAAACAGGTCGACTGTCAAAATTCCTTTGGCAAGCCATTCTCGAAAATATACAGGTTTGTTGTCAATTCTTATTAAAGTATTATTCCAGAGACGCTGTGTTTTATACTGCTCTAAGGAAGAGATGTTGCTATTAAAATTAACCTCGGCCCAAATCAGCAGTATTTCATTAACGAATATATCAGAAGTTTGAAAGTGGTTTTTCGTATCTTTTTTGTCTAGGCTACCCAAACATACAGCTTCCCCCCGTATCTGCCGAGTTCTAGGTCAAGAAAAGTCTCCATTTTCCCATGTTTGTTTTGTCAAGATATTTTTTGATCCAGATAGTTTTTAAGGATTTACTGAATGAGAAAAGATCAATCATTTTAAGCCCACCATCGCTGTACTCGCTAATTATAACGTTTCCTTTAATCTTGTCGGGTTTCTCGTCCCATAGGAAATGATAAAAAGCTTTGTTCAATTCTTGATAGCTTGGTGGTTTGTTTGCAAAGGAGAAATGACATTAACCAGCTGGGAGGCGACTAGGCTTTTTAATACAGCGATTTTCCAAGTAAGCTTAATCTTTGATACTGCCAATTTTTAAGTACGTTCTGAACTTTTTTCGTTTTTTTCTTCGAAATTCAGAGTCATGGTTAGTTCAGAGTCTATTGAGAGCCAAACTCCTAGTGTTATATTTTTCAGCTCTTGCCATTTGAAATCTTTTTCTGGACACAAGAGTTCTGAGCTTCTCGGCTTTGAACCTATCCATAATGCTTCGGCTTTTTTGTTGTTAAGTCTGAGGCCAGATATCTTGCTGAATTTTTCTATAACGTCGAGAGAGATTTGAAGCGTGTCTTGTGAGCCGTCTAGAATTAATGTGGTATCATCTGCATATTGACTTAATTTAATTTCATTTTGGCTGATTGAAATACTTTCAATACTAGGGTCCCGTCAAATTGCGTTAGCTAGAACTTTGACAGAAAGAAGAAATAAATATGGAGATAAAGGGCAGCCTTGTCTCACCCCTCTTTCAATTTTAAAACAATCGCTCATCCACCCGTTATTTATTATGCATCTTTCAATATCACAATAAAGAGTTCGTATCCATTGTTGGATCGAGAGGCCGAAGCCATAATGCAATGTACTTCTGGGAGTATGTAAATTGAGAATTTTTTCCTTAGCCAGTTGAAGATTTCTTTTCGTTTTGAGACCTCTCCCAGACCCCTTACATTCAAAGAGCTAAGCTTTAAATCTCCAGAGATTATAATGCGGACACCTCAAAAGGCGTGACTTGTAAACATGATTTAAGCGGCAAGGGACCCACAGAATAAATTGGTTTGCCCTTTTGTATGCAAATACGCTGGTGGTGTAAAAAGGGTATTTTAAACAAAACACTCGTAGCTGTAAGTAAAAACAAAGATACACATAAACATACACAAACAAAGCGGCTTTTGCAATCAAACCTGGAATTTTGGGAAAGAAAAAAAAGCAGCAATTCGCATTGCATAAGCTCGATAAAAAACCCTATTTTTTGGATGTGCATTATCGATGTTACTATCCAAAGGCGGGTTAGGCCGTCCACATAAGTCGTAACTAGAAAAATATTTAACATCAAAATATTAAGCGCAAAAAGTGAAGAAAATAATTGTCTAAGTATATTTTCCTAAATTAAACTGAGGTGTTAAACAATGAGAAAAAAAAAGTACTACACTACGGGATTTCCAGGATTTTTCCTTCGGGCCGCAGCTTACCTCTATTGAAAAGTTTATCTGGTTGAGCCTTGCTGAAAGCTGCAGGGATTTCATTGGCCTTGGCTTTCTTAAAAGTAGCCATTAGCCGTTTTCTCCTCTGGACGATTTCGTATGGTAGGTCTTGGTACATTTTATAGTTGCTGTCTTTAAGACGTCTTTCCAGCGATAGGATCTTCTCGCCGTTCTTGTATCTCAAGAATCTTGCGAGGATAGGCCTTGGCTCATTCTCCTTCCTTTTTCCCAGCCGGTGGAGTCGTTTTATTTCTACGCTGCTTGCATCCATAAAACCAAGCTCGGTTTCCATAAACAAACGAAGGACATGTTCAGTATTCTCTTTATCACTGCCTTCTTCGAATTCATTGATGCTTTCAAACTTAATGTTCTCCCTTCGGGAGTATGCATCGAGATACAGATTTTTTGTTTCTAAGTCTTTAATTTAAGCTCTGTTTTCTTCCTCAATGGTTGCGATTTTGAGGCCGATATTTTCTTGCTTCTTATCCACATTCGCAAGGTATAATAAAGAATTAACCCAGTTACTAAACTAGGTTTAATGCAAAATCAAAACCCTCATCAAATATAAAATATTTACTTGCATTTTTATTTCTATAACCTCTAACATAGCTCTATTTTAATCCAGCATTTAGTAATGAATGACCACCTAAATCCAAATGTTCAAGACAATAAATACGATCTTCAATTTTTAATTTATCATGAATATTTGTAGATTGATTGAATTTGATTTCATTGTTTGTATTATCATAATTAATTTTTTTTATGATTATATATTGAAAAAATTTTCAAATCTACATTTTCATTAAAATAAATTCTATCACTAACTTCAAATTTATCATCATCACCAACTTTAATACCATTTGTAAAAATACCATAACCATTTTCATCACCACTCATTACATTATTACTTCCTTGTTTTATATTATGACCAGATAAATCAAGATCTGTACCCAAACCAAGTTCCTTACCACCATCAGTCATTTTAAATAATAAATAATTTCTATTATATATTCCTTTATCATTAATATTCAAATCAACTTTCATTGTCATTTTACCATCTTCCATTGTAAATGGAGGACCATCATAAACAGAAGGATCAACATGATTAGTGTTATAATCAACACCGTAAGCTGCAAGATATAATGGAAGATTATCTGGAGCAGCTGATAATTATCTACTTGATAAATGGTCAAAACTAAATATAATTGTTGAATTAGTGGTGTTTGAACAATTCTTTTTCTTATGTTTACTATTGCTTTGAAATAATAATATTTTGTTGACCCAACCATATATGAAAATTTAGCATCTTTATAATGTAATTGATATATTTTTTCCCTGTGTAGCTAATGCAACTTCTTTCCAATAAGCTTCATTAGTAACGAATATTTCAATAATTAATGTAGATTCTGCAGTAGTCACAGGATATATATTGAAACCAAATGTACCCTTATAAGTTGGAAAAATATTATCTTTAGTCATTGTGAAATATAATACCTTTTTATTAATAGGATGAGCAGACCAAGATAAATTATCTATTTTATCAGAAATCCATACATCATCTTCAGCACTAATTTCATTAGTGCTCATTATATATTTGTATATGTTGATATCATCATGAGATGGTGATGGTTTTATTTGTGAATCAACATATTCTAATAACAAAGGTTTTTGGACAAACAATTGAGAATAAAAATTAGTGATAATAATTTTGAATGACATTTCGATGATTCACTCATCATTTTCAAATTTGTAAAAAATTAAAAACTAAGTCAGATTCTCGTGAGTTCTTTAAATACTAAAAATGTGTGTGAAAAACTCGTTGCATATAATTAAAACACTGCAATGTGGAACGTAGACGGTAACACTTAGGTGTTAAATAGTTTTTCTTTGATTGAGTCAGATTGAGTGTTCAGCTCAGATTTCATTTCTTGGATAAAGAGCATTTCGTAAATTAAGCATTCAAATTTCCCACGACATTTCCTAAGAATGGCAAATTGTTCACGAAGATTTTTGTTCCTCTGATTGTGGGCGTCACGCAGGTATTTTCCAATAGCAGAGTGCTTGTGCTCCTCAATGCGTTGAAAAAGGTGTCGGCAAGTATAGCCAACATAATCCGTATCACACAGATCACATTGAATTTATAGACAACCCCATTTATTGTTTGATTAGTTTCTCATACAATAAATACCGCATCTTTGGTTGTATTAGGTACAAAAAATGTTTTTGGCAGTGATCTGCTTTGACAAATAATTCTTGCAAAATTACCACTGTCATATGGAAACATCAAGATTCTGTTATTCCTAACCAATCCATGATAACTATATACAACCAGTTTATCAAAAGTTATACTTGTACTATTCGAACCATTTAATCTATTTAATTCAGCGGCTGTGGTATTGATTGTGGTATGATCAACTTTCCAACAATTTCTTCTTAAATTTAATGTTCCTGTTATATTATTATCAATACTATTAATAACAAAATCTGATGTTCTTCTTCCAGCTCTACCATGATAATTTTTAATCTTAGGAATGTAAAGGGGGTACATTTGAAAAATCCTGAACTCTTGGTTTAATATCAAGTGTCATTATATTCATCACTAATGTTAATTTGATTGCAAAAAATCGCATTATTTGTACCATAGGTTGGTATTTTACCAGACCCAATATTTTGAGCAGGGGTGCTTAGAAGGCTTTTATCAACCTTACTGGCTGAGGCTGTCTCTAGTTAATGAAATACAATCCCATCCTAGGCTTCTGTTCCCTCGGCTACATTAGCTAATTTTTTGTCTTGAATATCATAATTATTGTTTGCATCTAATTTCCTTCCACCACCTTGTACTATAATTTGTTGAGTAATATTTCTTATATGATCAGAAATGTTTTTTTGTAAGTATTTCTCAAGATTATTGAAAATTCCCATCAATTATATATAGTGATTATATTACTTCATCAAATTTTTTGTAACATTTTTTCTCTTTATCTACAAATAAAAATTCATATGGTCCTAATTTATTAAACAATATTGGATCAAATAAATTTTCTTTTGCTATTATATTCAAATGATTTTTAGTTACTGGAGGATATAATAATAGATGACTACAATTTAATATTATTTTGGGTGGTACATCATAATAACTTTGGCTCAAATAAATTTTATGATGCCTGCCATCTGTATAATGATTAGCTATTTTATTTTGAATCTTTTCTGGTTCATTTATTAAATCATCAAATACAACTACTTTTCTATTATTTGGATATTCAGAGGTATCTTTAATATCGTTAGCTGTTCCTATTTCCAAAATAGGATAACCAATTTTATTGGATATTCGATCCATCAATTGTTTCAAATATTGTATTTTTTCTTGATGACTATTTGGTGTGGACATATCTATTTTATCATAATAAACTAATGTCTCTAAGTATATACATTAAAGTATTTGTTTTACCACATCTACTTTGCCCTGAAATTAGCATTCTGTAATCTTCACTAAGAAAATCACACAATTTTCTATTATCTTCTGATTTGATTTTGGTTTATCAGAATTTGGTATTTTCATTAATATAATTAAGTTAGATTAAATGTTGTTTGAACACGTAATTATAAAGATAAGTGTTGTTTTAACATATAATTATATAATGGATTTAAGTAATATCAGAAAATATGCTGATTCACAATTACTCCGCTATAATCTTAAAACATCGCTTACAGAAAAAAAAATCAAATTAAAAATGTAGAAAGTGGTGTAGGTATACAAAGAAGTGATTTTTTTTAAACACTGAGAGAACCCTTAATTGAACAACTTAGCAAAACCCAAACTAATCGCATTAAGGCAATACAAGCACCGACACGTCAAGCAATAGCACCACCATATCTACGTAGAACGTTACCACAGGCATTACGCAAAAAAAAAAATCAAAATCTACTACTAAAAAAGAATCTGATTGGGAAACTGAAGATGAAAAAGATGTAGAACCATTACACAACACAACAACAAGAAGAGGAAGAAGGTGATGAGGAAGATGAAGATGATGATGATGATGAAAAAGAAGAAGAGAAGAAGATGATGCAACAAAATTTGTAAAAGGATTGGATGCCAAATTAGATTATACAGATTTAGAAGTTTTAAATACTTATAAATATGAAAAACCATCGATTGTTTATAAAAAATAATTAATGTAAATTTAAATTTAGAAATAGAGATTAACGATATTGAAAATGAAATAACATAGTTATCATCAACACCCCAGAATACAAAAAAAAATATACAAAGTAGCCTGCAGTGCAGGCGGTTTTTGGCGGGGGCGAGTGGATATTTCCATCGGTTGTTCAGGCCGCCATCTTGAATTAGGAAAACAGTGGAGAGTTGGGGCGAGGTAAAAAGTTTCCCAAGCCAGTGGGAGAAAGAAACAAAAATTGAGGAGGGGGGGAGGGGGAGGGGAAAGAATAAACCGCCTGCCCGCACTCATTGTTCGTTTGAGAAACTCCGTTCGTGGGCGAACGGAGTATCTGATTGGTGCGGTAGAGCTCAAGCAGATTGATACCTGCCAATTAAAGGTAGTTTTTTTACCGCTTATTCCGTGGGAGAAAAGTGGCGGACTAGCGAAGCTTTGATGCTGCTCTCGAAGAAGCTCTTTTATTTCTCTCTGAGCTGGGTATGACACGTGAATTACATCCCGAGCAAAAAAAAGCCATTTCGATACTTGTACACGGAAAGGATTTGGTAGCAGTTCTTCCGACGGGCTTTGGTAAAAACCTCATCTTTCAGTTGTTGATTCGTGTAAAAGAAATATCGTCGAAAGCTGCGTGTGTGGTTGTTGTCTGTCCTCTGAAAAGCATCGTACAAGATCAGTTGACTGAAGCATCTTTAATGGGTTTGACGGCGACATCACTTGCAAGTGCTAGATTGGAAGATGTGGTAAAATGGGGTTGGAAGGCCTACACGACTCCTGTTTGGGTGTTTGCCGCTTCTGTCTCGGTTCTATTGACCGATTTGGCTTCTTGCTTGTTTTCAGCGGGGCAAGACGGTGGTTTAGGGGATAGCATGATGATGACAGTGATTGAAACAGCCGTGTCCTAAAGTCGCATGTTATGTATTTTGATACCAAAGGTCATTTCTGGGTTTAAATTCTGCATTTATCGCCTGTTTGTTTTGACCCTTGTTGTTTCTGTTTAGTGACTATGGCCCTTTATATGCCCTCTGAAGCATTTTGTGTAGCTTTGGTCTGGCTCGTTTCAGTGCATTCAGTGACAGTACAGCCTCTCTCATGTTATCAAGATAGGAATTTAAGCCACGTAATATAATAATCTTCATTGTAGCAAGATGTTGTGTTTCTTTTGCGACTATTCGTCTCTTTATCCTTTCTTTAGTATTGTTGCTTCTTAGAGAGCTATACAACACTTGAAATCGAGCGTTAAAATCCGCTCTAATTACGGTTGTGTCTTTGTCATCGTTTCGCTCCGCTCTGTAACTGCGGTTATAGTATTTTCCTCCTTTTGTTCTATCTTTGTTTTTGTCGGAAGCCGATTTTATGAAATTACTTCATTTTCATTGGCTAACAAACGACATCCGGAAATGCGGTCAAACGAAACTAATTAGGGGCGTTTTTGAATTTTACAGCCGCTGCGGGCAGGCGGTTTATTTTTCCTTCCCCGCCCTCCACCCCCTCCGACATTCTCGCATTGCTTTCTCGCCCCAATTCTCCCAGTCTGCAACGAAACCAAAATGGTGGCTAAACACTCGAAAGATGAAAACCACCAAAACCGCCTGCACTGCAGGCTATATACAAAGTATCGATGAATTTAAAAAACAAATAAAAAGTTTGATAAATATAGAAATTTTCTATACACATTACCAGGGATTAGCACCACCCACAAAACAAAAACCAATTATGATCGATATAGACAAAGGCCTTAATAAAGATACTAAAAAATTCTTACAGGAAAATAAATTTAAATTACCATCACAATTATTAAATGAAACAGAAGGAAATATTCAAAAAAATATTACAAACGCCAAAAAAAAGATTAGGCCAAAATAAAAATTATATTGACGAACACACAACACAAAAAGGCCAACCACTTGCAAAATTAACAACAACAGAAACTAACCTCACATTACGTACATGTAAAATGAAAGAAAATGATATTTATAAAGATTATATACAACGATTAGAACATGTAAAAGTTGCCCCTAAATACACAGGTGAAGGTATTAGAAGATATAAACAACCAAGAAGAAATGCTTACAAAATTAATAATAATCAATATGGTGGACCAATGATTGATGTATCAATTGATGAATATGTTATTACATGCTTACAAAGATGGAAATTTAGTATACAATACACCAGTTGATAGGTCACTTATAAATCTACTAACTAAAAGGTACAATCCTAAAACAAAATATAGTATCGATGCAATGAGAGTTTTTAATGATCTTAACATGCTTGCTAATATTCCAAAACATAAATCTTCAAGGATGATAGGGTCAAGTGTGGTTTATTATCAAAATCTGAATCAATTAGCAGATTGTATGAAAATAATTATCGGATCAATGATGGCTGGTAACAATAGCCCCGTTTTAAAAAAATGATCTATCTCAAATAAATGATGAAATATTTCGAATAGGAGCTATTGATAAAAAAATGCATGAAAAATTATATAACAAATATGTATGAACGTGAACACAGTTTTAGTTTTCAAATCATTAGATGCAAAAAACAAAATCCTATAAATAAACCTGGAGATTTTACAATAAACTTATACCTTCATTACAATTAGATAGTAATAAACAACATTATTTAGCTCTTGGTCATATTTCCATGACAGCTAGTTGGCATAATGTAAGACCTACTTATGATAATAATAAAGTGATTATTTTAAAGGACAAAGGTTCAACATGGGAAACAATTACATTTCCTGATGGAATTTATGATTATGATGATTTAAATAATTATATTCATAATAAAATTGGAAAAACAGGAAATATTGATACTTATGGGATTAATATCTTATTTGATTTGACAACTTATAATGTTTTTATAGCACTTAATGAGAATTATCAAATCGATTTTAGTGCTAGTGGTAATTTTGGAGATTTACTTGGTTTTGATAAAACAAAAAAACTAACCTCAAGTTCTTATGGTGAACATATTCCTAATGTAAGTAACACTATTGATAATTTGCATATTAGAACTTCTTTGTTAAGTCAATCTATAATTTCAGGAAAACAATCGAATGTTCTTTATACCTTCAGTACTAATACTAAAACACGATCTCTACCTTTTGAAATCCAACCTCATAATTATCTCTGGAATAAAATGAATACCAATTCAATTAATGAGGTTAGAATTTATATTACAGATGATGAAGATCTATTAGTTGATTTGAATGACATAGATATATCTTTCGCACTTGTATTAAAATCAATATAACTTAATATATAATGGAAGTAATTAGATGTGAAAGAGATTCCGATACTAGAGAATATATTTACGGGGGGGGGGGGGCTTTTTGGGGGATATGGCCTCTAAAATATTTCAAAAAGTAACATGAAAAGCAGTTTAAAAAATTGTTCAAAAAGGTGCTGAAAAAATGGTGAAAAAAATGGTTAGAGAAAAAATATATATAATTCTCTAAAAAAAACAGATGTAGTAAAAGGAGGTCAAATTATCAAAAAATCAAAATCAAAACAACAAAAATAATTACCAATATATTAGAAATATTTATAATGATTTTATCTAATTATAATATATAATGAACGGTAATTTTAGAAGCTCTTCTTTAGTCAAACGTTATGAATATGCATAAATAAATAAAATAACAAATAACTTTGTTTCTATAGCGCTCTTCTCCTATGCTCAAGGCGCTTTACAATAATGTAAAACAACAATAAAAATAAGTATTTACAAATTTACAATCATATCGTAATATACTTACAATTCAAAAACTAAAGCAACTATCAAACCGTGATTAAAAGTGGAAAAAATTAAAACTAACGCATATACACAAATCTATAAAAAAAAACCAGTGATCTATTATTACTAAATTTAGTAAACAAGTACGTCTTAAGTGATCTTTTAAAACTTGAGATGGTGTTGGACTTCGAATTTCATAGGGTAGTAGATTCCATTCTCTTGGTGCAGGAACAGCAAATGCTCTATCTCCGTAGGTCTTGGTATACGATCTAGGTTGCATATTGTGATTTACAAGTTTCTTTAAACACTGTTATCGCTAATGCGGTAGAACAAAGAACAGATAATTACATTTTTGTTGTTAATAATAGTAGTGAAGGTGTAGCAGTGGGTAAATAAAGGAATACCAACCACAAATCTGCAATTTTCTCAACAAACCAACGGCGTTTATTCACTGTAAATGGGCTTTACAGTTCGCACGGCTCGAAGCACACGAGAGAGAACAAAACTCATTACACACAACTGTCACCCAAAACCCTCTAAAACAGAGCTCCAATTACAAAAACTAAAGTTGCAAAATCAAAAATTCCTTAACCAGATGGCTATATTGTCACGCAATTCACCAGTCACACAAGTCCTAGTTCACTCTATTACACATTTTCCCCCTAGGAGGAACTTCATCCCGAAGTTTAGCAAATTCCCGGGTGGTAAAATTAATCACCCAGCCATGCTCGGAGAACACTTCGCACTTGCGCCCATACAGAATTCGAGATAAGGCGATCCGGGGGGTGTATCACACGCCCAGAACGTGTGGTTATGCCTGCTACTGGTCCTACAGGTTCTGCATCATCCGTTACGCCTGCATTCTCATCACCAGTAGGTAAGACATCCTCTGGAGGGTCAGACCCCGGATCTTCCGCTGCATGAGTAGGGACATCCTCTGGAAGTGGGTCCTGCAAAGGTTGGTCTTCCACAGTGACAGGAACAAAGGGCGAAGCACCAGGGCCAAGGCTGTCCTCTGGAGGATCAGAGCCAGGGTCTTCCGTTGCATGTGTGGGGACATGCTCTGGAAGTGGGTCCTCCAAAGGTTGGTCTTCCTCAGTGACAGGAACAAAGGGCGAAGCACCAGGGTCAAGAACACTGTCCTCTGGGGTGACTAAAACAATAGGCTCCAACTCCTCGTGACCTCCATTATAATCAACATCAGCCGAATGGGTGGTGTCTGGAAGCAGGTTTCTTGGTCCTGAATCCTTGCCTGTTGCGACAGTAGTGGGTGAGGTCTCGTGCGGGACATGGTATGGAAGGAGCAGATTGTGATGGAGTGTGCGCTTCTTTCCAGTACCCTCTTGCTGTACCACATAGACAGGTAGGTCTCCAACATGGCCTGACACTAGGTAAGGTATGTCTTCCCACCGGTCCTTGAGCTTATTCTTTCCTCATGGGCTAAGGTTCCGTACTAGTACACAGTCACCAGGAAGGAGAACACCAGGGGAGGTCTGCAGATCATATCTTTTCTTGTGAGACTCTGCCTTCTTTCTTGCATTCTGGGCTGCCAAGTCATGTGCATGCTGGAGACGAGTGCGCAAGGTCTCTGCATATACCGTGTATGGCTGAGTCCCACCATGGTCAAAGGTTACTCCTAAGCTAACATTGATCGGAAGGCGTGGAGTACGACCAAACATGAGGAAATAGGGGGGTACCCTGTGGACGAGTGTCTTGTGCAATTGTAGGCATGGACCAGTGGCAGTACATACTCTGGCCAGTCATTCTTCTTATCGGCATCCAAGGTACCAAGCATGCCCAGAAGTGTTCGATTAAACCGCTCTGTCTGGCCATTCCCTTGTGGATGGTACGGGGTTCTTCTAGTCTTCTCAATTCCAGCCATTTTGCATAAATCTCTGATGATTCTGGACTCGAAGTCACGTCCCTGATCAGAGTGTAAGTGTTGAGGGAACCCAAAATTCACCAGGATCTTCTCCCAGAGCAACTTGGCTATGGTGGGGGCCTGTTGGTTATGGGTAGGGAATGCCCAGGAGTACTTCGTGAAGCTATCAGTTACCACAAGCACATGCTGGAAACCACCTTTTCCCTTCTCTAACGATAGGAAGTCGATGGCCAGCAGCGCCGTTGGTTCCTTGGCGAGGATTGGGACCAGTGGTGCCCTCGGTGGGTCTGGAGATTTCCTCTTGATGCACCTCTCGCAGTTTTCTATGTACCTGTCCACATCTTTCTCCATACCAGGCCAACAGAATCGCTGGTGGATGATGTCAAGGGTTTTATCTTGGCCGAGATGACCAAGTTCATTGTGGAAACCTTGTAGCACATGAGGTTTCATTAACTTTGGGATAACCAACTGAAGGTTCTTTCCATCGTCCACAGTACGTTGTCGGTACAATACTCCATCCTTCCACACCAAGCGACTCCTCTCTCTGAACATCCAAGTAAGCTCTGGGTTCTCCGACTTGAGTTGGTCAAGTGACTGGGTCCTGTGTAGGATGTTTAGGACACGACTGATGACTGATTCCTTCTGTTGGAGATTTGACCAATCCACTGGGAGACTGCTTCCTGAGCCACCAAAGAGGGTGTGGTCCACTGTCTGGGATGACATGCTGATTGCCTCTACTGCTGGGAGAGGAATGTCGTCAGCATTGAATGGCTCCAGCACCTGGTGGTACTGGCAAATAGCTTGAAAGGCCTCGCTGGAACAACCATAAGCATCTCAGCGATCCTGGGGATTGGGTAGGCATCCTTTACTGTCTTGGCGTTGAGTTTGCGAAAGTCAACACATACCCGTAGTCCGCCGTCCTTCTTCCGGACTAACACGACCGGTGAAGCATAAGGGCTTTTGGACTCCCTTATGACTCCCGCTTCCAACAGGTCTTGGACAGCTACTCTAAACTCGTCGAACTGTGCCGGAGGTACTCTTCTGTAAGGATCTCTTATCGGGATGTCATCTGTCAACCGGATCTCATGAGCGATCTCAGTGGTATTACCCAGGTCTTTACTGCCCTTGGAAAACACATATGACATGTGAGTCAGTACATCCTTGACTTGGTCAACCTGCTCAGGACTTAGGGTTGAAACACTGAGATCGACATCTACGCTATTGCAAGCTTCGTCCTTGTAGGTTTTCTTGTACTCGTCATCAAGTTCCGCTATCTCCATTGGTCCCTCCTTTGCTGCAAGGATCTTCACCACACGATTCTTTTCTACTTTGTATTTTTCATCCGCGGAAAGCTCCATGGTATGTTATTTCAATAAATGGGTTCTTCAGTCTTCTTATCGGGCGCCAAAGATGTAGCAGTGGGTAAATACCAACCACAAATCTGCAATTTTCTCAACAAACCAACGGCGTTTATTCACTGTAAATGGGCTTTACAGTTCGCACGGCTCGAAGCACACGAGAGAGAACAAAACTCATTACACACAACTGTCACCCAAAACCCTCTAAAACAGAGCTCCAATTACAAAAACTAAAGTTGCAAAATCAAAAATTCCTTAACCGGATGGCTATATCGTCACGCAATTCACCAGTCACACAAGTCCTAGTTCACTCTATTACAAAGGTAATCCAATTGTTTGGTATAATGCTTATGTTAAAGTAGAATTTAAATTAAATAAAAAAGCTGATGGTGCAAACTATGTACCTAATGATGTTCAAGCAGCAAATCGCTGCACAACAACTAACGGTCATACATTTATCAAAAAAATACGGGTACAATGTAACGGTATCACTGTTTATGATAACTCAAGAGCTAATGAATCTTCAAATATATTAGCACTTTTAAATTTCACCAAAAAATATGTTGATTCAGTAGGTACTGATCAGTTTTTTTATCTTGATCAAAATACCGGCGAAGCTCAACCAGATCCTGCTACAGCAGATACTTATAATGCAGGGTTCGCAGCAAGAAAAAAGAAAAACGGATGGTGGAGCAACTGTCCAAATGAATGTACCTTTGTAACTTTATTCATATTTTGCCGCATTCAAACATAATATTCATCCTAATATGAAAATGGAGATCCAATTAGATCTAGAATCCAATAATAGGGCGTGTGATAATAACAAAAGTCCGACTTTGGTGCCCTAAGTTAATATTTCATGGGAAAGGAATGCAAATGTATTTGAATGATTATTTGAAACCAAAAACTTGACCTTATCTCAGAGAATACATAGAAAGTACTCAAACAACAGCTACAAATACATTTTTTAGAATTTCAACAGCTATGAGGAGACCCCGTCATGTTTTTATATGGACTGTTAATAATGCTGGTTACAATACCCAACTAAATAATGTTTACATATTTGATACAATGGCAATACAAAGTGCCGCAGACTCAAAATTTACTTGTGCACAATGGGAAATTAATAATTCAATTTATTATCCACAATTACAATTAACCGTGCAAGAAGAAAGTCGCCTATACCAAAGACTGATGAAATACAATCATGGTTATAATGACTTTTTATCCGGTTCTTTAATTAATCGTGATAATTTTTAAAAATTATTCGGTATTCTTTATTTTGATCTTAGAAACCAAGACGAAGACATAAAAAATTCTGTTGTATCATTAACTTTCAGATACAGGTTAGGAGGAAATGCACCACCAAATCCGTACTCTCTAAATGTATTGATTTTACATGAAAAAGAAATAGAATTATATACAAGTAGTGGTAAATTACTTATTAAAGCATAAAACTATATAACATATACTATATACAATTAATAACAAAACATTTTCCGCATAAAGTTAATTTAAGTCAAAATCAATTAGAAAAATTAGCAAAAGCTGTTAAAAATAATTCAGCAATAACAATAAGACTTGCTCATAATGAATTAAATGGTCCACATGAGCTGATGCTTACAAAAACACAAATTAATAAATTAAGAAAAGCAGTGGCTACTGGGGTTGGGTCAGATATTAAAATATGTCAAACAAAAATTAGAAAAGTTGTTACACAAGGTAGTGGTGTGGCGAGCACCCTTGCAAAATATGCTTGGAAAGCAGTAAAGGCATTAGCTGCAAGCGCATTTACATCTTTAGGAACTTATGGTTACAACAAAGTTTGTGGTAAAAAAAAGGTAAAGGTATTAGTGTACCCGCAATACCATCTGGTTATCGAGGAAGAGGTTTAATGGTCTCTCCAAGACCTGGAATGATGATGCCTTATAATCCTCCTCCTTTTGTTGGAAGATTCTGAAAAGAAATATGATTAAGTTTGAAAATAAACCATTGTCAAACCTTGATCTTCAAAATTGGTGTAATTATTTACATATTCCAAATAAAGGAATTTTGCAGTAGTAATGAATATATGTCTAAACATCATTTACCTTGTATTATTAATCTTGATGAAATTGAAAATCAAGGAACTCATTGGACATGTTGGGCCCCAGCAATAAATAATAAAAAAACATTATGGTATTTTGATTCATTTGGTGTGCATTTTCCTCGAGAATATGAAAATAGAGCTAAAAAAGATAAAATGAAAGTAATATACAATAACATATCTTATCAAAATATTTACAGTGTTTTATGTAGATATTGTATATATTTTCTTCATCGATGGTCACTAGGTGAAAATTATTATACTATTTTAAAAAGATTTAGTATTAATGATGTTAATTATAATGAAATATTCATAAAGAATTATTTCAAAAATATGTAAATTATATATATAATGAAATCATATTGCATAAAACAAAGAAAACAAACTGAATGTGTTCAGGGAAGTGAACAATATGTTAAAACAAAAAAGGGACGCTTGATAATGAAATGCAAATGTCCTGAATGTGGTTTAACTAAAACAAAATTTGTAAAAAGTCAAGAAGGTTGTGCTCTAGCAAGAAACAGAGGCCCTTCTACAGTTGATAAAATTGCTTCTGTCTTATCTAATTTCATGACACCTGCCCCTAGTTTTGCTGCTTTTGGAAAACTTTAGCTGGCCAAGCATTTAAAGGAATCAAAGATAATGTTGATTATTATAGACAAGGTAATGATACAAAAACAGGTGCCCCTCGAGCACAACTTGGAGTATACCTAACACCAAAAAGATGAGGGTACATCCACAAAATATGTAATTAATAACATATAATGAATTCATATTGTGTTAAATGAAGAAAAGAAACTGAATGTGTTCCAGGTAGTGAACAATATAATAAAGCAAAAAATGGACGTTTGATGATGAAATGTACATGTACTGAATGTGGTATTATTAAAACTAAATTTATAAAAAATCAATATCGAAAAGGAGTTGATATTCATAAAGTAATTGGAAAATTACCAAAACCAAAAAGAGGATTTACATTACCAGGTCATATTTATACAGGCCCATATAACCCATTAGATGAACAATTGAAATACTATCCAAATACTCGAGAAATTCTTGAAAGTTATCAACAACCAACTGGTAAAACTGATGCTGTAGCCATGCAACATGATGTTGATTACACTGTTTGTGGAAATGACAAAAAATGCAAACACGAAGCTGATCGCAAAATGGTGAAATCTCTTGATGCCATACTTTATAAAGAAAGACAATGGGGGCATTGGTTAGCTAGAAATGCAATTAATACAAAACAAAAATTAGGTCTTGGAGCTTCAAAAAACGGAAAAAGCCGTCGAGTTGGCGAGAAAAACTAGGAAAGGAAATTTTCTCGGCAGCGTGTAATTGTAAATCATATTGATGAAATATGGGCTGCAGATCTTGTTGAAATGCAACAATTCAGTAAATGGAATAAAGGCTATGAGTATCTTCTTACGGTAATTGTTGTTTTCAGTAAATATGGTTGTATTGTACCATTAAAAAACAAATCAAAGTCTCTCTGAGACACCTCATTGATGATTGCCGGTAGTAAATGACGAAAAACATGCGAACAAAAAAAAAAGTGTAAGAATTCCCCCCACCCCCCAAAAAACCAAGAAATTGCCAAGTACAAAAGGGGATTCTTGCTTGCATAGCAACGTGTCCTAGTTATTGACTTTGCACTGACAGCAAAAGGGTGAACTGATGGAGATGCATTGGATTATTGTGCAGGGTTTTAGAAAGTGAGCATTCCATTTGTTTGCAGATTTTGCTGTGCATAGTCTAGATAGTGATGGTTAATATCAAATTAGAAACATGTTTACGCAGGAACAGTAAATAGGGATCATTTGATTGGATGGTGTTGAGAATTTCTTAAAATTTGATTGGTTCACAATGTACAATAAGAGTGGAATGTTTGGTGATGCAAAACCACCTCGCCACCTTGATTAGCTCAGCTATTTGTGGGTAAGGATTTTTGTAAAATTAATGTGAATGTTTAATGAAAACTGAATTGGACTGTGCCGTTGGCAAGTTGAGGGTTTGAATTTTTTTTTGTTTTACATGTAAATAGCCTGAAAGCTATATATCCAAGTGTTAAAAGCTTCATTATATATTAATCCAAATGTTGGCAGTTTTTAAATTCCTACCAGCAAATTAAGTAGTTGATTAATACTGTACAACTCAACTTATTTTTAATTGTGAAACTGAAGGGGGTGTACATGATGTTTACTTTGTTCAAACTAAGTAACAGTTGCACCCAGTTTCTTGTAATAGCATAGACAGTTCCTTCATTGAAAGATCTTTTTCTGCAAAAATAACTAACAACAACAACAAGATTGATTCCTGGCGTAAGGTCTTATGTTTGAATGTCATAAGAAATAAACGTGTTCAAGTCCCTTTTGGCAAATTAAATGGTAACAGTTGAAATACATGTACACAGACACTGTTCATACCAAGTTAACAGTTCTGTCAAGAGTTTTCCCCGATAATAAAGACAGACGTTGGCAGCGTCGAAAGTTCTTTTGTCAGATTATAAATATAAACGTTCTGTAAGGTCCTGAATGTTGTACCGGGAGCCACATATTAAACAGCAACAGTTCAGCTCATTTTTGAAGGCTAATTTTTTTAATCGTGCGATTGGAGGCGTCGTAGGTGATGGTTACATTGTTCATATCCAGTAACAGCTCTGCCAGAGTTCCCTCTGACATCAAAGACAGATCTGGACAGGCTTCCTTAAGAACATCTTCAAATGCAGTAAGATGTAGCAGGTTATCATCAGACTGAACTGCAATTCGAGCACATTTTTTTGTCGAGCAGTTGGTGGTTCTCATGTAAGTATTACATCTAGGACACTGAACAAACTTGCCCGCTGTTGCGTGAATCAAACGCCGTCCACAGTTAATACAATGAACAAACGTTTCCACGGAGTAGACGCTATGAATGGAGGGCACAGTGATAACTACATTTGCTGCCTCTTGGTCATTGTTGGTCGATTCACGTAATGGTATACCATTCAGTTCAGGGTGATCAACAACTTCTGTTACCACAGAACTGGGGGTCGTGGTTAGTTTTTTCACTCCATTCCAGGTTCTCACTTGTATTGGAATGATGTGATACACCTTTCCTGTTTCAACTACTGGTATCAGATTCCCCCAGAGGCTTACTGTTATTGTGCCGGTGGTATCAGCGAAGGTACTCTCTACGAGGTCGAGTTTCTTGACGCCAACCACGGTAGGATCACCTCGGTGCAAAACTTTACTGGAGAAACTTATTAACTGCCAGTCGTTAACTGATGATTGCTCTATCTCTTGAACAGTGCATTTTGGATATAAGCTTGCACTCGGCGGCTGAAATTGAAACGCATATTCCGTGGGAAGGGGCTGCGTGAGTTTTGTCATATCGTTTATGACAATCTTTGCACCGTCTTCGGTGTACGTAAATTTCTGTATTTTCACTGGAGTGCGCTTGGTTTCACATTCGTGCAGCAAAGGCCTCTTGGTTTTAGAATAAAGTAGGGCTTGCTCTGTAGTTTGGTCAGTTTGTAATAACAGCGTGTAGTAGTCCATGGTATCTCTTTTGTTACGCTTGGACGGGGACAACTGGTGTACATACGCTATTAAACCATCAGACTTCGTTGGCGAAGTCGAAGGGAACTGGGAAGCTGCCAAATTCCAGGGCGATTTTGAGAGAGTTGTCAATGTAGAAGAGGAACTTATGGTGGGGCGAGAAATATTCGACGTACTAACGGTCAAAGAGGCGGCTGTTTCTGTGGAAGTTTTTTTGATCTTCTGCTGCTTCGGCGGCATCTTGAACGAGTACAACTGAACAGCAAAATACTTAAATATGCGTGACGCCCAAAGCTTTTATAGCGATGTCGACAATACTCGATCTTGATTGGTCAATAAAATACGTACATGCAACTTACTTCTGAGGAAACAGTTAAAAGATCAAAGGTCACCTGCAGTGTATTTTAATTTCGATCCGCTTGCTAGAGTTTCAAAAAGATCGCTTTTTCACTTAGGAAAAAAACTTAGGAAACTGATATCTGTCACCTTTCCATGACTTCATTAGTTAAATGCAAATTTAATTTAGCTAGTGGTCTCTCAACTAGTGTATTTACTCTCGCCTCTTCGCTCAAACTACAGGATCTTAAACGAAATAAATGATTTACTCTACACTTTTCTATGGAATGGTAAAGGTGACAAGATAAAACGGAAGATAATGATTAATGATCTCAGTGCTGGCGGCCTAAAATGATTGATATTAGTTCCTTAACAATAACAAGGGAAAATGGAAAATATTTTTTGATATAGCCCTCAAGAATTATGGCTGTCAAAGTTTTTTTTCCTATAACCTTAACGTTAGAGACACCTCATCGACAATAGCAACTTCGGATGCCTTTGTAAAAGAACTATTAGGAATCTGGGCAGAAGTTAACTTTGAACCTGAAATAACATCGAAAGATCACTTTCTTGATCAACAACTTTGGCATAACTCGTTAATAAAGATAGCTAACAAGACCGTTTTTTTCAAAAACTGGTTCATTAAGGGAATTACTCGGGTGAAACACCTTTTAGGACCGGACAATAACTTTCTCTCGTTAAATGATTTCCGCTGTAAGTATGGAATAGACCCTCGCCCTCTCAGCTTCTACGGTTTAATATCGGCTGTAAAGTCTCTTCGGGCTGTTTCCAATTTTCAAGATTTACAGAACACCAATCACGAATACGAGCCACTTACAACAAGAATTCTACAAGCCAAAAAAGCAACCACATTAATCTATAAAAAAATAATCAGTAACAAGAGTTTAACCCCAGAGTTAAGTCAAAAGAAATGGCTAAAGGGTTGTGGCCTACCAATAAACGACAACATAAACTGGACTGCTGTCTATCTTTTAGCTAAAAAATGCACAAAGAGCACTAAGCTGATAGTTTCAGTTTAAATTCTTACACAGACGCATACCAACCAAAAATTTCTTATTTAGAATAGGCCTACAGAGCGATGAAAATTGCAGTTTTTGTCACACGTCCTCTGAGTCCATAATTCATCTTTTTTGGTCATGCAGCCAAACATCTTACTTTTGGAATAAACTTACTAATAATAATAGTTTATTGATATCCCTCTCGCAGCCTAAAGGCTGAATTACAAGGATGGTCAGTGACAATAGCACAAGACACTACGGTATAAAGACAGTCAGATAAATAATGATATAACTATGATTAAAGCACAAATGGCACTGAATGGCTGAAACACTCAAACTTACTTCCTAGCGATTACGTGTTGACAAACACTACTGCTTTGGGTCTGAGGCCAGATATCTCTCAATTTGCGCTTCTTATCAATTACTGCTTTCTCTTGGCACGATATCACATATGGCTCGCCAAAACAAAAGAAGACCGTCCAAATCTTACGCATTTCATATGTACACTAAAATCACAGTATGAAATAGAAACTAAAAGTGGAGACACAAAGAAATGGAAACCTCTTACAGGATGTAGGAGGATTTAATTAATATTTTAGATATTTTTTCTATACCTATTGGTATATTTCTCCTACCCATCAGTCTATTTTTAATCTCCTGTCAGGTGCACAACTTATTTTATCTATGATGTACTACATGCCTCTGGTCTGTTGTTGACCAGTTTTATTGTAATTTATCCATTTGCCCCTTGTCGTCACTGTATTAGTTGTGTAGACTGTAAATTGTGTAGTAATTGTAATTTAAATAGCGTAAATAATTAGAGTAATATGTTGTTAATAGAGCTAGTGCTGTTAGTAGCCTAAATACCGTTCGTAGTTGTATTGTAAGCATTGTATTCCTTATTTGTTATTGAAAAAAAAAATGTTGAACAACGTGAAAGCTATAAAACTTGTTGTAATAGGGTTGACAGTGGCTCAGTTGTGAACAAGTATTTTTTGCATCAACAAATAATAGAAATCAAGATAAATAGCATTGTTCAGAGAACCATGTACCAAAAAGGTACCAAGTGAAAAAAAAAACAGGGTACCAAGGGAATGTGTAGTAACAGGTCACATGATGGCTACCTCAAACTGGCTGAGGTGTAATGACAGTTTGGGAGCTAAGTTATAAGGTTTACCGGCTCATTGAATAATAGAAATTTTCAAAAGACTCCATTGTGCTGCTGTTACAGCCAGTAGTGATGGTTAATGCTTTTGCAATAAAAACAAGAGAAATATCACCACTTTCATGGTTGACTGAAGTCGAGATTGCCATACAAAGTCAGTAATTAAAAAAACCTGCTGTATGTATCTGTTATCAAGAGTGGCTGGGGAGAGGTTGTATTTTATGTTGTAGCCAATGTACAGTAGAACAATTATTTTGAAGAAGTCTCAACATTTTCCATTAAACGTAAAGCAATATTGGTATCAGAACTCACATTTCCTTAGTATTATCAAATGTGTTGTTTTATGCTCTCAGTCTAGATTGAGCTTTGATTTCTAACAGAAGCTATACAGTGTTTCCAACTGCAATAGTTACAATGTACCCCAAGTTCTTTGTTTGATCCATATTCAGTTCTTACTATTTAAGGTAACATTCAGTGCATAAGACTGGCTTTGCCAAATTTGGTGAGTCAATAAATGGCAGCAGCAAGTGATTTATTCAATAAGCATGGCAGCATTCTTGACGACAGCCTTCATGTGAAATTTGAGAAGTATATTGTAGAAACTTGGATTCGTATGAACAACAATATGTTCACATTTTATGAAATTCATGCAAAAACTAATTTCAGAGTGATAAAATCTGCTTTGAAGAAGCCCTTAACACTTGGTTATGATATGAGCCGAGGTCTACATCAACAACTCAGCCATTTAAATCAATGAATGTTTATTAAGGCTTTTGATTAGTTTGACAACAAACTATAATTTAGCTGAAGATTTCCTCATTTTATTTAATTACACTGTGATAGTACAGTGTGATTTACCTCAGATAGATCAGTCACAAATGAGTAACTGAAATTTGATAATTTGGTGGTGGAAAGACAGCAGTGATTCAATGCTGATACTACTGTTTATTTAATTGTGGTGTTACAGTCTGTGGTTATGGCCCTGTTGGTTGTAATTTCTTTAGTTGTGCAGAGCGATTGTTTAATTTTGCTTTACAAAATTTTGCTGTAAGTAACTGATTTAGTATCCATACTATAGTATCCAAGAAGCATCTGTAGTTCTGATATGGTAATGGAGTAGTTGCTGTAGTGATGAGAGTATCCACATAAGAATGTCTTGCTTGTAGTGTCCACAGTGTTGTTATTAAATCATCCTGAAGAGACTGCAGTGAGACAATGCTGATAGTACTGCAAAGTGTTGGGTTATGATTCTCATAGTTGTGATTACTAAAGTTTTAAAGAGTGATTGTGGTGTTGTTCTTATATAAGTGACTTCTGTTCTGAAAAAGTGATTGCAGTATTCATACTTTATGCATCTGTAGTATCCTGTAGTTTCTGTAGTGATGGGAGTTTCCACAATCTTTACTTGCACTTTTGATGAGGTGTGTTATTTTCACATAGCTAATGTAGTGTTCTATCTATCAGCAAAGGGCATGCTCCAGTTAATTGTAATGATGGCAATGATACCAATTGGTAACCAATTTCTCCTGCAATAAAGAACATGAAGTAATCAGTACAAAAAGTGCTTGCAAAACATTTTCTTGATAGATTTTGCTTCAACTAAGAACTGCCAGTTGTATTGACCTGCTTAGAATTCGTACTTTTACCTAGCAAAGTCTGGGCAAAAGAAGAAATTCAAGCCCAATGTACTACTTACCTTTAAGGGCAGGGTGTCCAGTACGGAAGGCGAAGGATGTCATTAGACATCCTGTGTATTGGTTTTGCACATGGCTATGTATATTAAATAGTTTTTTCTGTGCTAGCCAGAATTACTTTATATGGATATCTTTAAAAAAGGATAGTATTTTTTTACCTACAGACTGGAGGTCTTTGTTATGACACAGTACTATAATTTTTGGCAGACAGCTTGTCTATGCAATATGTATCTTGCAGAATTTTTTTACTATTGGCATAATTGAATATAGAGGATGAGCTATGATTCAGCGAAATTTTATGTTGTTGTTTTAATAGTTGAGCTAAATCAAAATATCTTATAAATCCCCCAAAAAATAAACAAATGGCAAATGCTATTATTTTCTTTTTTCAACAGGCTTTTAGATATTAGAAAACTCAATTTATGCCATGTGTACATTAAGAAGTAATACACGGTATAAATAGGCCATATAGGTGAGAAAACATGCCAAAAATATTTAATGTTAATATTGACTTGTGAAATAACCGATTTGAGATTATGTCAAACAGGAATAGTCCTTTTGCAAGATAGAGTTGAGTGATCACTGAACTTGACGTGAACTATCCAGAGCCTTGGTTTGACTACAAATTTACATGCGATAAATTTGCATCACAAGTACATTTGTAGTCAGACCGAGGCTCTGAACAGTTGAGGTCAGGTTCAGTGATCAGTCAACTTTATCTTGGAAAAGGCCTACTGTAGTAAGCAGGCTATAGTCATAGTAGTCATACATAAATCACGAGGCTGATAAGGAAATAAATATTGGTTTATGGTCACTATAGTACGACTCAAGTGTACCTGCAGACTGAACAAGTTGTGGGATATTTGTGTAAATATGATCTATCTGAGTATGGTAATCAGTCAAGCATTTTGTTAGAGCCTTTTGTTCTCCTGACACTTTCATGAGATTGATATTGAAATCACCAAGAATTACAGCTGGAACTAATGGTTTTGACAGTTTTGAATCATGAAGATAAATAAGGGCATCAATCAACTTTGAAAGTGTGACATTAGTGCTTGAACGATAGATACCAATAATGTGCAGATTAGGAATCGGATGCTTGATAACCATGATTGTAATTTCTACATTATTGACATTGAACCTGTAGGGAATTTGTGAACATTTGATATTATTCTTAATGTATACAGCAGTTCCATAGGATGTTCTGGTATCAGATTGACTATAGTCATTTCTGTGAAGGGTGTACCCAGTAAGGTTGTATAAGCAATCTGTATCTGTTCTGCAAAGCTTTGTTTCAACTAAAATATTAATGTTAGCTTTTTTAATATAAAAATCACTTTGCACATCATCTATGTGTAGGTGAAGAGATCTTACATTGTGAAACAAGATTGTTGCTGTGTCTGATGAATCAGTCCCATGTAAAGCTGCTAAAGGCATAAAACTTGCTTCTGTTCTGAGTCTAAACATTTCTTTCTGAACCTTTTCACTAACTTTTATTCTGTTTTTTATTCAAATCTAGAATATGCAGTCTAGAACTGTTTCGTACTCGGCTCAATCGAGCGTAGTGCATGTGCTCTCCTGTGGACTGTGGAAAGTCAACAACTGCTTCATCTAAAGTGTCTCCTTGGCATCGATGAATAGTTTTGGCAGCAGCAGGTCTTAGTGGAAATTGTCTTCGAAGAATTTGAATTTGATTTTTCTTATTGATTCTGAATTGTCTTGTTACTTCTAAGATTGGAGTCCAGTTTTTATTTATGTTTGTTTTGTACAAATGTGCATTTTCTCTGCGCTGTTTTTTTCCAATGTCAAAAAGTGGAAATGAGACCCAAATAATGCTTGGTGTGCTTGAATTTTCAACTCTGTAGTCAATTATTTCTATGACACACTCTGCTCCATTAGTGAATCCATCAGCTACATCAATATTAGTAGTTAAGTCATATTTTGTCTTTGTTGCTACTGGCAATACTGAAAAAAGACCCATAGTCTTTGTAGGATCATCTGGGATCTTATTTTTCATTTGTGTCTTTAAATCATCAGAGATATCCCCTACTACAATATCAATGGCTTTGACCTGAGTTTTATCTCCAACAGAAAGGTAATATAGTGCACTGTTGTGAGCATTAACTGAAGCATTAGTGGTAAATAGATGTGTCATATTCATAGGGTAACTTTCTTCCCCAGGTTTTACATGAATTCTTCTTTCTTTCAAAACGTCCAAATCAGCATCTGTATGGTTTCCCTCTCTCAAGCGATTAAGTAGTTCTGCAAATTGTCTGTCATCTTTTTGTCTCATTATATCTGTCAGTTCAAAGAGGGTGAAGTCTTGTGTCCAAATATTGCTAGCTAAAGCACTGTACCCAGATTTGGAATTTTCAAAGATCCACTTATCAATAACTGGCTTTAACTGGAAAAGATCACCTACAGTAATCAGTGACACTCCACCAAATGGCTCCTTGGTACCCATAATTTGTTGCAACCTCAAATTTAAAAAGTTGAACATACCACTTCCAACCATAGAGATTTCATCTCTGAAAATTACTTTTAAATTTCTTAGTTGGGTCCTGATAGTATTTAGTCTATCACTATCCAGAGCACAATATTCAAAGCCTCTGTTGGCAGGTATCTTAAATGCAGAATGTAATGTATTTCCTTTTATATTGAAGGCTGCTTTACCAGTAGGGGCTGCTTTGACAACTTTTACATCATCTGGATTTTCACCTGGAATGCTATTCAGATATCTGATCAGAGCTTCATACAATGCATTAGTGACAGTCGATTTACCAACTCCTGCACCACCAGACAAAAACAGCCTGAGAGGCTTGTCACTAGTCTTAACTGAGTGAAGGACATGATAAAAAAAATTGTCTTTGTTTTTCATTTAAAGATTGCACAAGTTTACGATATTGCTCATCAGAAATCCGTCTGATAACAAGGTCTTCCTCATCATTGCTCCTTGGGAAAATACCCATATCATCAAGCAGATCATAGTGACTATGCTGCTGGTTTTTGCCAGGATCAAAGCAACCAAATAATTCACTAGGTTTACTTTTGTTTGCACAGTCTTGTTTATTTATGTGCTCTGCATTTGGTGCAATGTTGTCAAAGCTGTCAGTCCCTATCATTGATATCATGCATTGCTTTATCTAGCATTTCTGAATGGTATTCATACTGGCACCTATTGTTGAGAATCTCTTTCTTAACCTGTTGAAAGCGTTCTTGGTAAGTTTGACAGTCCTTTATTAAATCTGTGTTTTCCTTTCTCCATGGCATATAAAGCATAAGCTGCTCTCTATAATAGTTTTCTGGGTCTTTATCTTCGTGATACCGGACAGATCGGATAATTTTAGGCTTTTTTCTTTTTACTAGTTTCATACCTCCTTTCAGTTTGTATTCATTTGATTCAAATTCAGACTCAGTAACATCAATATTTGGATCATCATCTGAATTCTCATGAAAATCGGTTTCTGGCACAAAGCCATCGATAGAATCTACTGTTTCCTTGTTACTAACCACATTATCAGCATGTTCATCCTCAACACAGTTAAACCATGAAACAAAGTCAGCAAGGCACAAATTATCCAGCTGCTTTGGTCTCCTTTGATAGCGCTTTATGATGTTGTCAGATTCTATGTCAGGTGAATTGTCAGGCAGCTCTTTTAGTTTATCCAGTTTCTTTAACAAGAAAGTTCTTTCGTCTGGAGGTGAAGTGCTAATAAACTGAAACTCGCGGGAGGCCCTTCTCATTGGCATTTGTAACACAAGATACACAGCCTCCTGAGCACTAATTTCAACTGCATTAAGAAATTTGTTTCCAATGTGTCTTACTCTATTTGTAATATTTTTATTCCCAGATTTAGTTTCCTCTGATGCTTTTTTTAGAAGTCTGCTCATACCTCGCTGGCCCTTTGTAATATATGACAATATGTATGTAGCACATGCATAAGGATCTAACACAAATTGTATGTCCATGTTAGCTGTCCAGGCTTTGAGTAAATCGGTGTTGTAACTATTTATCCTTATTTCTGATGGAGTTCGTTTCAACAATAATGTGTCACGTTTTAAGGTGAATCTTACAGCTAAGATATAGTTTTCTTCAGTTAACTGCAACCTTTGTAAAAAATCCTCAAAAGAGATATCATTCCCATATTTCATGTTATCTAGAAGCTCTTTAATTTTTTCCGCATTTGATCTTATATTGTTAGTTTGTTCTTCATCAAATGAAGACTCATCAAGGGGTTTTAAGATCATTGTCGTTGGCATTGGTGGCAATGGAAAGTTAAATCTGCATATCTTATGACCTGCTTTTGCATGTTTTGGCATGCCTGTGCATCTGTAAGTTCATAAGATCTTCCATTTCTGTTGAACTGTCTAGCTTCTGACAAGTGATGTATCTATCAACAAAGGTCACAATTTCTTCATTGAAATTTTTTTGATACTGTGGTGCCATTTTTACCCAAAATAAACCATGAATGTGTGGGCTTCCTCTTTGCTGAAATTTTACTCTGTAAAAATAATCAGCTATTTCTCCGATTGGCTGAACATCATTTTTGATAACATCACGAATAAACAACTGGACCATGTGTTCAAAATTTCTTGCACAAGTCACAGGGTCTTTTTGTATGAGATCTGATTTTTGTTTCCAGGTCATTTGCTTTATTTCATTGTCACTGTAATCTTTTTTCTCAACAATTCTACCTAATACTTTTAGCAGGTGACTCCACTTGGTCTCAGCAGCTGAAAAAGAGCAAAACCATGTTGGATTTCCCAGTTGACGAATCATAGCAAACAAGTCCTTTTTGCACTTTTCAAAATAAGGTGGTGATCCTCTAAGATTTTTTAACACTCTGAAGCCTTCATCAAGGTGAACAAGCTTATTAAGACTGTCTTCAGACTTCAATTCACCAGCTGTGTACTTTTTCCCCTTAGTCTTGCACTTTCTCAGAGATATGCAAGCACTATCTTGAATTTGCTTGATTTGTAATTTTTTTAGCTTATAAAATATGTTTGGGACTGAATTGGCTGCTCTTCTATCTTGACACCTTAACTCCCATTTGGCAACTGTACTGTAGGAAACTGGCACTTTTCTTTCATTGTTCTCACATCTTTGTTTTCCACAAAATATTGAAGGAAATGACAGGTATTCAGAGTCTTTACCCATAAGTACACCTAATGGTTTATTTCCTTCTCCTGGTGCAAAACTGATAATTTTGTCTGCATTAGCTGCTATATCAGGTTCCTGTAATAATGTATCTGTAACCCCTGAAGGGCGTTCCTCAACTTCACACCAGTCATCAACATCATCATCTCTTTCACTACACACTGTGTTATCAGCATCACTAGAGGAAGATGTATTCACTGTGATGTTATTGTTATTGTGTATATCAACATTTTCAGCCATTTCTGCCATTTCGTTAGTTTGCAAATTCCCACTGGAAGGGTCAGAATCATCAACAAATTCATTCCATTCATCACAGACATTTGACTGCAAGTTTATTTTATCAAGCCAAGCTTTTTGCACTACGATGCCTTCTTTTTTGAACAAATCACTTGTTTCCACGAGATACTTGGCTGCATCTAATACTTTCTTAGGTCGAATATTCTGAAACTGATAATGATGTTTATAGCTGAGGCGTCTTTTAAGTTTTATTGGAATAGTTTGAGATTCTGTGATAGGCCTTGGCAAACATTGAACAGTAGAATTAACATCGCTTGGAACATTGACAACGTTTCCATGAATAGATAATTGCCCACCTCTTGGTAATTCACGAATTTGCATGAAAGGGATACGTGGTGAAATTAGCCTCTCTTCTAGTGGTGTCAAATTCAATACCTCTGGTTTTTTAGGAAACATCATTTTGTTGGCTTTTGAACAACTGGGCAACTTGCCTTTCTTGAGATTTGCATCACAAGTACTACAAATCCATTCAGTATCTTCAATACTTTTGAGTCCAGTGACACACAACTTAACAATATCTTGCAACATACTTCTTCAAATCACATTTTACTACAGATGTCCTGTACCACAACTGGTCACAAGATGTACATATATATTCTGGACCACACTGAGTATTTTGATGAAATGAATTTATCATGGAAGCTACACTTTTATTACTTTTTGTCTGTATTTGTAACCCATTACCGTCATCAGATATGGGCGCCGACATATTTTGTGTATTTTGAAATGAATCAGCAGCTTCAGCAGATTTATGTGAATTTCTAATTGTGTTTCTAAGTCTACAATTCCTTCTTATTTCCCTTATGTGTTCTGGGTTCTCAGTTTTTCTTTTTTGAAAAGAACGCTTGTTGATTTCCCTTATGTGTTCTGGATTCTCTGCTTTTCGTTTCTGAAAAGACTGTTTGCCAAGCTGTCTTATGTGTTCTGGGTTCTCAGCTTTTCTTTTTAGCATAGACTGCTTGTTGATTTCTCTTATGTGTTCTGGATTCTCTGCTTTTCGTTTCTGAAAAGACTATTTGCCGAGTTGTCTTATGTGTTCTGGGTTCTCAGCTTTTCTTTTTAGTATAGCGTGCTCTGGATTCTCTGCTTTTCGTTTCTGAAAAGACTGCCTGTTAATTTCCCTTATGTGTTCTAGGTTCTCAGCTCTTTGTCGTTTAGAGGACTGCCTATTGATTTCCCTTACATGATCTGCATTTGCCATTCTCCTTTTTGAAGCAGTTTTGTTCCTTTTGTCCGCTTCAATCTTCTTGTATCGATTTTCACACATTTTTTTCTTCTCTTTATTTCTAAAATTTGGATCACTTCTTCTCTTTCTCATGTTCTCTTTCATGTAGGCTTTGTGATTTTCTTTTTGATCAGTTATGTCTTTGCTACCAGTTAATGTCATATTAATTTTGTTCTTGTTTGATATTTGAGAAACTTGTTTCTGTGCAGTAGACACATAATGGGCTTCACCAATATGCCCAATGTAGATGCTGGCACATTCACCTGTCACAGATTGTACAATGGTAACAGGAGCAAATGTTGTTAGTGATTCAGCAATATGAATTCTTAAACTTAGACAGTTGGCTACTGCTTGGATAATAATTGCATCAGCCCATGTTCCCTCACATGACATATTGTTCAAATATTCTTGCCAAGAGTGGCCAGTATTACTTTCTATAAACTGTTCAGGGTTATGCAATAAATGGTGAATACCAAGGCTACGTACTTGATAATGATTGTTTGGAGTGCCATACAACTGATGTGATACAGCTCGAAAAAAGCAATCTCCACCACCCCGAACATCTAGTGGAATCCTGCCTAACTGAGATAATCTAGTTTCTAATAAAGAGACGGAATGTAGGGGTTGTTCTGGATTACTGCTCTGATCTAATGGTCCTGGATTTGTTTCTACATCTCCACTCAATGAAATAATTCTATTAGAAATGTATGTTTTCACCTGATGGTGCTGTGAGATTTTGAAAACACTGGCAACAACATATACACGAGACAAAGGAGGTGTTTTAGTTCTCTTCGCATATATATTACAAAAGCATGGTGGTCCTGGATTAGTTTCGATATCATTACCAAGTCGTATTAGTTCAGGAATATAAAATCGATAAAGATAAATCTGCGTAAGTCATAGGCGATTCCACTCCATCATCTTCAAACGACTGACAACTAATTTTAAGACAGGCAAATATATTGCTTCAAGATAAAACAAAAGCAGCAATGAACACCAAAATTTTCCTTTGAAGCAATCTCGATATTCTCTAGAAGTTAAATAAATTTTATGCATTCCAATAGCAACTCTATATTGTGCTAAACTATTTCCCATTTTGACAATCCTTACTCACGAACGCTATCACTATTCTTCAGTTTCTTGCTACAGCAAATCCAGCTCAACGAAACTCAAATTCACTGCAGTTCACTTCAATTCCAATTAAATCCACTTTCAGTTCTACAAAGCTTTATATTCAACAGATTCAACTTTGATTGACTTGGAACCTTGGAATAACTTGGAATGTGAGTTTGTCTTGGAAAGTCAAATCCACAGCGAATTGAAATTCGTTGCACGGATGATTCGACAGTGGTTTGTTGTGTATATGAGTGTTTCCTATTAATTATTTTGTCAGAAAGAACAACAGAAAACATCAACTTCTTACCTGAAAGTCGTAAACTCCTCTCCTGTCGTCGCTGAATAAAAATGGCCGATCTACGGTTTGCTTTGTCATGTGACTTCAGACAAACATTTTCCATATCAAGACCGAGCATATCCGACTACAAAATACCTGTGACACAAGTTTATCATGAATTCAAAAGATACTTGGAACACTGTTCTTCTACTACTTTTAAGACTTTAATTTCATAATTCGATGGAAAATTCAGAACTTCCCCAAAAATAATGAAATAAGAGCATAGGGTAGGATTCGCACTTGGGACACGTGCGCTTAGCGCTTCCGTTCCAGAACGTTCGTACACCAATTCGGCCGTCCGAACGAAAGCCGAAATTTAACAGCCCATTGATCGAGTGAACGAGTGATCGAGTGAGCACCTGAAGTCCCCCTCACTATACCTCATTGAGACTTCGTCATCAATGAGGTAAAAAGTATAAACAGTTACTAAAGCATTCAAAATTATATTCAAAGAAGGGAGAAAACCAGAATTTAATGCTATCAACCCGTTAGCTAAGAGAGGAATATGAACACACTTTGTGGGATAAAGGGGTAGGGGATTAAGCACTCCAGTCGCAAAATAGCTGACATAACATGTTGGTCTAAAGCATGTATTATGTAACAAAGAGAGATGATAATTCTCTCTCAAGGGTGATAATCCCTTGGCTGGGGAAGGGGTAGTAATCTCCTACAGGAGATGATAATCCTCCGGGATAATACTTATTCCCCAGAATGAATAGCTGCTATGAGTCTATGGGTGAAAGTGTGACCAGCATGGGAGTACTTAATCCCCAAAAATACACAAAGTGTATTCCCCATAGACGAACAGAGAAAATATTATATGATCTGTTTAAGCCAATATTATGAGAAGCTGTAATAAAGATGCATAGAGTGGTTTTGTGTAAGACCAAATGAACAGAAGCTCATGAAAATGTCGTATAGTGTGAAAAGCACTGAATAGTAAACAGTTTGTATGAAATAATAAGCTACAAAAATGCACACAACTAAATAAATTGGGTTTATCAAAACCACTCCATGCAAACTGCAAACAATGTAAACCTGAGCTAGCTTGAGTTTGAATTTCAAAGGAACCCCAGTTAATAATAATAATAATAACTTTATTTATATAGCGCTCACATCCTAAGCTCATGGCGCTTTACAATGTATTATAAGCAAAGCATATATTAAAAATCAATTCACAATCCATCGTAAATTACATGTGTTAAAAAATGCTTTCACAAAAACAATGTCCGACTATCCAAAAATTTCCTAAAAAGATATGTTTTCAATCCTTTCTTAAAGCTAGTTAAAGATGGCGACTTACGCAAATCTAATGGTAACGAATTCCATAGTTTAGGGGCAAACACTGAAAAAGCCCTGTCCCCATAAGTTTTCGTGAAAGATCGAGGTTGTTCTAGCAGCTGCCTAGATGAGGACCGCAAATTCCTGGAATGTGATTGATAACTAAGTCTGTCTGCCAGATAGCTAGGTGAAAGATTATTAAGTGATTTGAATGCTAGCAAAAGAATTTTAAAAACAATACGATAACTAACAGGAAGCCAGTGAAGGTCAGTTAAAATAGGTGTAATGTGATCAAATTTACGAGTCCGAGTAATGATTCTGGCGGCAGTATTCTGAACATATTGAAGCTTCTTCAACTGCATTTTCCTACAACCATAGAGCAAGGAATTGTAATAGTCTAGCTTAGATGTTATGAAAGGGCATTATGTTGACTGGGCATTGGATGTATCTGTCATAACAATCAAATAACCAGCCCCCTATTGTTTAAACCAACCATGGGAGGGAGGGGGCTGAGAAAGCTGCAGCTATTGCTGCACCAAACGATGTAAACATTGAAACAATAACTAATGTGAGTTTTGAAGTAGCTTCAAAGCAACCCCAGATAAAACTGCCTGTGGGCATTGGATGTATCGCTCATAACAATCAGATGACCACCTGCCTAATGTTTTAACCAACCATGGAGGAAGGCCTGCTGAAGCTGCAGCTGCAGCTGCAGCTGCAGCTGTTGCTGCACCAATTCTATAACTATGACCAGCATAATTGGATGCTTGACAACCCTAATCTCAGCAGTTAATGCATCCTTAGTCAATGGACGTCCCGAAGCAAAGATAAAAAGTGGTCCAGGTGTAGTTCCCCCTCTGGTAAGATAAAGCTTCATTGCATTTACAGGGCAGATACTCTGATTAGGTTGTCCTATTAAAAGGGTATGCCCCATCCTGAAGGGATCAGTTTTAGAAACCTTGATTTTGACTAAAATATGAGAGGGATTGGACTGAGATGGGTGAAAGATAATATCAAGAGGTGTAAGATGAGCATCAGAGCTAAATTGGGAGTTACATGTCAGTTCACCTAACCGCATGAAACAAAAGAAAGCTAACATCATAGCAGCCCAGATCATGAGAGAGTCAAAGTTTGAAGTGTACCTGATTGCTAGAAGGGAGTAGAAAAATTTGAGGTGGGATACCGTAATTGGCAAACGAGTTCTGATCGAGCTACCATGAGATCGCTTAATTCCACGGCACACAAGGTGCAAGCAACGGAACTTCCTAAGGTTGAGCTGGTAGCCACGGCGGATGTGAAAGTGACAGACTGCTGCCAAGTATCCCTTGATAGTGGAATGCTTGACTGATTTAGCGAGGTAAGCAACATACAGTATCAGTGTGTCATCGTCTGTTGGTAGAGACTGGGCATCCAAAGGCCTACAGAGGGAGAGTAACTTGATAAACCTTTCCCCCCCTGTACTGTAGGTAAGCTTTGTAGAATTGGCGATCGACAAATTAAGATAGCACCGGATGTCTTCCATTAAATCTGCAGGAGTTCGGGTGGGATCAGACATGGATCTTGGTTGGCATGGGGTGCTAGCTCCCTGAACCGATCCATCTGAAAGCGAGAGAGGGAATCAGCTATGTCATTCCTCTTACCCTCTATGTGCTTAGCTCTAATACAAAAGTTGAACCTTAGAATGAGAAGGGTCAAATGACGAACAAGATCCATAACCCTTGGGATTTGGGACCTCTTTGTGTTAACAATACATACAACTGATTCATTGTCACAGAAAAACCGAATGCGTTTGTTTGAGAAAAAATTGGCCCACAGATGACAAGCAACAACAAAGGCAAACAACTCTTGCCACACAATGGAGATCCCAGGCTGGCCTAGTTTTTGATGGGATTCCCAGGAGCCCTGAAACCAGTGGGTTTGAAAAATGCCCCCAAACTCCCGAGAACCAGAGGCATCTGTGTACAGAGACAAGACATCTGAAGTGATCCAGTGAGAAGGCAAAAAAAAACCCTGCCCCATTCCAATTGCATATAAAATCCTCCCACATCCTAAGATCTTTAAAGAAACCCTTGCTCAGCTTAATACGATGATGAAGTAGAGAGACGTTCCTAGTGAGCTGGATCATACGTTGCAGGAATGGTCGGCCCGAGGGAATAACTTTGCAAGCAAAATTCAGCGAGCCGATAAGGGACTGTAGTTCCTTGAGTGTGCAGGACTTTCTGCCTTTAAATTCAATGAAACAGCAGGTGAGACGTTGCACCTTATCAGGAGGAAGGCGTGCCTCCATGCGGTCAGAGTCAAGAACAATACCCATGAATTCGAGGGTTGTAGAAGGTGCAATGGGAATTCCCAGATTCTTAAAAGTACGCAACATGCTAGATAAACTCTGTTGACAAGCTAAGTTGTGGGAGGCAACAGGCGATGGGGGTTCAATAACAAGGAAATCATCTAAAATGTGGCAAACAAGAGATGCCACAGTGATTGAGAAGAAGCCACTCAACTGCTTCTGAGAGCCGATTAAACAGAAAAGGTGCACTCCTCAAACCAAAGGGGAGAACCTTATCATAGTAAAATTTCCCTTGCCACTGCATGCCAAAGAGCTCATAGTCACATGGCCTTAGTGGTATCAGACGAAACGCAGAATCCACATCAGTCTTAGCAAGGAGGGAACCACGACCATTTGCTAAGATTCCTTCAATAGCTGTGTCTATGGTGATATAAGACAGGCTAAAATCTTCCTTGGAAATTGAATAGTTTATGCTAGTGACACCTGACTTTGGGAATGAGAGGTGAAAAATAGTGCGAAACTTACCTGAGTACTTTTTAGGTACCAATCCTATAGGTGAGACTTGAAAACTGGGGAATGGTGGTGTTGAAAAGGGGCCCGCTACCCGACCCAGAGATACTTCCTTATCTAAATTGGCCTTCACAATGTCAGGTTGGGCCAAAGCAGTAGACAGGTTTCTTGAAAATCTTGGGGAATGTCGCCCAAAGAAGCCTATATTAGCTCCCAGTCTGAAGGTTTGCAATAAATTGGAAACAAAAACCCTGTCGGGGTGATCAGCTAAAGAAATCTCAAGTCTATTGACATTAACAGGGGTGGGGAGTGACCCAGCAGACTCATGATTTGTGGTGGCCTGAGGAACTACTAGATTTGGGTGGGGGGTGGACCTCCTCACCAGCCCTAGCAGAGGTTCTCTTGTCCCGATCCCTGACAGAGCCTCCTCTGTTGCGGTCCCTACTGCATTCCCGCCCTGGGTGTTGGCCCTTACATCTATTACAGATGTGTTGGTACTCACACTGGTCCCTACGACAGACACTGACTCGGTTATATTGGTGGCAAATGCCTTGGACGTCCCCCTTTGAGGCATTGCTTTGGGGTCCATTAGTGAAAAGAGGATATTCCTCTTTTAGTGCCAGAGGTGACACTGTAAAAATAGTCAGCCACAAATGCTGATCTATCTGCGACCAAACAAGGGATTTATCAAGACTGGCCTTTTGCTGAAATTTGTGGTCATAAATAGGCCATCCCAGGCCCTTATGGAATCTAGCTGCATATCTGATTAAACTCAAGTATTGCAAAAATTCGTGGGCTCTTAGGGGGTATTTGTAAGTGAATACACTCATGTACGTCGTGAACGCCGTCGTCCATTGATCAATTTCTGTTATTTGAGACGGGCTGCTTTTTCTCTTCTTGGTAACCTTAATAGCTGAGTTGTCGAGAGTCAATGTTAAATTGTCATCCTCGTCATACATGCTGAGGTTTTTCGGTAACAATTTTGACAGATCAAAGAACTCACCATTTTTTATATCTTTCACGTACGATGCAGGAATATCCTGGTTTGGGACGGAAGATGCTGGTAGTTGTGGTGACTCGGCGTTGTCACAAAGTGGATTTGGGTCTCCTAGTGAAGTTGTATGCCTTGGTTGATTGGTAGCTCCTGGTGGATTTTTATCGCTTTGTAGAGTTGTACCGACAGCTACGGAGTTGTGTTTTAGAAGGGCAGTTATGGCGGCACAAGCTGCTTCAGTGGCGATATCGCGGCTTGACTCAGCAACGGTGTCTTGTATCATGGTTCTCAGCGTTTCAAGTTGATCCGCAGAAAAGGGAGGCAAGTTATCACAGCTTTGTGGGTTGTTATCTACACTAGAAACTTGGCTTGAGACAGCAAGATTATTCTCATGCAGACTTCGGGTTTGACTGCTTTCGGCACGGCGCTTCGGTGGTCGACCTCGTGGCACTGGAAGCTCGTTATTTCGTTGCTGGTTCCCTCTTTTCCTCGTCGATAGCTTAATGCCACGTAAAACTGTACTGAACTCAGATAGGATTTTGAGATATGAAAGACAGAAATACTGTAATTCGTGTCCGAACTGTTATTCTTGTGAAAGCAAACCACAGAATGAATCACTGAACCGAGGCAAACGGACAGACATATTTTGATTGACAGATAGAGGGAATCAGCACTGTAATTGGACAATAAAAATAACTCTGCATGAAGCCACGTAGACTAAATGACCTTTGTACCCTTGTATTGCTAGCTTTTACACACACATTATCATTTACTGTTAGCTTGACTCTAATAAGCTAAAGGTTGTATCATTAACTGTAATTTATATTCTATAAATTTTCTATTTGTGGACTGACAAAGGCTCAGAGTTCTACAAGAAACATCTAAAAGACTTATTAAATGAACATAACATAAAACTGTATTCAACAAAAAAATGAAGAAAAATCATCAGTAGTAGAAAGATGGAATAGAACAATTAAAAACAAAATGTGGAACCAATTTACTGTTCAAGGTAATACACAATATTTAGATATATTACCAAAAATATTGGAAAAATATAATAACACAAAGCATAGTTCAATGACACCCATAGAGGCATCAAAAGAATCAAGGAGTTGTATACTTTAATATGTATGGTGGTATAGAGCCATTGTCGTATAAACCAAAATTTAAAGTTGGTGATAAGGTTCGAATATCAAAGTACAAAAGAAAAACTTTCGATAAAGGTTACACACCAAATTGGACAGAAAAAATATTCATAATAGATAAAATCTTGTATACTAACCCAATCACTTACAAAATAAAGAATCGTTTTATGAACCTGAATTATTGGAGGCAAAACAAGATGTATTTAGAATTGATAAAGTCATTCGTAGAGATTATAAGAAGAAACAAGCTTTAGTGAAATGGAAAGGATACAATGGTGATTTCAATAGTTGGATACCAATGAAAGATTTACAAAAATTATAAAAATTAAATTTTGAGTACGGAGGGCAACAAGTGTAAAAAAAATTTTAAAAAAGTTTTTCAAAATTTGAGAAAAAAGATTTTGAAAAATTAAATAAAACTCCAATTTTTAAACCTGGCGTTCCGGGCGCAATTTTGAATATTATGCACTGGAACCGCCAATTCTCTAACTACTTAATCGAGTACCGCTCCTGCCGAGAAGTGACCAGCTCGTCGACAAAGTTGCTTTTTGATGGGTCAGTGGAATATATCAAATGTATTACAGAACACGAGGACTACGGCGCAATAAGAAACCGAGCAGTTTTAAGTCAAGTTGCCCCGTTGCTGAGAAGTAAGGAAGGCGGAACATATCGCCGCCGTGATGGAGTTTCGGAGAATGAGTGAGTCTTTTTTGGTTAAAGCAGCTAAGTCACTGAAATGCCTAAACGATAGTCTGCCTCTTCGAGTGACAGTTATTTCGCTACTGACCATTCTGCTGCCCTGTATTAATTAGCCCTAACGTTCCTTGTAGTTGTATCTCGCGTTCTCTGTTTCCTCAAGGGTTCGCCTAGGACGAATTTCCTTCCTCTTTGAGAGCAGTGGTCAATGTGTGTGATTTTTTTTAAAAAACCGTGGAATTGTTATGCTTTGTAGGTCTTATGCATGATGATGTCATTTTGTTAAAATTTCCCACCGAATATGCTACATTGTGAGTAATTTTTCTCGTTATTTGGAAATGCATGTCACAGCTGTTTATTTTAAACAATATTTATATCATTTAGTTGCAAACCCTACAAGGCTAAAAACACAGACTAATTATTGTAGTTACTAGCTTCCTCAAAGTCTCACACTCTATTTGTTAGCTTTCATTATTATTATGTAAAGCTATAGTGTATCCTGGCGTCAAAGATCCATCATGTCCTTGACATCACACACCCATTCGTTTTCTGTAGAGCATGTAAAGAGAAAGAATTCTTCATTTATCTTTGCCTGAATGCAGCGAAGCGTAATGAAACAAAAGATAAATGGTTTCTTGAATTCCCGAGCACAGGTGCATTTGTCGGCAGTGTGTATATCAAGTGCCGGCATGAGATTATGGCAAGAAAGTGTGATATGTAAAGTAGCGTGTATATATTCGCTGCACAGTAAACAAGTTTCATTGTGGATTTTTACAGCGGACAGTTAAATTCTTAGCTCGTTCTTCCTATCTCGTCTACATGCCGCGAGGCCGTCGTGGTCGCTCTGCTTCCGTTCGTTCTTGTGTTTCAAGAGTCAACGCGGTCGTTGAAGACCCTGTTGTCCGGCCGTCCAGAGCTAGAGAACATCGAAGTTCAGGCCGCCGTAGATGTCGTTCACACATTGCAGCTTCAAGCGGTTCTGGCCGTAGTTCCTCGCCTTCGCGAAGGAGTGTCCGCGAGCGTTCGCATCATAGAAGTCGTTCCGCTTCTTGCAGCCCTGAGCCCCCATCTTGGGCGAAGGAAATCTTAAAGGCCCTGGAGGTGAAAACGGAGGAGGTCAAGGTTGTCAAGGAACAGCTCCACTCACTAAAACGCAAGTCTGCGGAGGTAGAGCCCGAGTTCAAATATAAGAGTAACAAGAAACAGTTCAAGTTCAACACTGATGTCAAGGACAAGTTCGACCAGATTTTAGAGAGGGCTGGGGCGGATGACGTGATCACTAAAATTGCCAACGAAGGTATGTCACTCCTTGATAACAGAAATAAGCTTATTTCTATTGCTGACCGGGATGGTTGGGACGTGGTAGAATATTTTGAGGCGGACCCACTCACTAAAAATGACGAAGAAGAAAAGAAACTTCGTGTCGCGCGCAAGGAGGCAGAGAGGTTTCGGGAGAAGCGAAATCGGAAAAATAGCCTGCAAAGCAAAATGGGAACTCGTTTTAAGTCTCAGTCTACATCTTCCAAAAGCGGCCCCAGTGTAAATTTTGGCCAGTCACACAGAATCGTGGATTTTCGCCCGGATGTCAGTCAGCTTTTGGTTAATCCGGTACCAGAGAAAAAAGCTTCTGTTTATCGCTGTTTTGGTTGCGGCAAGGCAGGCCATTTCATCAAGGATTGTAAAGTTCCCTCTTCCGCTAAATGACTAGCTGACTCTGCTTTTGAAGACTTTTCGGAACACGGCGAGGCGGAACTTGACATGGGCGTTTCCTCAGTTTCCTGGATTAGAGGCCGCTTACGAAAGTTTTTGCATGTATGGCGTTCTATTGGGGCCTCTTCTTTTGTTCTTGGCGTTATTGATAGCGGTTATAAGTTACCGTTTGTTTCGATTCCAGTGAAGTGTTTCTTTAATAATCATAAAAGCGCTCTTGATAATGGAGCTTTTGTTTGTGAGGCTATCAAGCAATTGTTGATGGCTGGTAGCGCGGTGGAAGTCAAACGTGACCAAGTTCATGTTTGCAGTCCGTTAGGTGTAGTCCCCAAAAAGAATGGCAAACTTAGATTGATTCTTGACCTTCGCTTTCTTAACCAGCACCTGGCCAAGCATAACTTTAAGTTCGAAGACCTTCGAGTCGTGGCGGAAATTCTTCAGCCAGATGATTGGTTTTTTACTTTTGATCTTCGCAATGGCTACCATCATGTTGACATTTTTCGACGGCATTGGAAGTATTTGGCTTTTTCCTTTATTTTCGATGGTAGGCCGCGCTATTTTTTGTTTTGTTCGCTTCCTTTTGGTTTAAGTACGTCTCCTTACGTTTTCACCAAATTGTTGAGACCAGTTGCTGCACACTGGCGGTCACAAGGCATTAGGATTTCTGTCTATTTGGACGATGGTATCGGCGCTGATTCAAGTAAAGATTCATGTTCTCAAGTGGCGCAACTAGTGCGAGACGATCTTGATCGACTTGGCCTGCTAGTGAATGAGGAAAAGAGCAATTTTGAACCGCGCCAAAAAGGGGAGCACTTAGGCTTTATTTTGGACCTTGCCAGAGGAGAATTTAGTATCCCACCAGGCAAGATTGATCACCTGTTTAATCTGATTTCATTGCTTCGTGACGACGTTTCACCCACGGCTAGGGATGTGTCTCGTATTACGGGTACCCTTATTTCCATGGAGCTTGCATTAGGTCCAGTTGTGCGTTTGCGCACCCGAGCCTTGTACGCAGTCCTTAATAGCGTTCATAGCCTTAGTTGCAGGGTGGCTTTAACACGTGAAGCTGTAGAAGAGCTTAATTTTTGGAGAGATAATTTCTCTCGTTTGTGCGGCAAACCTAGCTGGAGGCCCTCCCCGAAGATAGAGCTTTTGTCTTACTCTGATGCCAGCAATGTGGGTTGGGCAGGTTTTATTGTTCAATTTGGTACGCACATCGCTAGAGGGAACTGGTTGGGTTCCGAGGCCCTATGCAGCTCTTCTTTCCGCGAGATTCGTGCCATTAGATTTGTTCTTCAGTCGTTTTCCGGTCTTTTGGCGGGTAAGGAGTGCAAGCATAGATCTGACAACCAGAGTGTCTGCAGTATTTTGTCCGTCGGTAGTAGTAAGCCTCACTTGCAAAAAGAAGCGGTTGCCATTTACAATTTGTGCCATGTAGCAGGGATTCGCTTTTCTGTGGAGTGGATACCTCGCCACATTAATTTCAAAGCTGATTATTGGTCGAAAGTTGTCGACACCGATGACTGGATGCTCAACCCTGTTCATTTTCGCAAGTTGGATATGCTTTGGGGACCCCACACCGTAGATCGTTTTGCAAGTCAGAATTCTTTCCAGTTGCCCAGGTTTTGTTCTCGATGGTGGTGTCCTGGGACCGAAACTGTTGATACTTTTACCGTCAGCTGGGGAGGGGAAAACAATTGGTTGGTCCCCCCAGTGTTCCTTATTCCCAGGGTTATCAATCACATGAAACTGGGTAGAGAGCAGGGCACTCTCATTATCCCCTTTTGGCAATCTGCTCATTGGTGGCCGTTGGTATCTCGTAGCCCCGGGGTTTTCCACCCTTTTGTTCTTGACTGGCGGGAGATTCCTTTACAGGAGTCTACTTTTCTCCCTGGTTCCGTAGCCACGGATTTTTTCAGGCACGGTATTCCCTCGTGTAGGGTATTTGCTTTGAGAATTGTATTTCCTTAGTTTTTTACTGTAGACCATTTTCCGGTATCAGATGAGTACCTTGAACGAGTTCTTCCGCCTTATTACTTGTTTTTTGTTTTGTCTGAGCCTTTTTTGGCCTAGGTGTGGGCCTTGCTCTATGCAAGTCAGTGGACTTGGAACTGTACTAGCGCGCACGAGTTGTGCAGCTGAAGCAAGCCGAGAGGGCAGTGCCGACACAGTAATGTGTTCATTTTAGAGTCAAGTGGACTCCTCTATCCTTTGTGTGGATTTGCTTACCAGTTGACGCCGAGTGGGCCAAGCCTCCTGTGTTGGAGTGTGTACTGGTGCTGTGTTATCTTGCCATGTGGGCAGTTTTTCGCTGCTGACGATGTGTATCTTGCACGTTTAGCGTTCTGTAGCAATTGGATGTTGTTCCTGTCTTTAACAAGAGCCATGTTTTGAACATTGTTGATTTTCACTCAGGCTTGTCGCCTTACCAACGGAGCAGTGCAGAGATTCAGAGGCTTGTAGAATTGTTAAAGACTGTCATTCTTAATGACTGTGCCGCTTCAACCGTGTCTTCGTATGCAGGGGCAGCCAATCGATGGATTGACTGGTGCAAGTCTTACTCGTTTCCTCCTTTACAGTCCAACCCAACCGCTTATGGCATCGCATGGCTACATAAGAAACTTGGTTGTCCTAATCCTGTCGACGATCCGCTCGTTTCTCAAACCTTGGCTGGCGTTAAACGTCTCCTGGCTGGTCCATCTAAGAAAAAGCAGCCTATTGAATCTCATCACGTCAGGGCGCTGATTCGTTCCTATGGTCACCCTACTTCTTCTCTGCCGGACTTACAAATGGTGTCGCTGGTTGCGCTTGGTTTTTGTGCCTTCCTGCGTTGGTCAGAGCTGCGTGACTTATGTGCCTGTGACTTAAAGTTTTGCGCCACCCACATGTCTGTTTCCCTAGACAGGCGTAAGAACGATCAATTCCGTCAGGGATCTGTGGTTAAAGTTGCTCGTTTACCTTCTGGCTCGTGTCCAGTGAAACTGCTAGAGTTATTCCTTAAGCGCGGAGAGCATCAACCATCGCAGTCATTATTTTGCCTCTGCCAGAACTTTGGTACCGGGTACAAGCTGCGACAAGCTCCTCTGTCATATTCTCGGGCACGCGAACAGTTTCGCCAAATGATTTCCGAACTTGGTTTAGACTCGAACGAATTTGGTTTACATAGCCTTCGTTCAGGTGGTGCTTCCCAAGCAGCACGCAGCAGAGTTTCTGGTCGAGTATGGCGTAGACATGGTGGTTGGCGCAGTATCCAAGCCGCAGTTGGTTATGTCGATGAATCTTTGGAGAATACCCTTGTGGTATCTAAAAATTTGGCTCTTTAGTGTTCAGTATGTGATTTCCTTGGTTAACATTGCGTGAGCTGTGTTGTATGCTGCAGTATATAGTAATTTACATTTTCCAAATTCCGATGGCGTAACCTTTGCTTGACGACACAGTATTGTTGCTGCGGGCGGATTTGCTTTACAATTTTTGGACAGTACCCTTAAGGTATCCAAGCGATTACCTGTTTGTTATATAGTAATTACATTTGCTTAATGAACATTGCCTTGTCTTCTATCTTTCTATGCTTTTGCCACTGATTGTGAATTGTCTGCTTATCCCGCACCGCATTTCTGGTTGTCAGTATTTTGGGTGCGGGGGATTCAAGAATTGTTCATTTATCTTTGCCTGAATGCAGCGAGGCGTAATGAAACAAAAGATAAATGGTTTCTTGAATTCCCGAGCACAGGTGCATTTGTCGGCAGTGTGTATCAAGTGCCGGCATGAGATTATGGCAAGAAAGTGTGATATGTAAAGTAGCGTGTATATATTCGCTGCACAGTAAACAAGTTTCATTGTGGATTTTTACAGCGGAGAGTTAAATTTTGTTCTTTTTTATATTTTGTTTGAAATCCCGTAATCTATTTCCTCGCAACGTTTTTAGTTGCGTTTTTCCTTATGCTTGACATTTTTTATAAGTGGTTTTGTTTATTCATTTATTTTGGTCAGATCAAACGTATACAGTTTGTTTGATTTTTTGGTGTCTAAACAGTGTAAACAGTTGTTTTTGCTTTGTGATTAGTTGGTTAGTTCAATAAATGGGCTAAGAAGTGTCTGCTTATCCCGCACCGCATTTCTGGTTGTCAGTATTTTGGGTGCGGAGGATTCAAGAATTAATCCTTTAAACGATTTTGAATGACATGAAGGACAACTGAATCTTCTCCTATTCATTTTGGCAATTCAGGTTTATCAGATCTGCTGCATTCAGATGGACAACAAGATGGTTGTGTGGATACATGGGATGGGACAATGGACGTCCACTGCCAGCCTGTGTTTATCACAGCATAAGAACAAAATATGAGTCACAGCAGACAACAGGATATGCCACTGCTATGGAAAGAGAGGGCACTTGATTTATTGCACCTATGCTTTCACACTGATTGGTCTTGAGCTGGGGAATCTTTACTTTTACACCTGAGAAAGATCATCTTGTAATAAGTAATTTTTTCTTAAGTATATTACAGCTGTACATGAATAAATAAATTAGAAATAAACCCAGAGTTTGCTTTCATTATGCTGAATAAGACTTATGATGGACATGTGTCTTGAACTTTGTAACTAAAACCTTAATAAAAAAACAAATTTATTAAACTATTTTTTGGCAACCAGTTAAGTGGCTTCGCAATGGCTTTTTACATATGGAGCAGTTATAAGGCATTGTTCTACTCCTGTTTCTGCTGCTTGGGGTGCTGGCACTGTCTTCTGCTCTTGCTTCCTTGTACTGGGTGCGCTGGCCTACAATGTAACTTGCTCTGCCTCTGTAGAACAACAACAAAATAGAGCTCTTCTACTTCCAAAAAAACAATGTTGAATTCACCAGTGAATGCGAGACCATAGTGGCCAAGAGGACAAATAAGCAATAATTGTTGTAAATTAGCCAAAATTGTACTGAGGCTTTATCCAACTGAACCAGCAATCCATCTTGTTATCATGACACAGCCTAGTCCCCATTCATTCCCGGCTAGGGGAAACCCAACTGTCAGGGGTCGATTACTTGAAACCATTTGGCGAGAAGTTTCGGAATTCTCGGGAAAAATTCAAATGGTACAGCAATTTCCCGGAAATTCCATCTGGAAATTTTGGGGTACCTCCAGAGGTACCCCTTTCTTCCCGTTTAGAACGGGAAGTCGGAAAATTACCGTACTATTTGCTGACACTTCTTGCTTCCAGTCTCCTGTCTAGGAGAGTTGAGCGGTTTTCAACATGGAAGCTGCTTCAATGTTTCAATGCAGTGTTTGTAAGACGGTATCAACAAGCCTTGAAATGCTCTTAAACCACAAATGTCTGAGAAGTAATGCAAGTAAGTGTTCGGTTAATTGATTTGTTACCTTTGACAAAATACCTGAGGAAATCAGTCTGTTCGAATCCCAAACATTTGATTGTGACGTTTCCCGCCAACTGAAATTCGTACGGAACGTACGTCGGCACCGTGACCTCAAAATAACCTTTAACACGGTTTAACTGCCGTCTTGTGAAGGGGCTTACGGCGGCGAACAACATGTTAAGATCTTCATCCTCGAACAATTCTTCTTCGAATTCGTCATCGTCCGCGGCAAACATCAGCAAAACATCCGTGTTCGCCATCTTGACAACAACCGGAAAACGAATTGTAAACGGTAAGGGTCGCCTCTAGTTCCAGTTGGAAAAACCCTTACCTTTATTTAGAGGTCATCCCAACCGGTTCTTTTGGGCAAATGGTAAGCACCCCGAATGTACTGGTATTTTTTTACTTCGCAGGTTGTAATGAAAACATGGCCTTACTGCTTGTTTTGTAAACAGCTTTACCTCACAGTTGACTGAGCTAATTGAAGCATCATGAAAAAAAACAAAGAACTGACCTGGTGGAAACAGAATTGTCTTCTTCCTTTTCTTTCTAGTTTCAAAACCTTTTACAGCTTCTGCTTTGCTAACTCTTTCGGGGAACTGACGATTGAGCGGTTCGGGTGTTCTTGCTGAGTATCTAGTCAGTACTTCCTCCAGTTCCACGTTTGGCAGGGTGAATAAAAGTGTTTTCATTGTGTCAACATACCCTAAAAAGATAAAAATGTTTTCTACCATTGCTGCACTTACACATTTTTGCGTAACAAATGGAGACTTTGTGCTCTCAGAATTTCCCCACTGATTGTTTGCTATTAAGGCTTCAGACAACAACCATGTTGATAAAGTATATTATATTTGAGTGGTGGAACAGAGAATTAACTCTGAAGTTTAAATTAAAGTGCTGAAAGGAACCCATGAAAAACCCACTGGGCGTTAGCCCTAGTAAAGGGTATCAGATATGAGTAAGGCCTTTGATTCTCTCAGTCATTCTTTGATGATAAAGAAACTAGAGGCCTATGGATTTGGAGGGCGATCACTTAACCTTTCTTCTTTCGCGGACGGATTAAACCGAGTAAAAATGTGTAACGTTACTAGTGACTGGATAAAGATGGAACGGGGGTGCCCTCAAGGATCGTCTTCTGGTCCCTTACTATGGAACATATACCAAAATGATATGTCAGCTCATGTTAAAGACGCAAATCTAACAATGTACTCTGATGACCACCAAATGTACGTCAAAGGAAGGGAACATGAAACAATGCGATGCAGAATGAAAACACACGGCCAGCAAGCACTGTCATGGTATTCGAATAATTTTCTAATGGCCAATCCAGACAAGTTCCAGTCTCTAAACATTAATCCACGAAAACTCGATAAAGACAAGAGCGACAAAACGCTGAGTATAAACGATCTTGATATTGCAAACACAGAATTAATCAAACTACTCGGAGTTCATATAGATGAAAATCTCAACTTCACCGAGCAAATCAGCAAAGTATGTATTAAGGCAGGGCAGAAAGTTGGAGTACTCTCGCGTCTTCGGAACCTAATACCCTGCGAGGCCAAGCTACTACTGTATAAATCTTTTATACTGCCACATTTAACTTGCTGTCATCTAACTTGGCATTTTTGCAAATCATCGGACAATAGAAAGTTAGAACGAATACAAGAACGAGCCCTAAGGGTAATATACAAATCCCACTCTGTTACTTATGAAGAACTCCTAAAGCGTGCTGATATACCCTCTTTATATAATAGACGGCTTCAGGATATCACAGTACTTATGTACAAAGTCAAACATAGCCTTGTACCCGATTGTGTTTCTGAACTATTTGTCCGCAAAGGCTCTGCACACTCGCTACGGAACAGTGACTTTGTATTACCACGTTTTGACACTATACGTTATGGCAAGCACTCTGTCAGATATCTTGGGCCGTTTTTATGGTCGAAACTTAATGAAAATCAGAGGGATTGACCAAGTCTACGCATGACTACCTTGACGAGATAGTCATTAACAACAGCAATTGCTGTAATCTGTGTAGTCAATAGGAAAATTTTAGTTTTTTTTTAATTTTTAAATTATATCTTGTATATAAGTTTTCCCGTAATTGTAATCATTTCCCTGTAAATATTTAATCCCCTATAGGTGCATCTTAATTAGTGTCCCCAATAAGTCTTATGAGACTAAACAAAGGTTTTACTTACTTACTATCAGGGAACCACACGAGGCAAAGAAAAAATTCTTATGACCTCGGTGGGAATCGAACCCACGACCTCCGGATTAGATCTACCATTGCTCTGCTGACTAAGCTACGAGGTCGGACAGAGAAAGTCAGGGAGGATTAAGGTGGTGAATCGCGGCGAAGAGAAAGTGAGGGTACATATATATGTACCCTCACTTTCTCTTCACCGCGATTCACCACTTCAATTGTTCAATTTTTTCTTTGCCTCGTGTGGTTCCCTGATACCTTTTACTAGGAACTGAACTGTGGATGAAGAGATAAAAGCGTAAACAATTTTCACAGTTAAATGAACGAACTGGGTGGTTATTAAGGACTTGGAGGTGATAATTACTAAAGCTAACATTCCCTGATTGTAAACATTTCTACTCACCATATGTAGGAGGGCGTGACACCTCTCGAACTACCTCCTTACCCAGTTTGAACTTGGGGTACGTGACGTGAATGTACTCCTTTCCTTCTTTTGACACTTGTGTTTCTCTCTGAATGTTTTCATTAGAATGTAAGCTCGCTAAAATGTGCCTGCAAGAATAGGAACAAATCCACATAAAGCACTTCTTGTAAGACTTACTCTTTCAAATGTATTCCATCAGTGACACAAAGCAATATTAATGGATATGAGATAAGGACCATTTACTTTGGCATTCCACAATGGCTTGAAAGAACAATGGTATGACCACAGAATGCCCATCCACTCATTATGTAATTACTAATATTTCTTTATGTGTAAACTAAAACCTGAACTTAGTATTATTGACACAATAGTATTACAAGTGGCTGGGTATTCTGCATATGTAAATGTACATGTAACTAACACATATAGACTCTGCATGAAAGCAACACAAATTGGAGTACTACTTTAAAACAGTTGAATAAACTGAAAACCTGCAAATAGATCCTAACCAAGAAAAGCAAACCATCTTTGGGTGCCAGAAGTTTAAGGTCGCATGACGTCATTGAGAAGTGTCCTTTTTGTCAGTAATAATTTCAATTTCTAATAGGCTGCAGTTCCTGTGATAAACATACCATAGCAAAATAAGGAGACTTTCACGCATACCACATTCATTACCAACTTGAAACTAGGCAAATGACAAATGGCGCCACTTTGGATATAAGTGTATGTACCATCAATAAATGACTGCGTGAACACCTGAACAAAGTAAAAATAAGATTAAACTGGGAACTAACTTTTGACATAATTTACATGTACATAGTATTAACCACTGCGTCATGACATGTCTTATTGTCAACATTATTTTATCACCATTACCACTGTAACCCTCCTAATGGAGTTGTGTAACTCCAGGGCTCATAACAACTTATGATAACAGACTACAATAAAATTCATCACAACATTGCTTGAATTTCACTCTACCCTTTTGTATCCCTGAAATGCCTACCAATTTTAATCCATTTTCTTGGTTCAAGATCCTCATGGTGACACTGTTTGTAGGGTGGATCCGGGTGGTCACTATGTTTATTTGCCACATGTCGCATGAAGGAATTCCACTTTGCAAGGATCATTTCCTCGAAACCAGCCTTTGTTGATGTTGCACACCAGTAAAGATGATGCCGAATTCCCTTCATTCAATCTTTAATAACCACACATCCTTTTTCGTCATCGACCTTGCCACATACCAGATGTCGAAGAAGTGTTTTGTATTGACACAATTTTCACGAATCCATTCAGCGATTCCTCTATGCCGATCTGATACAAAGACTGCAATGGACAAACCAAGTCACTGCAAATAATCAAAACATCTCTTTGCACCCTCAAGTTCTGTCTGCTGGCTACCCCCCGCCTCATTGGCCTGAAAAAATTAACACAAACATCAACAGAATTTCTTGATCAGATCATTTTCATCGAATAGACTAGATAGGGGAAGGGGTCTCAAAGCGGGAGACAGGCATTATTTGGAAGTACACAACGATTTTTTCAATGCTTGACAAGAAAACAAGACTGAGAGAGAAATGAACACACATATTGCAGTAATGTGATATTGTAATACACCCATGTTTTGAAGAAACTAGAGGAGCACAATTTACAAACAGGACAGTTTGGCAGATAACAGTACAAAGAATAAATTGTCAAAAAAGATACGAATTCATACTCTTAATTTTGCTTAATAAAATAATCAAAATATGCTGAAACACTATCTTTGGGATTTTTGTTACAGAACTACCAAATCTGGATACCCACAATAGGAATTGTTACCATGTAACACATCAATTTTGTTCTTAAAATGAACTTACCTGAACTAATTCAAAATGGAGAATCTTCATAATTGTTGTGCAAAACATGGAATAGACGCCATATTTTGGGTAGAATGCCCATCACCAGTCCACTCCACATCCCTTAACTCTTTTATCTTGCTGATCAGGTCGTGTTGGTAAGTTTCCCAGTGGTGCGGAATAATGGGGAAAAGGAGAGACTTCTGATGTCGAAAGAAGGTGCGAGAAGAATAAACACAGAGCCCCATATGACGAAATACTAGCAATATCTTGTTTATTGAAGCTCCAGCCATTATGACAGCAAAACTTAACATGATATTGCCAGTAGGATAATTCCTACGCACAGGGGGTGGCTGCGAGCTCAACACATACTCATCAAGACACTTACCACAGCTTTGAGTTACAGTAACCAATGTGCCATTTTGCTTAATAGTTGCTGTAGGCCCACCTGTTTTACATGCAGTAAAAGACAATAAATTTTGGCTCCTTATATGCTGGGGTGTCTGGGTCAACACTGAAAAACATAAGAAATACAACAAGAGGTCAGTTAAAATGTGCTTGCAGAGTAATTTTTAGGACACTTGACAAAATAAATGACAAGAATCTTAAAAAAAGTGCAAGGGTGCATGTGACAGTACTGCAGAAATACAGTGTATGGGTAATCCAGTAAAAAGTGCCCAGAGTGAGCTACAAAACAAGCCCTTGACAATTCAGGACAAAAATATAGAGACGAAAAAAAACAAACATTGATCTATCCATCTTTCTCAATCTAAAAGAAAAGAAACTCAAAAGTATAACTTGGTATCTTGATAATAACATTCAACAATAGTAAGAATAATAACAGTAACAATGACAATAAAAATAACAACAATAGCAAGAAGAAGAAGAAGAAGAAGAAGAAGAAGAAGAAGAGAGAAAAAACTGTTATAACTTTTAATGTACCAATCAGACTGAAGGCCAAACACACCTAGTGTTTTCTTCATTTAACTCATCCTCGCTAATTGACTCCTCCTCTGTCTGTGATGACTGTGCTTTCCAGTCGCAGCTACTGCTTGGCCCAGTGCTGTGCCAAACGTAGTAGTCTTCCTCCTCCTGGTCAACCCCCAACTCCTCAGCTTCCTCCCTGTCATTTGCTTCCTCTTCGTCTTCTCCTTCTTCAGATCCAGATTCTGCTTCCATAACTTGCCGTAACAATAAAATGAGTGCAGACAGTGTAATAAAAGAATAGAATAAGAATGAAGCCGATATTACACACCTTGCCTGAAAGTAAGAAACAGCTAAGACAAAAAAAACAACAGCATAAATTTGTTACAAAGCTCTGCATGTAGACTGGCTATAAAAGAACGAGATGGACTTTTCAAAACAATCATGTCGAGCAGAATTTGGATTGAAGCATTTTAAGATAGGAGTGTTTAAATTTTGAAGAAAAAAAAGGTCCTTGCCAAGTAAATATTATTGTGGTGTCGAAAACGCATTCAGTTGACATATCTAGTGATTAAATAACACTTATCTATTGCAGAGACTTACACTTTGCATTTTTTTTTACATTTTGTTTCAGCTCTGTAATCCTTCGTTTCAGTCTCTGGTTTGTTCTTTGAAGGGTTTTCACTCTTCCTTTATGTGGACACTCCAGTCTGCAGGAGTTGCTACTAAGCAATTGCACTGGTGTTGTAGTCATTGGTGCCATTTCCGCTGTTTCAATGAAACTGTCAATGGCTGAACTTGCTACAATTGAAGATTCTTTCTTTCTTTCTTTCTTTATTTGTTAAAGCAGGTTATATTTATTGGCAACTTTTGAAAGCTGATGTGGACCTGCTACAAATACTACGTACACCACAAATGTATATTTAAAGGTTGACCACGACACCGGGGTCTACGACCCCTACTATTGGCGATCAGTGTGTGGGTTCTTTTACGTCCCACAGAATTGATACACGCAAGGATTGTGAGATGGGACCTCCAGTTTTATCGTCCTTTTCCGAGAAGACTAGAAAGTCTAACCATTTGCAGATGACATTGCAAACGAAGCACTTTCTCCTCAGCTATTTAAAGACCCTGAGTGTTGGTCCGGCCAGGGCTTGAACCCACGACCTCCCGCACGATAGTTCGGCACTCTACCACTGAGCTAACCGGTCGGCGGTAAGATGTTGCAATTGATGTTAGT
>OX419343.1:15890827-15895827 GCA_948470475.1 Galaxea fascicularis | reverse complement strand
AGTCGAACGAGTGCGCTGCTTTAGTTGCTTGAATTCATACTCTAGATTCTTTTGGCGTTTTTTAACCTGAACCAGGGTTCTTGTACTCCCCGGATAGCATTCTTTATACGTGGAGTAGATTTCATTCCACAAGGCTATTTTCTGTCGCTGCGAAGCACTTTGAAGTTTTTCGTACTTTGGGCCCCATGCTTGTAAAAGATCAAAAGTTTCTTCTTCAGTCCAGTCGGCAGACTTGGCAAGCGATTTATTTCCTTTTGCGGTGACATTCGTTACTTCAGAATCACTTGAAGCAGCAGAAGAAGGGGATGGCATGCTTGTTGGAAGTGGAATCGGTGACTCTGTTCGACAGGGCACTATCGGGGTTTTAAACTGATTTGTTGCTTGCTGAGTGTGAGGTTCAGATGGACGGTAGAATGAGGCGCTTGCAGCTGGGAAAGGCCAATATTGCCCACTGATCGACGACTGTCCGGAGTTTTCTCTTGCAAACCTTCGATTAAGGTTATTGCTAAGTGAACAAAAGCATTACACGAGTGAATGATTTCTTTTTAAGTCCAAGCGGTTTGAGGTTTCCATGCTCTTTTCTTTGTTCGTAAACCTTGACCCTGAAGTAAGCAATCGAGTGAGATGTGCGTGTCTTCAATTTCCCGCCAGACGCAAACGGGATATTTCATTACAGTTTGATTGATGTTTCAATTTCCTGATCTTGTTTTGGTAAAGGGTAAGTAAACTACAATCTTGGACAAAACTACTTGAGAAAACTGGCCTCTTCGCGCCCAAAAATCGTTCACGAAAACCTCTGGCTCAACAGTATTACTATAGTAACTGCCCCCTCCCCCTCCCCCTATTCAATGTTGAATTTAGGAAGCCGCAATTCTTAGGCAAACGTTTAGGAGCCACAAACAACATTGAATTGGGGGAGGGGGGTGGTGAAACTCGGTTGTTAGTGTTCTCACAAAAAGAGACTTTGGAGCTCAATTTTCTCAACGGTTTTGTCCAAGATTGTAGTAAGCCTGGTTGAACGTGACTTGAAAGTGTTCTTCGGTGGCTTTGAAGAACATGCGTTACCAAGGCTACAAAGTAGCCTACTTACGCTGAAATTAGACCCGTTTACATCTGAAGTACGCCTCAAGTATGCTTGAGGTCTACTTACCAGGCTTAGTATGAACCCACCTAATATGAGGAACAAGATGCAGCTTCAGCAGCTGCATATTAAACTCATTTTGAAGAACAACATTAAGGGAATTAACAAAAAAAAAGAGTAAAACGTTTCACAAAATTAAGATGACAAAAAGCCACAACATTGCCTGATGCACAAAAAGTCATGCTAGGTATTTAAACATTGGAAAGAGTTGCACAAATTTTACTGATTTATCATTTAATCATCTACTTCCACGTATGAAACCTAAACGGTATCATTAAGAGCTATTTTTAAGGGTAGAGATGAAATGTCAAATCATGCAAAGAACCTCACAAGAAATGAAGAATAAGCTTACATCATGAGAAGGAATGCGTTCGCTCTTACCTGTCGCTTTTGGCACTCTGTTAAATCTTTTTCGTCCGCAGGAGCATCTGTCTCCCTGGTAGGGATTGCACCAGAGACACGGTCTCTTCTTCTCGCATAGCCAAGAGACCATGCCAAATGATTGGCAAAACAATCCATTTAAAAGTGTGCCGAACACAAAGCCGCATACTTGCTCACGGGTTCACCGAAATCAACCCGACGTTTTTGGACGTATTTGACCCAGTGAGCCCTTAAACCTGGATCCAGTGGAAACGTATGCATTGATATACGTGGCATTTGTGTGTTGTTTTTACTCTCATTATTTGGTAGCCCAGCTTCACAATAACGACCGCCAGACTTCGGAACTTTCCTTTCGCTTTCAGCCATGTTGTCGATTCTAACAACCAGCTGACGTGACATTTTGTCCGCGCGATCATGGCGACACTTTTGAGGTCAAAGTAGCACGAGTTTTGAATGGAAAATTTTTGACATCACGATATTTTCATCCCGTTCAAACATTACAACCCTTTTACTGGAAGCATAAACTAACAAATATACACTTTAAAATAACATGACGTGATCCCACTTGATAGAGATGACATCATTCTCCTTGATGGCAGGTATTGCATCATTCGACAGCACCTTTGGGCGCCATTTTGAATTAATTAACAGACAACAATATGGCATGTTCAGGCATGCCACCCTCTAACCCTAGTCCCTTGGCACACCCCATTCGGATGGCATCTTGTCTTCTGGCAGAATATTAATGAGCCGTCATTTTTAATGAGGTAGATTCGTCCTTTTTTAATGAGGCAAAATTCCTCGAATAGAAGTAATCATAATAGATCAGCAAAAAGTGCCAAAACTCACCTGTAAACAGTGAAACCTTGACTCTGATCAACTGTATTTATGACTTGCTGCAAGCACGTGAGAATAACTGATTTTCTGCTGAGTGAGCATGATTTTCCGCTGAGCAAGCACATGTCAATTTTTCATATAATACAGCCGCTGATTGGATAGACTGTGCCATATAACAGGATTTCTGATTGGCTGTTTCTTAATGCAAACAATGGGTTGAACCGTCGAACCAAAATTTCTCGATGACTTCAAGAATATGAACGCTGCCTATCAGCAGCAAAGATGGTGGAACAGGATGATTGCACTTCCTAACTTCATAAGGTTGAATGGGAGAAATTACATGTAAGTTTTGTAAAGGATTTCTGTGCACTCAAGATTTCATTCTTAAGTTAGACTTTTTAAAAAGAGAGTCCAAAATGTATCAGTTCAGGACGAGCTATTCAGCTTCGGATCTCCTTACAAACTTATAAATTGCCTGCCATTTTGCCCTGATTACCCATCATGCCCTCAAAAGCGTGAACCATTGCGTCCATATAAAAAGCATCAACTACAGTAGTAATGAACACGGTCAGTATAAAACACGGACTGCGGACTACGGACTACGGACTACGGACTACGGACTGGGTATAAAACACGGACTGAGGTATAAAATACGGACTAAGACTGCGGACTGGGTATAAAACACGGACTGAGGTATAAAATGCGGACTAGGGATTAAAACTCAGTGAAATACCTTAGACTGGGTAAAATGTTCTTCAAATGGTGAAAATACAGGCTGCCACGTAACCACAGTTCATAGACAATGGTTTTCGCGCCGTAAATGTCACATGGAAACTTGTTTTCGCGCCATAAATGTCACGTGGTAATAAATGCACTCTCTTTGATCGCTCCAAGATGGCTGGCATCGAAGGTAAGTCCCACGGCTCATTATATGATTTCCTCCGCCATTTTGTTTTACCCTGTGCAAAAACCTCTGACTTACAAGTTTGCAGGCGCAAATAGGAAGCACAGCTGGGCTACAAACGAAATTAATGTTGTTATAGACATTTAATTTTTTTTAATATAAAAATCATTTAAATACAAGTAATATAAAAGTGCGTTTACAGCTAGTGACGCGTTCCAATTTTATTTCAAAAAAAAAATACATTACACACGTTTGTGTTAGAAACGTTGTTGTAGAGTGTTCCCGTTTGGTTAACAAAGATAACAGTCCAAGCTACGACCAAAACATCTTATGCGTTTATCTAATTAAGACACATAAAATTCTATGTCCCAGTAATCATTCTTGACCCAAACAGTTTCCTTGCCAAGGTTAAGCTTATCAACTCCAACTTCATCATTTCTACATTTCGTTTATACAAAAAAAAAATCCCTAGACCGTGTTTCATACCTCAGTCCGTGTTTTATACCCAGTCCGCAGTCTTAGTCCGTATTTTATACCTCAGTCCGTGTTTTATACCCAGTCCGCAGTCTTAGTCTGTATTTTATACCTCAGTCCGTGTTTTATACCAAGTCCGTAGTCCGTAGTCCGCAGTCCGTATTTTATACTGACCGGTAATGAACATGGCTTTTTCAATTGGAAAAGTCAACGTCTGATTGCAAAAATTAAACAACCTAAGTTCGAACCTTGATCCTTGACCCGCATTCCTGACCAGGATCCCGGATCGACAGTGGTGTCTCTGAAGACATGTACATGTAGTCTTCACTTGTTCTGTGAAACAGATCTCAGCTGACCTACAAAGACATCCCGTTAACAAAATAGAAATGATACTTACCTTAAATCGTTTGGAACCTCTAAATTTTATTGAGATATCCTTCCTTTACTGCATCTGGTCTTGTGAATTGCCTGTTGTTGGCGTTCCAGCTGACTTCTTAGCAATTCATTCTCATTTCGGAAAGCTGCGTTCGCCTCTTCCAATTTCTTTTCATCGTTTCCAATGGCACAAGTTGTGTTTCTTGGAGTGCATTCGAAGAATCCATAGCGAAATTCATAACGCTGTGGGTGACAAAAACCAAATACCAAAAGCTACATCACGCATTACATTTTTGCGTCTCCTGGAAAGTCTCGGATTGGCTATCTTAACAATGGGTTCATGACGTCAGCGTAAATCGTTCATCAAATTCACCGTCTTTTTACTGGACGAACAATTTTTGTTGACAATGTGAAGCTCATTGCAGTTTGCCCCATTCCACGGCGTGCTTATATTGCATTAGCAAATTGAGTGGTGCACATCCTCAGAAAACATTTGAACATTGATTTTAAGTAGGACACTTCCTGTGCTTACCGTTAAAGCAGGAAGTATGTTCTGTGACAGTGAAACCTGATTCAAGCTTTCAAACAATTAATGCAACTTTATGCATGTGAATTGTAAGACCTTCCTTATGAAAATATTACATGTATTGTTATGTTGTTCTTGTACTTGGTTTGAAATTGACGTGACCGTTAAGCCAGAGTGTAAAATTAATGCATGTATGAAGATCATGCTATGTGATTTGTTGTCTATTTTTTCATTAATTTTCTCTCTTGAAGACTTGACATGGGTCAATGTAGAGTCTAACCATTGTGCAGGTTTCATTACAAAAGCTGCAATTTTCCCTCAGTTATTAACAACCCTGAGTTAAACCCATTTTCTCCAGCAAG
>OX419343.1:15868327-15880827 GCA_948470475.1 Galaxea fascicularis | reverse complement strand
TCCATTGCTGCTTCTATGGCCCTGTAGCCTCCCATGCAGTCGTTTTCAGGGGAGTCGTATTTAACCTCCTCCCCACAAACCCCTGCTTACCCGAGGGCAACATTCCTTTCCCATTGTTTGGCTTGCGAGGCGTCCTAGCCAATCACGGCCCAGTTTATTGTCTTGCAGTGGCCAATAAATTTGACACTTATAAAAGATGTTTCTTTTTCCCACGAACTTGTTTTCCCTGTGAGAGATACCGATGTTGAGAAGTTGTAATGACGAATGATGGCTGAGACGCCGAAAAAAATTGTTGATTGTGGGTACGTGTTTACCCCTTCATCTGCTGGAAAAAGTGTGGTCGATCTTGCTTGCTTGATTGAGTGGAAGGCTGGTGAAGACCTTAGCGCGTATCAAACTGCGGGTGCCGATTTGTTCATGTGCGATACGACGTGCTACAAAGTGGCTTTTAAATTTCGAAAAGGCAAAGAAGAAGTTAGAGACAATTAAGTCTGAGATTTATAAAACGCGGATTGAAACGGCAAAGATACGAAAACGCTGAAAGTGATCGTGATGAAAGTTTCACACATGGCACAAGAACAAAGCGCTCTTCAGCTGCGAAATTTCTCATGTTTAGCGATTCCGCCAACACTTCTGCTACCTTGGCGTCGACAAGTAGCCCTTTCACCCCAGAATGTCTCTCCACTTGTACTTCTTCTCTTAGCCCGGCTGTACTTTTCAGAAATCCGTTATCATGGACTGCACTCAAGTACTGCATTTTGCAGCTCGGTACCCCGCTCTTAGCCTCCACTCCAGTGTCAAATCCAACAAAATCAAAACAAGGCCAGTCTGTAGAGACCACTGCAGTGAAGTTATCCATTTCCTATCCCACTAAGACTGTGAACAGAACTCTGACACCAGAGTACAAAGCACTTGGAAAGGCATTACTACATGGTCCACCGTCCCGCATCGGAAACGCCGTACTGAAATGCACTCTGATCACAAATCTTGTGATTGAGAAAGTCTTGCCCTTGTTCAAAACAGAGGTGGGTGACCTTTGCTCCAGGAAAAACCCTTCATTGTTAAGGAAGTGTACCAAGAGGACTTGATTAGCTTTGATTTTGAGTTGTGTAGTGAATGGAAAGAAAGGGCGCCTTTATTGTACTCCTTCCTTTTGACAGCTTGTACTAATAGACAACAAGGGGAGATAACATGGCTTCCCAGCATGGCTATAGCCGGATGCATCCTTTTGAAACAACAGAATATTCATATAAATGCGACTGCAAGTGTCATGAGCCTGGTGCTTAAGACCAAATCCATCGAGTTGAGCGCTTGAAGTTTCTGATGTTTGTTTCCTTTCGAACCACCGATCACAAGTAGGTGCCTTTGCAAACAAATTAAGCTTACAAATCTGACATAGTTTTCCCGGCATTTTAGGTTTCTCTTTTTATTTTGGTGATGTAGGGGGGATTATAACATGAGTGGTTTATTTTTCGCTTACAATTAAAACAAAATTTTATCAGAGAGTATTGCATCATCCATCGCTAAGATTTATCTTGAACATTTCAACTTAAAGACTCTCTGTCGACCGGCATGCATTACGCGCCCCATCTTAAGTTTCGTGGATCACGAAACCTCCAGATGTTAAGGTTATTAGTCTGTCTCGGTGTTCAATCCTTCAACATCCAAGACATCTATCCAGTTTATTATTATTAGTTATTGTTCGATATAAGAAGTTTGATTATCTTATATAATTAAGATCAGGATATTTTGTTCTGCGTCGGTCGTTTATTAGATATTTGGAAGTTAAGCAAGAAGGGATACATAACACATAAGTTTGCTATGGCGCTGGGTATGAAGGACTGCAGTGGAAGAACGAGAAAGAATACAAGAGGCTTACTTGAGACAACCTGTTCAAGGCCAGTGGATGAGCAAACAAAGCTTTACACGGATTCTTAAAGCACAGCGACAGCGAGTTCACCCAAATATAGTTATTATACTCAGTTGTATACTACAAGTAAGTGTGATAATTCGTGGCTAGTACTCATGAACATGTTATTTTGAATTTCTTCAGCTGGGCGCCGTTTGATGCTTGTAATGCCGTAATAATAACATCAATAAAGTCAAAAGCTATGAATCTATTGGTAGAAGTTGTTTTCTATTGCAAGTAGAACATGGAAACATAGCCTCTTCAATTTATAAGCCAAAAATATGTTCTCGCGTTCGCACATTGTTTTTGCACAGTCCCGCATTTGCATTTCTTATATTTGTTTATGTTATATTGGCCTTGTGGAAAAAGCGATCACAGGCAGTACCATCGTTTTGCTTCGTTTTATAAGTGGATTTGCAGTGCAATAACACCTATTTATTTTTTCTTATCCCACGTCTCGCTTCCTGTAACGCAGCTTAATTCAACATTCGATCGCGTCCACGACGGCGATCAAATTAGAGGTTTCAAATCCTTCATACACTAAAAACATGAATGGACCACACGCCTGTAATTGTTTCCCGTCAAACGCTAGCCTTCTTGTGACATTCCTGCCGATATATTTGACTGTAATATGCCGTTCGCCAATCCCTCACATATGAATTGCCATTAACGTTTGACCCCAAAACAACAACAAACGTGCGAAAAGCAGGCCGGTCGACAGAGAGTCTAATTGTACCTTGCAGTTGATATGGAATGAACTTATCATACCCCATAAAGGATCCTTTTCCTTAAATAATGCTAGAACTCGATTTGATTCATTAATTTGCTAAAAACTACTTTAACCCTACACTGTGTATGTACATCGTGGTAAGTGTGTAAATGTAAATACCGTATCTCTAGTGAAAGATGAGTAAGTACTAATCAAGTCATTGTTTTGGTCAACTTTTGTAGGCCACACGTAACAGGTTCAGCAAGTGTAAGATCACTTGCATCAACCCCAAGTCTCTCAAAGTTATGGATGTTCTCGGTGAAAACCATTACCTAGCACTGAATGAGGCGAACAGTAGGATTGCTTCAGAGATAGATGCAGTAATGACAGAAGAGCAGCAGCATGCCTCAAGTGGTACATGCAGACAAGACCCCAGTGACCTGTTCACAAGCTGCAGTGTTTGCCAGACTATCAAGGCTTCTAAAGTCAAGCTGCATCCGATATTCATTGTTGCATTTGACAATATTGACATTCGTCAAGAACGAAGACAGATGACATTGTCAGCACAGAACCAGGACATCCACTCGGTCAATCATGAAATAATTCAAAATAAGGTTTCTGGAAACTCCCTTGATGCTCATCATCCAAAGGCAAATCATCAAGATGTTCCTAATATCACATTTCTTCCTGATGCCAATGACCAAAACAGACAAAGACTTAACTATGTAATCCTGGATTCTAGAGTGCTAGTAACTTATTTTGATTGTCGGTCCCTTTAAGGATGTCTGTGTAGATCACATGCCTCATAAGTACAGCAAGGAACAACCACAAAAATCTGTTAAGGTATTGAAAATGCATTTCCTATGTTTAAGGGGAATAATTTCCTTAACTTTCCTGGATTTAACAAATTCCAGTAGGTTCAACTCAACACTGATTTCCTCACCTTCACTTTCAAATTCCCAGAGTCACTTCATCTATCTGCAAATTTCATACAGTGAACAAAGTATTAAGTGCAACCAATTGAATTTTTGGTGTTTATTTCAATCTCTCAACCTGTATCAACATGCCTACAACAACTGGAAACTTAAATAGTCAGTATATTGAAGCTTAAATTCTTGATATGTGTTCAAAGGTACTCTATTTAGAGGCGCGGAAATTTAATATTCATCCCTGCTTCCACCCTCCAATATTATTAATGTGGAAGATCAAGTCTGACTATAGTTTAACAATTCAACTCAGTAACACAATGAGTAATGGACTTGTATTTTCACTCTGCTGGCAGATTCCTCTTGCAGTAATTTTCAAAGATGAAAACATCAATGAAGATATGCTGGAAATCTTACATAGATTTCATGGATACCTCCCACAGCAATCTGGTGATCAGATTGATGGGCAGATTTTCATTGGTGACCAATTTACTGTAGAGAGGGCTGTGAACGTAATTTCCTCTGTGACTGATGGGTTTACTCCTGAAGCTCGACTTGAAACTTCTCACGGTAATAATCTTATAGGGCAGTTGTCTTTTCTACAATTCAAGAGTTCTCAGGTGTCAATAATGGGATCTTTAAATGTGTTAACTGGATATTTTTTCTCTTTAAATCCTGGAAAAAAAGCATATCTTAATCTCAGAAGCCACTGAAACATTTTCTGTTTTGAGCTTTGAGTTTTGGTTTTGCTACCAGCAGCTGTAAATAGCATTTCACAGATAGTAACCTCCAATGGAATGACTCCATTGTCAGCTGTCATCTATTTAACCAGTCTTATTATTTACTACTATTGTAGTAGGCTGAAAAAAATGCAAGAACTATCCTTGAAAAGATGGACTGCACTATCTGCAGATCATCTGGATCCAGTGAACATTCTGATAGGTCTTTACAAAGAGATCTTTCAGTGCTGATAGACAGATGTAGCAATGGGGTATTTGTGGAGCAAGAATCAAGAAACTATACATATTTTGGTGCATTTGAAAGGGATCCATTCAGGAATCTTGGCATGTTGCATGGAATCTGGATTGAGGGCTAGATAGCCGTATCATTACACTACTACATCCTCACGTGACACAACTTGAAACACTGAGTTGAAATGTTGACAAAAGAAATAGAGGTTATTAAAATAGTTCGGATCAGTTCGGTTCTATATTCTATTTTTTAATAAGCATTATTAAATATCTTATTTTTAGAAAAAAATAATAAATCTAAACCCCATTCGCACCAACAGCCAAGTTTTAAGCATGGCATTGCACTGCAAGCAACTTTGATGGTTTGAATTTCATGTACACAGAATGATGTATTTATGGTTGGCATTTGAGTTCCCATTAATTACAATGTCTGTAATGCTATATTTACATTATTTAGTGATGCAACAGCAACAGGGGATATATCTGAACACTCTAATGATTGGTTTGTTGAATCTGGAAAGGTGCTTTTCCATTCGAGAAAAAGACAAATTCTCTGTCATCAAGTTTATAAGCTCCTCGTTTTCAGTGAGTGCAACCCACTCTCTAAGCAACACGTCATCATTAATTTCACAGTACCTTGTATTCCCAGTGTCACAAACCATGTCTATACCACTACTTGTAACATCATCAAACACTTGACCAAGCACATCCAGAATTTTCTTTGCATGACACATTTCCCAGATCTCAACTTTCTGTATAACATTATCCAAGCAAAAAAGAGTTTCACAGTTGTTGACAACTTGATCAATTTGAGAATTCCAGATCGTTAGTATCAGTTACTCTCAACAAGGTGTAGGGGGAAAACTCCACAGTACCGCACTTACACGTTTGGGCACACTTGTTCCAACAGGTGTGGAGAGGCCCAGAAAGTGTGAAATTTTCACTGCCAAAATACTTCAACAATGTTTTTCTCCTACATTCTTTTGATTTCAGATATTCCTTAATGTCCCTCTCAACATCATTGAGCATCAATCCTTTGTAAAGCAAGTAAGAAAAACTTGGTCTGCCATCACGGCCTGCTCGCCCTGTCTCCTGCATAAAAGCCTCCACATTTTTTGGAGGGCCAAAATGAATCGTTCTGTGTTCACCTTTACAGTCTACACCCATCCCAAAAGCTATGGTAGCAATGAGCACCAGAATGTGTCCACTTTCTGTCCGAAAAGATTCCAGCACTGCTTCTTTATTCTCAGCTGGTGTACACGAGTGCAACATCTCCAGAACAGGAAATTTAGAACCATCATTATACATGTACATGCTCTGACCTAACATTGATTTCAGTGTAACGTAAATGAGGGAACATTGTTTTATAGTTTGACAGTAAACAATAGTTTTCTCAGTGCTTCCTTGTTTGATTTCATCGACAATCCAGTCAGTAATCCTGATCGTCACTGTCATTGGGGCGTGTAACTAGCAACATCATATATATTTGCTAACCTTAACACTTCAATGATGGTCTTCTTTGTCTCTTCTGTGGCTTTGGCAGTCAGGGCTATCATTCTTACTGATGGAGCTAGAGTTCTCAGTTCATGGAAGTCTGAATAAACTTCCCGGAAACCTGTCATCTTGTTTGCTGAAGATGTCCCCCTGACAAGAAAGTCGTTACAGAAAAATGTTGGGAACAGCTGGCTATTCTTGTAGCTTCTACGAAACTTTCTTTTAAGTACGTTTTTGAAAATGTTTAGAAGAGTGTTTATCACGCAAGAAATGATTTTCCCGAAACCGGTGAAACGGGTAAATTCACTATAAAATAAGTTACGCGTACTATACACTTACAACAGTTATGAAAATATAAGTATAAAATTTTCTAGAAGAGAAAACATCTTGGTAAGATAGAAACAATAATTATTCTCTACACGTTAGGTAACAAAACATAGCTATTTTGGTCTGTCTTTGAGAAACTTACCACTGCTTTATGACGTGCGCTTCGTCAATGGCAATGCAGCACAGCTTTTCCAAGTATAGAGAACTTGACAACAACGTTCTCGAACGTTCATATTTTAACCACGACTCAGGGGTTCCAAATATGACTGAAAAGGCCGCCTTCTCTACCTTTTCCGTGTCTCCATCCTGTAAATCGCTTAAACTGACAAAAGATACTCCGATGCTACGTAGATATCACACTTGGTCCTTCATTAAATTCACGAGAGGTGATACAACGACCATGACATGTCGCGAGGTAGTGGTGAGGCAATCAAAGACCGATGGCAAAGCTTGGTAAATCAATGATTTTCCATACCCAGTGGGCAAATTGAGAAATATGTCGCTCTTTTCTTTAACGAATTCCTGGATTGCAGACAACTGGAAAAGATTTAAGCGCGAGATTTTAAACACAGAGCAGGTTGTGCTAACAGCTCGCTTGAAGTCCGTTATCGCCGCCATGTTTATCACTCTGGATATTCCCGCTAAATTTATTTTGGGGTTGACGTCACCTTCCAGAATTCAGTAGGTAAATTGTGATTGGCTAAGCTGCTGGAAAGGAATGTTGCCCTCTTCTGCGTGGGAGGCTAACAGCCCTGTTGAAAGCATCGTCTTTGTTGGCAAATTCATGAAGATCGAACAGTGGACTTTGGCCCACCCCCGAATATTCCTATGCGTAACCACCCATTTGAGAGTCGCCTTATTTTTTATGTTCAATGCAATCAGGTCTAAGAGGATCTTCTGTCAAATCCCTGGAGGCATATACTGAATGAGCTGGTCAAGATCCATGTTTGTGCTCGCAAGTGCAAGCTCATATAGCGTGCTGGATAGCCCCCTCTGTTCAATAGGGTGGCCGCCATTGGTGCTGGTTGCCACCCTCTGTTTAATAGGCCTGACGGTGGGGTGGGGTGGGGGCATTGTGAGTGGCTGGTGTCATTCCGCTCCTCACATTTGCACGCAACCGTACGCAGCTGCGCTCGCGCGTGTGGGGTTGCAGGGGTTGCGTGCAGTTGTGGTGGGGCACTGCTACCACCTGTTAGTAGTATATGCTGAGGTTAACCAAATACAACCCCACCAGAGCCGAGGTTTCTCAAAGTAAAGCTCCCAGTTTCAACTTTCCCCGGCTGCTGGGGCAGTTGGGGGAATTTGAAGTCGGGAACTTTATTTTGGGAAAGCTCGGCTCTAGTGGGGTGGTATTTGTCGACCTCTGAATATATTACTGGTAGTACCTCAACCAACACATGACCACCAGTTTCAAGACCTGAAGAAGCTGAATGACTGTACTGCTGACACAACTGCTCCACATGATTCGATGCAGCCTCACTCATATGACTGTGCTGAAGAGTATTCACTGACCTTCTTGCACTGTCCAACATTCTCTGTGCTTCGTGTTGTGCTCCTCCCCGTTCGATATACTTCAAGTCAAAGTTCAAAGTTTACACCTGTCCCTATTTTGACACTTCTTTAACGACCTGTTCTTTTTCGTTTGTCTCCGAGAATTTGTGACTTAAGCTCGTGAATGAAGCAGTTTTTTTGTATACACCAATCTGATACTGCCTGATTTACACACTCCCTTCTTTTATTATCACTCGGAATTGCTCTACAGTCTTCTTAGCAACTGGTGCTACTGTGTCTACACAGCCAAAACATTCATCCAGTGCTTTCCGAGCCTCCTGATTTCTATCTGAGCTAGGCATGACTTAGCACTTCCTTCCACAGCATCTAGCAAGAATTTAAGCTTTTCAGTGTCATGATATACTTCCCTTTCATCAACTTCTACTTTAAATGCTGCTTTGAATTTAGTATACTCAAGTGGATTGCCGCTAAACTTTGGTACACTTGCCCTCACAAATTTCATGGAAGCTGGGAGAATATTCTTGAACAACTGTGGCATGGGCATCACACGCAGGTGGTTGTTATGCACTGCTTGAAATAATCTTCTGTGTGTCATGCCGATCAAGCTCCTTGGTCCTATCCCCTGAGCTAGTCAGATTTAGTTTTGAAGCAATTTTGTATTAATATGTTCATGACAAACTTAAATTTTACAGTTTTTTTTTGTGTGTACTTGTTACAATATTTGTGTGTCCTTACACGTTACTTACAAGATTGATGATGAATTTCATTACTTATAAGGACGTTCCATTGTTAAATACTTCTCGCCACTTAAAAACAATTCATATAATTTCTATTTGTTACAAAAAGAAATAATTCTATTAGACTTCAATGCAATATATTTTTCAGTTTCATATTTATTTTCAAGAATTCTCTTAAAATGACTGTACAATGGTTTAATATCTTTGTGCCTACAACTCCGTAAATAGCTCTTTCCTAGAATTATTACATAATTGACTAGATCCATCTCCTCCTCCAGGATTCCTATGATAACGTCACGTAGTAAGAGACGTCTACAACTACTAATATTCATCAAAATGTTCGCAGTAACATCTATACAAAAAGAGTACGAAAAGGGACAAGTAAATAGAGCATGATTTCTAGTTTCTTTGATATCTGGACAAAAGGAACAGTTAGGACTTGAAATGAAGCCTAATTTATAAAGGATTTCATTGGTAAAAAGAATAGAGTTGAGTACTTTATATTAAAAAGATCTTAAGTATGGTTAGCTGGAAACTCTTATGGGTAATGAAAAGGCTTCCGAGATACAATTATCTTCCAAATGAAATTCTTCTCCTATCTTAGGCCATTTCTTTGGCTTTTCACATTTGAACTTTATTAAGAAGCCATAATAGTCACGGCATTTAAAGTTTTCCCGATCAAGAGCAACAGTAAAAGTAAGTGGATGTACACGTAATCTCAATGGCACTGCTTGTCTCAATCCAGTTCACGTCAACAAATTAGAATTTAAAAACCTTTCGCCTTCGAAAGTGTTAAAAGAGTCGATGTTTGTCTTATCATAAAGTAGATCTTTCGTATACTTAACACCTTTTCAGAAATGTCGTTTATATAACACACTTCCGCCTTCAATCCTAATTTCTCTGTTTTTCCATATGATATATTTATATTCGCCATCGCAATCAACAAGATCTTGTAATTCCGACCACCATAATAGGAGCTCATAATAGAAATAAGGTTAAATATTTAATTTATCAACAGCATAGTTACAATTAAAAATAAATAACCCCCCATAACTACTTAGGAGATCATTCAAATAAAGTTTCCAAAAACTGCTGCATCCTGCGTCAGTTACTCTTTTTAGCCAACTTAACCTTAGGGCTTTCACCATATTTTCATAATCAACCATGTTGACGCCGCCAGAATCATAGCGCGCATAGGTAGAGCGTCTAATAACCTTGTCTTTCCCATTCCATAGGAAGTGAAACACTAATCTATTAAATTCTTTTATAATTTCGGGAGGAGTAGTTGAAACAGAGCTGGGGTAAATCAGTTTTGAAAGCAAGAACGCCTTGATAATTGTACTTTACCATGGATGGACAGTTCTCTAACTTTCCAAATGTTAATTACGTTTTCGATTTTCTTCAGTCTTTGTTTAAAATTTTTTTCAACTAAAAGCTTAATGTCATATGTTATATGAATTCCTAAACATTTAACGCAGTTTTGCCATTTGACTCCCATTTGACTCCCATTGGTTGATCTTCACAACCCCTAAGAGAACCAATCCACATCGCTTCAGTCTTTTTAACATTCCGTTTTAAACCAGAGGCCTTCACAAACTCTTCAAGGAAGCTGAAAAGGGCATTAGCGGAGTTTAAGTCCGATAAAATTATTGTCGTATCATCAGCAAACTGTAAGAGTTTAGTCTCCAAATTACCAATTTCTGTTCCTTTGATGTCCTCTTTATTTCTTATGGCAATAGCCAAAATTTCAACTGCCGTTACAAACAGGTATGGAGAGAGAGGGTCACCCTGTCTCACTCTACGCTCTATCTTAAAGTATGATGCAGCTTTGAATATTTTTGTAGAAAATGTTGACCCATCTTATAAAATCTGGTCCAAAGTTTAATAGTTCTAGACATTTATTAAGAAAGACCCATTCTAAGCTATCAAAAGCTTTTTCAAAGTCAATAAAAAATAAGATACCTGGTTTGTCCTTGTATTTTGTATATTCCATTATATCAAGGATTGAGCGAATATTATCGCAAATACTTCGACCTGGGATGTATCCTGACTGATTCTCGTGTATTAAATTCGGCAGCACACGCTTTAATCTTTCAGCAATAACTTTAGAGGCTATTTTTGCATCAACATTTAGAAGGGAAATTGGTCGCCAGTTTTTAAGATAACAACGGTCTTGATCCTGTTTCTCAATAAGGGTAATTACGGCCTGTCTCTGTGATGGACCCATTTCTCCCTTTAAAAAAGACTCGCTAAAAGATTCCAGAAAGTTTGATAAAATTCCACAGGCAATCCATCATTCCCAGGAGCGTTATTTAAAGCAAAAGAATTCAAGACCTTTGAAAATTCATCTAAAGTAATAACTTTTTCACCAGACTGTCTGTAATCTTCTGAAAGCTTTGGTATTGGAAGATCTTCATAATTGAAGGAGGTTTTCGTTTGTTGAACTAAATCCCGGTGAGATTTGTACAGGCTTTCATAGAACTCCTTTTCAGCATCTAAGAGCAAATGCCTGTAAATAACGAGCAACCGGCGGCCAGAGTCAAAATTTAAAATTCGGTCGTATTTCGCCCATTGATAAGTATCAGCAAGTAACTAAACGTGATGTAGTTTGTTTTTCGAAAGATGGCTTCAATTTCGAGAAAATCGAGATAATCAATTCTCGCTGTCGGCGACCGTCATAACAACCAAAATTTAAGGCGAAATAAGTCCTTCTCAAAACTTCGTCTGTATGCAAAAGGAAAGTAAGCGGGGTAACATATTTCCGGATACATTAATTTATAAAGGGTTTTACTCCTAGTTTGGCGAAGATTTGTTATCTTAGCAACAATCTGGCAGGTAAACAATGATATTTTTAAACCGCTTCTTTTTCAGCCGAGAGAAATTTAAATGTAAGCCGAGTGTCGTTATTAATATTTTAGGCATGTGCTACACCGCGGTTTTGCCCAAAACTCAAGCAATAAAGTATTTGAGCATTGTGCTAAAACATATGTTAGAACTAGCTTGGGTAAGTTAGTTTGCAATTCTCACGAACTCTCCGAAGTTGACTAAACTGTTTGCAAGTAACATGAAATGTTGAGGAACTGTCGGTTTGTTGTTGCGCGACAGGTACGAAAGCTTGACGCTTCCAAAAGAGTCTTAACGCGCAATTTGTGATAGCAAAAGATTTGTATTAGAAAATTGATTACCTTAATGTGCTCTCCTGTTTTGATTAACCAGCTTTCATCTCATTTCCTGGTGTTCTTCCCCCCCCCCCTCAAGCTGACCAGACCAGCTCAGATGCGCGATCCCCGAACCCGAGACAAAAAGCGGAAACATTATGTAAAAACCACGGACTGAACTTGGCATTTCATCGCAAGTGAAGCAGTCTTCCCTCCTTTATCTTACTTATACATCCTGTGCACTTAAAAAATCATAGGTTTTACAAATAATGAGAGTTTAACAGCTGCCATTCACTATCTCAATTGTTGCGTGACAGAACAAACTTATTCGCACCGGGAGGGTGTAGGGGAAGACCTTCCGGAAAATACAGCTGAAAGAACTACAGCAGCTGCAACTTACTATACTTCTTCCAAAGATTTTGAAATTACCCCATTAAAATCCGCGTGTTTATCAAATCGTAAATGATTGTATCTATTTTTAATTCAGTGTTCTACACTGCTAGACTGCAGAGTCTTCGATATCACAGAACTGAGTATATTGTGATCACTACTGAGTGTCACGGTTAGACACATATACGGCCATTTGCTACAAAAAACTATAATCAGAAACGAAAATGCCCTGATATATATATTATCGTTTAAGTTAAAACACGAGTCACAATGATCCCTGACATGTGCATTTTTTTCCCAAAGGCGATCAGCCTTTCGATGTATGGAGCTTTTCTCTTAACTTTGATGTCCGTTATTGGGATGTCAA
>OX419343.1:15853327-15860827 GCA_948470475.1 Galaxea fascicularis | reverse complement strand
TTTCAGAAATGTCAAGCGAAACAAGTTTTGAGAGAGACAGCACACAGTAAGTTGAATAAAAATCACATTATGGATTAGATTTGATTTAAACAAATACACGTTGTTCGTGTGATATGCTAATAAACGTACTTGCCAAAATTGAAATCTGGCATAGTTGCTGTCCAATATCGGGTCTTTTGATTTATCCAGCAATTCAAACGCCAGCAGAGTTTTTTCTTCATCTTAATGTCTTCTTCATAAGCTTCAAGGACCAGAGCCTCTTGTGACGAGATGTCGGCGAACGCCATGTTTTACCGGTATCCGTCCTCAACAACTTACAACTTCATTTGTGTATGACCGAAACGACTATGGCTGTGGAAGATATTGGTACTGGTATCGGTATTGGTACCCGATTTTAACCTTGCTAATATTTTTGCAGGTCCTGGATCCATGTATTGCGTATAAAGCATCCTCTGGGTATCTATTGAGGTTTGTCTTGAATGTTTCTAATGAAAACAGGCAAGAAACGAAAGAACCTGAACTGAGAATTAGACGCAGATTGATGTCACGCAATCTTTACATCTTAGTGATCACGTGCCACAAATACACCCGCGTGAATATTTTTCTTCCTTTCTAGCATACAAGTTTTGCGTTTTGCTTTTGTAATTCTTTTATTTGTGATCACAAGCCAATTTTGACGGATAGTTCTTTGTATGCAATACTTTGAATCGATATATTTCTTAAAAGAAACAACACAACTTTCTAGTGACTGCGGAACAAACTAGAAATCACATGTACTTTGAGCTCCAAAAATGAAATGCCTAGGCAGGTCCATTGCTAATGATTTCCTAAAGCTAGATAAAAAGGAATAGTAATAATTAGTACCTTAAAACGGGCTAGTTACTTGCTGCAAAGAGAGTGTGTAATTTGTATTAATTGTATTTACCAATTTTCCCTTTTGAAGGTGAACACGCAATCTGGCCCCTTCGTGGGGGAATCTAACTTTTTAGGAATTATGTTAACAAGATATGCTACATGACCGTTTACTCGGGATACCTTTTGATGCAGGAGTAGATGCACGCTTTTATATGATTCTCGAAAACTAGAAAATCAGATCAATGGCAATATTCGTTTGTTTACCTCTGGAAAAAAAAAACTTTTAAATATAGAATTGTCTTGGTGTTGTGATCTTAATCGAACTTTTTGATTGCTCGCCCGATAAGCGAAGCACGTGCAAGGCTTTTAGCTTTTCCTTAAATTCGGCAAACCTTACGCGAGGAAATTCCACTGGTTTAAAATCTTTACAACTTTACAAAGATATGTTCAAGAAAACGAGTTTAGGTCTTTTGAAGTGTTTTGTATGACCTTGAGCGCCCACTTTGTCAAAAAAACCCCCTCTGAAATGAAATATTATCTAGAACTTGACATCCCGAGTAATTTATAGGGCACATGTGTTTACTTCTGCCCAAATTAAGTCATTTGTGCTGCATTATCGGTTGAGAAATTGTTCGTTTCAGCGCCTAGTTGGTGGCCAATGCGGTCAAACCCTCGTAACAAAGATATATCACACCACAAAAGCTCTCTAGGTCTGATGACCAGCAGCGGCATAGACACTGAAGAGGAACTGATCCTAGCAAGGTCTTCAATTTTCAGTTTCCCTTCCAATATTTCTGACATGGATATTTGTCCCGCTCATCATTCCTCGCTGGGCATTGGCTGGCGAAGGGGTTTGGCGTGTTGCTGTCTACCAGCCCAGCTGTCGAAGCATGTCCGTAAATCCCGTTCTACGCATCTTGGAATCAGTAAAGACATCTCCAGATTAATCTTGCATATTACCGGAGTATTTCTTCCAGTCGGCTCTGGTGAGTGTCCATTCAAATAAAATCTATAGACTGTAGTGCTGCATTACTTTTCACAAAAGTCAAGTCACATTCAAAAGGGCGATGCTGACCTCTAAAATTGAATCATTACGAAATATTTATTATTTTTTATCATTTTTCAAGGAATATGTAGTGAATGTAGGATAACTCTTGGAGAACATGTCACAGCAGATAGCCAAGACCCACAACTTATTGCCCTTTCAGAGAGTATTCACGAGCTTTTTTTGGTAAGTACTAGCTATTTTGGGGGTCTCGCACATACCATTAATTTTATATGCAACAAGTCTGAATTTCATTAAGTTACCATACAACTCTGATTGTCCTACCTAATTATACTTGTCGACGCTACTGTTATGGTTATTTCTAAAGATTTTCAATCATTTATGTCACCCCTTGTTTTCTATATATTGACATGGAAAAGCCTCATAAACCGTGCACAATCTGATAACAGTTGACTTTGCTGTTCTAGACTATAAGGAGACGACTGGTACTCATCCTGAACACAGTACCCCAGCTACCCCAGGAAGAAGCTTCTATTTACCACCAGGCGACGACTCGTCCTCCTATGAGGAGATATCCATTGACAGCACACCAGCTACAACAAAGCCCAAACCCAAGTCAAAGACCACTGACCCACTTAATGATTATTTACGCACTCGAGGAATCAGTCCCATTCGTTCTCGGCTACAGCGGCTTTGGGAAGAAGCAAGTGAAAGACCACGACGCTACTATGTGCGGAAGGCTGGTCAAGGTCTAAGTACACGTCTACAAGACATAGCTCCAAGTGATAGTGGTTCTCTCTTCAAGGCAGGCTATTCCTCTGGTGTCACACAAAGAATCTTTCAATGTAATGGAGATGAAGCCACAAGCAGTTCGGTCGACGAAACCATGATGAGCACACTTGCTGAGTGCTACCACACTGCTGACAGCTGGGAGACGCGCCGGCAAATCTTGTCCATTATGGCCGATAAGTTGACGCTAAATCAGCTCAGACACTGGATACCCGATTTATCTCAGTATCGTTTCACAGAGGCCAGACGTCACTGCTTACTGTATGGAAGGGGTGCATGGGTGCTAACAGTCCCGGCGCCAAGGATGAGAATATCCACTTCTCAAATCGATCACTTTATAGCGTTCATTACCAGTACCGATATTGTCCAAGATTTGCCTTTTGGCAAAAGAACAATTATGCTGTCCACCAAGGAGATTATCAAGGTTCCAAACGTCATACGAATGATTATCCCAGAGCAAATAGTCTTCCAATATATGACTTACTGCCATGAGTCTGGGTTCACACCACTTAGCCGCACTACCCTTCTACGGATTTTGAGCACGTGTGCTGCGTCTTTCCAGACGTCGCTTCAAGGCCTCGATCATGTTAGTTCTGCTCGGAAGCATTTGACGATCTGTGTGATATTGAAACCCTTGGAGATGTAGGACAAGGCATAGGGTGGGCGAAACAGCAGGAAAGTAATCTACGCGCAAGCAAGCGATACCTTCAGAGCGACTTTAAGGTGTGTGTGACCCGTGCAGATCCATCCACTTTGCTTTGTCACTCGCCCCCATCACACACTCCTGGTTTTCCGCATAAAAAAACACCCTCTACCACCTGCTAGCAGTTTAATCTAAATGCCATTAAATAGCATGATTTCTATTGTTTTATTTAGTTTAGTTGGCGCTATTTACCTCTAAATGTTTGTCAGTTTCACTATTCTACTGTCCAAAGGACTAACTTAATGGGCGTGCCAATCCAGGGCCATACGGAATATATGATAACAAAATGTTAGAGCGGGTTTCACTTACTGTTGTAGAACTAAAAGCAAATAAAATCCCTCAGTTAATGCTCCCAACCCATGAGATCAAAGAAGACACAACAACTTCAAATGTGAGAAAAGGGGTAGGGGACAAAGTGCTCGAGTTTCCAAGAGGGATCTTACAGGATGACACAGGTCAGGTGGTTGGCAACGAGAGAGAACAATGAGAACATTATGAAGCAACAACAACCAGGCTGCAGAGAGGTCCTAATCCTCTCTCTGGGGTCCTAATCCCCAGGCCCTGAGAGGTCCTAATCCTCTCCCTCCTTTCCAGGAGTCCCTGTAGCTCCCAGGCTACCAAGAGGTCCTAATCCTCTCTCTGGGGTGCTAATTGCCAGGCCCCCCCTGGGAAGAATCAGAACAACAAACAACAGAGGTTTGGTTCCTTGGTAACAAGGCTATCTGGGGTGGGCCCTTTCTGCCAAAATAGCTGGCCATGTGAGTCTATGGGGCAAAGGGGCGACCTATATGGAGCACTTCATCCCCTCCCATAGTTTATTTATTCTAAGGAATCAAACAGTCAAAAAGGTCTAAGCCTGGTAAGCTAACAAATCAGTGGTCATAATCTGTTGTGACCAGAAGGAAAGATACAGTGCTTAAGGTAGCGGATACCAGCTACAAGTTAATGTTATAAAATTTGTAAATAAAGCTCAATGAGAAAGTATGGTCCATGTGTCCCAGACACTTGGCGTGACACCAACAGTAACAATTATAACAATGTCTCAATGAGCAAATATCCTACTCAAGTCCAACATCACTAAGCTGGATAACTAGAACTACTGCATAGCAGTATGATTATGTGTAGCAAAACAGTTGATAAAACAACACATAAATGTTAACACTATGCTCAGAGAGCCAAATAGGGTTGGGTGGGTGGGAATTTTTCACAACACTCTGAGAGGTCAGAGAACTTGAAGTGAACTACTGATGTGAAGATAACACCGCATGGTCTTTTTGATTGACATAATGGACAAGCGTAAATATGATTGGCCCGGGAATAACAAGCCATAATGACGCGGAAGGGAATTTGACCTTAAGCACGCGCAAAAGTGTTTGTCTTACCGAGATATTGCGTGACAGAAATGTATAGTAAGAATATGCGGGTCATATAACTTCTGTGACCTCCCTTTCATGGTTGTTCACATTAACTTAAATTTATATTACTCATAAATTGGCTCCAATCAAAAGGGGAACTCATTAAACAACATAACAATCAGGAGGCGAAGTATGTATGACTTGCGTTTAGTAGTGACATGTGTAAACGTGTGTTTGGGTTTAGTTCGCCAATTGATTGGCTCACTGAGAACAGACCAAGCTCCTCAATAAATAGGAAATTGAAGAGAACGCAAATCTGGCAGCCATATGAAATCCGCTCTATCGTTCTAGTTAGTTATCTTTAAAGCAGCGCTTCTTTATTATAACTTTTTTCAAACGTTTATTGCAGGTCCACGTTTCCCAGAATTCTACAGTAGCGGATCACTGCAGGTCATACACTTTAAACGACCCGAAGGAACCTTCGTTTCAGGCCACATGTGATCACGATCACGGTGATGTGTGTGAGCGCTGCACTACATTGGCGTCAACTCTAAATGATTTCGAGGAAGGTCTGGCCGCACAAGGTCAAAACATGACATCCAGCAAGAAGGAGGAACTTGTTTTCCGAGTCAACAATGCAAAGTCTGCTATATTGGCATGGAAGTCTCATCTCCTCAGTTCCGTCAATCAGGATGGTGGAAGGGATTGATGAGTCGTCTGTTTTAATTGTTCAAGATTGGGCAATGAAGTATCTTCCTCGAAAGTATAGAGAAAGTCAGATGGACTGGTTTGGTAAACGCAGGATCCAATGGCATTTGACAGTTGCCACAAGACGAGAGGGAGAGGAGTTGCAGATGCTAATGTTCGCACACATTTTCAAGTCCTGTAGTCAAGACAGCTGCGCAGTCCTTGCCGTTATGGCCGATGTTATTCGGCAACTCAAGATCGCCATGCCCGAGCTCAAGACTGTCTGTTATCAGTAGGATAATGCCGGCTGCTACCGCTGTGGAAGCACTCTCGTCTGTGCAGCAGCCCTAGGCCATGAAGAAGGCGTCAAGATCAGACGTCTAGATTTTTCTGATCCACGAGGGGGCAAGGTGGCATGTGATCGGAAGGCTGCGACTATAAAGGCTCATATGAGGACTCATCTTTACGCTGGAAATGACATCGAGACACGTGAGCAAATGAGAGACACAATACTCTCTTCAGGTGGAGTTCCTGGTGTTAACGTAGTATTGTGTGAGACCGTCCAAGTCCCGAAGGTGCTATCTTCAAAGATAGAGGGTATTAGTCAACTCAGTAATGTCGAGTACATGGAAGAGGGGCTACTAGTTTGGAGGGCGTATGGTATTGGCGATGGTAAACTCATCCCCATCTGACCTACCGACACTTACCGGAGTTACACGCTCTTCCTCAAGCGCATTTACATCTGTCAAGGAGAGATGCACAAAAGCATCAGTTCGAGATCCAGATCCACCAGTGAACGTGGAAAAGGAAGACAACAACACTGCGATCTTCAGTTGTCCTGAGGAGGGTTGTGTCAAAACATTTCTGAGATATTCATCAATGCAGAGGCATTTAGACTGTGGGAAACACCAACGTTCTCTTGAGTGATATACTCTCCTGGATCCAGCTGCTGTTGGATATGCTCAAAGGCTTCATGGGCAATGCAAAGCTGTTCCCGAGCTGGACGCAGTTGCAGAACCATCATCTTCTCACGACATGCTACCAAAGGGTTGGGCGCTGAAGTCAACTGCTTCCCGTAGATGTAGATTTATGTATAAGCAAAAGAAGTACCTGACTGAGAAATTTCAACAAGGTGAGCGGTCAGGGCGAAAAAGTGATCCGGCATCAGTTGCGCACTCCATGATGTCTGCCGTGGACTCGCAAGGAAAACAGATGTTCAGTAGTGAGGAGTTTCTGACTGCATCTCAGGTCGCTGGATTCTTCTCCAGACTTGCGGCAAAGAAGTCTCTCTTTAGTAACGATGATGATCTTGAGGAGGACATTGAATGTGCCACCCAGGAAGCAACCATCAAAGAATTGACGAATGAGGTTTCTAGGGAACTTTTTCCAGGACACCCCATCATGTGGGATAAATATAATCTATGTCAAATGACCTCAGGAGGGAAACTCAAGACGACCAAGTTATCGGTTGCAAAACTAAAAGACATTTGTGCCGGCCTTGACATTGCTGTCGATGTATCGATCAAACGTAAACAGCCCTATGCAGAAAAAATTGAGGACTACTGTCACATATGTCACTGGAAAGCGGACAAGTAAAGCTCAAAGTTAGCACAAGGGTGGAGTGGGGGGTGGGAGGAGGGGTACCTTGTTCAACTAATCACGACCCAAACACGCCTGTGCAAACTTTTTTCAAAATCTTCCAGTCACTCACCCACAACCCATTCCCCCCCCCCATTCCCCCCTCCTTACCAAAAACACGGAATGCGCCGTCCTTTAGCCCAAAACATTTTGTTCACTCACTTTAATTTAACAGTTAGCATTAGGTTGGGGTAGAGGACTTCGCGGAGACGGAGAGTGAATAGGGTGTGGTTACAAACTTTTACTGGGCCATTTTCCACTACCCACTGAGCTGAGCAATAGCTGAGCGCGCTAAGGAGACAAAACGGGAGTTTTTCCAGTTTTAACTTGAAAGAAAAATGTATTTTGAGCAAAGACAATTGAGTAAAGCGAAGACACAGGTCCTACGAGGTTGTTAAATATTTTGAACAAAATACATGTGTATGTTTATATCATGATAAAAAATCTTAAACCGGTAAATGCATTGT
>OX419343.1:15833327-15848327 GCA_948470475.1 Galaxea fascicularis | reverse complement strand
CTCATACTCCAATTTCGATTCTTCAGCATAATTTCTGAGCTCTAACACTACGGCACGTTGCGCAACTTCAGTGCAAATGAACTTGATTTCTTCTTCACATTTTTTAGCTGAACTGCAAGCTTTTCAGCTTGTAATTCCTTCCTCAAAATTGAACATTTACTTGACTTGGATGAACTTGTAGATTCTATTAGATATAAACAATGCTAGTGTTTGTTCTCTTGGTTTACTCTTCCCACTTATTTATGACAAAACGTCCACGTCCATTCACCCATTGAAGGTTGTTTTTCTTGTTGACGCATCGCTCGATGGTCCGACTCCTTGCTTATTTTGCTTTAACTCTCACAATTTCACCCTGTTTTCCGCAAGAATTCTGCATTCCATCCGGCTCAAAAAGGACCAAAAAATGTTACAGACATTAATACACACGCTGGTTCTTTTACTTTTAACACGACAATTTTAACTGACACGTGTTTTTGGCTAACTGCTTCTCACACACACTAAAAAAGTTCACTGTACATTAATGCACCACATTGTAAATCACAGACTGGAAGTTCTTGAAGGAGCAGAAGGCACAAGTAGTCCATGGGCCCCGACCCCAATAATGACGATTTGGTACCAAAAAGAGGGACAAAGCCTGAACTGAATTTTTTAAAACTATAAATCACCCAGTTTGTTTTAATGTATGATAACCATGTCAAATAAGTAGCTGTACAGGGTTTATCACGTGATGAAGTGATGTTACTCAGCTTTCTAAAACAATTGAATACATTTTTGTATATTGTTTAAAAGTAAGTTTTAAAACGTTTTCACCATGTTTTTGAACTACGCTTAAGAGATTACAAAGTACTAATGTCCTTCAAGTGATTTTTAAGGCTTTTGTAGCCACATTAAATAAAGTTTGGCTTTGGTTACCATGGTAACGTGGAAAAGTAGCTTTTGTAGTTCTAGATGAAAACTAGGTACTAGCTAGGTTCAGCTGATAAAATATGGCATCACCTTTTTGGCGGCCATCTTGGGTCCGCCATCTTGGATTTTCAAACATGCCGTTTTACTGCACTATTAAGTGTTCCAACAGATCAAAAACTGAAAAATAACTTGTTCTCAAACTGACAGACAAAAAACACAGCTGTCAAGTCTCTCACACTTTGCAATAGATTTTTCAGAAATAAATGTCAATATAATTTTCCGTGATCTCCAGCTCTTTGAACATGTGATGTAGACATCCATCGAAGACGTAATTCGGCTGACAATGATCATTTATGTATTTTGGCTGTACATTTGCCAAGTTATTGCGTTTAAGACTGAGTCCACCAGAGGACCAGGCAGGCGTGACACAAGCCATCTCTCCGATTTGGATAAAACTTGGTCAGATTAAAGGACCCACCTCATAACTCAAAAAGACAAAGTGAGCCCAATTTCCAAATTTTCCTTGGGGAGTTAGACCACCCGTCCATATTTTTGCCCCAAATCCCCAACATTACATCAAAATTAGACATTGCTCCTAGTTACTAGATACAATGAATTTTCATCCCCTTCCACACAAATAAAGACCAATCCTATAACTGTTGATACCAGCAGTTTCAAGTCATTTTAGAGTGGCAGGTGCCAATCAAGAGATATTAATTACCACCCAATTCTCGAAAAGTTGTGCAGTAATACAAATAAGGTCATTTTCAGATCCTAATATCTGTAAAATGAAAACTCTTTTTTCAAAACTGTTTTCACCACGATTCAGATCCGTCCTTGGACTGCTAAAATCGAGAATAAAATTTTTGGCATCTGTTATTTTTTGGCTTTAAATGCTGTTTAAATCACGTGATTTTAAACTGGTTTCAACAAAGAGAGAAAAAACAAAACTAAGAAAATAAGATATCACATGATTTGTAAATGGATTTAATGTCCAAGAAAATGAAATAATATTATCTATAGTTGTTATTTGCAACATTTAAATCAAGCTTAAGGCAATATTTATCGCAGTATCCTTCGAATTGATGGTAAATTGCAGTCAAATTGAACATCTTGGGTCCGTCAAATAACATTTGAATCCCAACTGAATGATCACGGGTCACGTTTTGATCTCGGACAATAAGTAAAATGAAAAAAAAATTAGGATATTAAGCTTACATGAGTCTTCCATGTGCTTCACGCTCTGCATATTTCATTGCATCGCTTCCTAATGGAATGAACTGGCAGAGAGCCCCAAACATACAAACCGGGATATCCATTGCAATTTATCATTAAAAAAATCGAACTATTGAATTTAAAGACATGTTGTTTGCAGCTACACCTAGCTCAGCTAGAAACTGACTGTTCAATCGTGAGAACATAAGCCCGAGATCTTGGTCAGCGGTAAATGTGCATTTGTTTAAAGGTGATAAGAAAATACCTCCCTGGATTTTTTGGATTACTGGAAAACTTATCACTCAACTTTTTTTTACATGTTTTATACTTTCTTGTACCTATTTTTTACATCGGCAGTGCGTCACAGCAGATCATGTAGCGTGACGTACAATCACAGACTTTCGAACGCACGTGATTTCTCTTTTCACAGATTTACTACAGATAAGGTTTTGCATTTTCTTTTACATTTGAGGAAGCCTTTTCTGGGACAACATATCGTAGTGAAGTATGGCTTTACTTTCCTGTTCTTTTGTAGCTTTTCAAAAAACATGTGTTCTCAACGCTTTCTGGGAGTCACTGAGTTTTTCCCCCTGACATCGTGTCAAAAAGATGTCAAGGCTCATCTAAGGGTGCGTTTCTTAAAAAAAATCCGAGATCCTGCAGATTCGTTGTTTTTAAACAAACGAAAAATCCGAAAATGGATTTTTTTCCATTAGCCATGATGGCATAGCAGGCAAACAACACATCAGTCCTAGACCAGCGTGCAACAGCTCTCGATTCGCCTGATTTATCGCGATAGGTCAGGTAAAATAGGCTATTTTACCTGACTCCTTAGCTGCTTTTAACTTTGGAATCTGGGCTTCCCATTTGAGTAGGGTCTCGGGAGCCAGATCCTCGCTCACGTAGAGACCTTCAGGCTTGACTTTGCGAGCTTTCCTGACCACTGCTTCCCTCTGTTTGCAGTCACGCAAGTGGCAAACGATCGTTCTCGGTTGGTTGGTGTTCTGCCTCTTGCTTGACTTTCGGCGCTCTACGCTGTGGGCCCTCTCGACATCCACGTCTATCTGCAGCTTCTCCTTGATAACCGCCTTCACCTTTGCTTCCAAATCATCCCAAGTTTCGCCCTCCGCTTCAGGAATGCCGCTCACCCTGATATTATTTCTCCTGCACTGGTTTTCGAGATATTCTGTCTTTAGCTGCATTTCGCCAAAGTCACACTTAATCTGGTCTATGTCCCTGGTGGCCTCGGACAACTTAAAGTTTAGAGTTTCAAGTTCCCCGATTTCTTTCTGTGAAAACTCCAAACTGGTTTTCAAGGAGGAAACCGTTTTGACCACGTCGTCCAACCTCGACGAAAATGAGCTGATCATAGACTTGAATATGGCCTTTAGAGCAGACTCCTGCACCTTTAAAAGCTCTCTTACTGTGACGATCGAGACAAACTCTTGATCCTCGCCTTCGGCTTCCTCAGCAGCGCCATCTTCTCCTTGAGCAACGGCGCCATCTTGCCCTTGACCTTTACGAGTTTTCACCATTTTAAGTAAATATGTCTAATATGAGCCACCACAAGAACACACACACAAGAAATCAAGCAATACTAGATGTATACTAAAGATATAAATGCGTTTAGGGCAAGAATCCTGACATGCGTCCACACTCGACACTCGCTTCACTCACTCCCCGTTTCTGTAGAAACCCTACTCGATTGTGCGTTGGATGACAAGCCCGAAGAATCAGGCTGAGGCGATTCATGGATGAACTGTGATGGTAAATACATGAACTGAGGAGGGCTTGAAATATTCACGTTCCCACCATACGGAAGATAAAGGTTCTACTGAAAAGCCCTCGCGGTTATCATTACTCCACTGATACTCCGATAAATGCGTCCAATATTGTTCTATGGATAGAAATAAGAGATGCAAAGACGCATGAAACATCCAGAAAAATTATAAAAACACGAGCAGGTCCAATCAGTCACGAAAAATTCGCCATGACCCAGCTTACAAAATGGCAGGAATATGGTGGATTTCCACAAGACGACCGCTTGCCAAAGAAATGCATGGATCATGAATCCTAAAAATCCGGATTTAGATTTGATCTAATGTATCCACTCGGAGGGTGGATTCTTTAGATTCAAAATCCTTTTTTGGATTTTAATAAAGAAACGCACCCTAAGAAGCAGTCAAAGTATGTCAGACTATTGTTCTCACAGAGAAAGATTTAATTATTGCTCGTACCGGTCATTTTAACAAGGATGGTACTGAAATGACAATATGTTTTGGCGACCAGGAAGAAAATGCGCTCACCCACTTCACGGAAATCGTAAAGGCAAGGCAGAGAGATGAGCGAACCTGGAAATATGCAAAGGAGTCATGGAAAAGTGGAGAGCAGTTATTCCAGTCGGAGAAGGTAAGGAAGAAACCCGCTTTTTAACACAGGAACTGCTTAAAGCCAAGAGTTTTTGGTACTTTTTCACTCGGGATAGGTCTAACTTTAAAAATGCTGAATTTTATCGAAAAGAGGAAATAATGTAATAAATAATGTAATATATCTGTTGCAGGAATTTGTAAACGATGTAGAATTGGCCACCTTCAAACTGTACAAATAGACCAACCAGTGGAGGATTTGTGCATAGAGGAAACTGCACAGTCGAAGGAAACTCAATCTGACGATTTGCCAAGTTTCTCGGTCCACATGTCGGATTTCCTTTTCCCAGTACCACACGAATCGGGTGATCCTGGAAGCCCTCCTGAGGTATGCAACTGTGTTAAGGACGTTCGCGCGAAAATTTTCCAACATATATTTTTTCTGAAACTTTTACCGCTGATAATCAGAAACTTGTTTGGTATACTATAATACACTGAAAATGTGCCCACAATGCTCATAATAAAGTGTCATATTTAGGCGACCTACACGTGAACAGGCACCGGTCATTGTGTCACTTCACGATGCCACTATCTTTACTTAAGGCATTAGTTAATACTGGTATTATCAGCTCATTATTCATTTAGTTAACACTGGAAATTGAAAGTGCATTTTTGAGCGACTATATATGTACATGTAGCACAATAATTTGTGGGTTTCAATTTTTGCCCATTCTGTGGACCGTTCTCGATCCGCAAAAATAAGATCGTGAAGAAAAAAAAAATCCTGCAAGATAAAACTTCACGCAGTCCAATAAAAAGCTCTGCATGGTAATGAAACAGTATATTTTTATTCACTGAACAGAAACTAAAAAAATTAGTTTCCTGCAGAAAGTTTAGTCATGTGGAACAGCAAAAGCGCTGATCCTCGAATTTCAATTTGCCGCTGACTGAAAATGGCTGAGTCCCGGGCTCATCTTTTCAAACAAAGTGAAATCTTAGCACATGCTTGATGCAGCCATAATTTAGTGTTTATTTGGCTAAAATGGAATGTCATACATTTTGCGAACTGAGCACTTCATCGCTAAGGACAAAAACAGCAATTTGAGGGACTAGTGGCTGTGATCTATGTTTTGGCGTGAAAAGCGTGATGTAAGTGTTTATTTTGTTTATTGTCAAAGGTCAAGTAAACTTATATTACTGATGCGACGAGTAACCACAGTTGCAATTCTATAATGTAATTTTAAAACACAAAAATAAATGGAATTGTTCATTTTGCGCTCACTGTTCATTTAGCATGAAAATACTGGGCCGTTCTTTCTTGAATACTGATACAATGAATTGAGTTCAGCTTCTATTACTGTCACTTTGAGGGATACAGCGATGAATGGCAGGGAGTCCAGCTTGATTTAAATGCGACAGATAACATTTATAGACGCACTTAATTACATTATCTTGGAAATTACGTTCATAAACTAGTCATGTGAAATTTTGTTTTCTTAAATTTGGTGTTTCTGGCGGTGACAGACCCAGTTCAATTCACGTGGTTCAGAGGACGTTTGAAAAAAAAAAAACATAACAGATGCCAAAAATTTTATTCTCAATTTTAGCAGTCCATGGGCGGGTCTGAATCGTGGTGAAAACAGTTTTGAAAAAGGAGGTTGCATTTTACAGATATTGGGATCTGAAAATGACCTTATTTGTATTATTGTACAATTTTTGTGTGACATGGATGAGCATTGGCATATCTTGATTGGCACCTTGGTTCCGACAACCCTGCGTTCTGTTTAGTCTACAAACAACCCACTTCTCACTCATCAACACAACGAACTCGTAACATTGGGGGCCTGTCCGGGAGGTGACTGAGCGAGTGTGGAATTCAAGGAACTGTTTGTTGTCCACCATTAACCAGGAAAGGATCACAACTTCGAAGAAAGTACCAGTGCTGTGAAAGCAAGTGATACGAGTGAAAGAGCCGTGGAATTTTAACGCTGTGAAATGGAGAAATTTATTGAACTTGGAGAAAAGTTTGGTCTGGAAGGAGCTGAGCTGCTTGCATTCGTTGAGAAACATAGAGAGGAAGAACGTGAAGAAGAGAGAAAGCGCCAGGAAGAAGAAAAACAAAAGAAATTTAGGCGGCTTGAAGAAGAGAGAAGGCGCGAAGATGATGAGAGAAAGCGTCAGGAGGAAGAAAAACAAGAACGACTTCGGCAGCTTGAAGAAGAAAAACAAGAGAAATTGAGGCGGCTAGAAGAACATAGAAGGCGGGAAGATGAAGAGAGAGAGGAACGACGCCGAAGAGATGATGAAGAGAGAGAAGCAAGACGCCAAGAGCGAGAACTGAGGAAATTGGAAATGGAAGCTGACATCCTGAAACAGAAAGAGGCCGCCGAGGCTGCGAAGAGGGAGCACGAATTAGAACTTGCGCCGGTTAGGAAATCTTGACGATCGTCCACGTGATAGAGAGGACCGAGCTAAAGCGCCGAAACTTCCAGCATTTGTGGATGGTAAAGATGATCTAGATGCATATTTACAGAGGTTCAAGAGATTTGCTGAGACAGCTAAGTGGAAAAAAGATGGATGTGCATCGAAGCTCAGTGCTCTGTTGTCTGGATGTGCGCTAGAAGTGTATTCACGTCTAATGGAGGACGCAGGTGAAGATTACGATAGAGTGAAGATTACGTTGATGAAGAGATATGACCTCACAGAAGACGATTATCGTCGCAAATTCAGAGCATCTAAACCGGAAGTTGATGAAAGTCCGGAGCAGTTTATTGTGCGATTGGACAGATATCTGTTACGATGGCTAGAGCTTTCAGATACTGAGCAAACCTTTGAGGGCCTAAAGGACTTAATCGTGAAAGAACAGTTTATTGATTCCTGCCCTAAAGATCTGGCCATTCACCTACGAGAAAGGGCACCTGAAACCCTGGCGAAGATTGCAAAAATCGCTGACCAGTACTTAGAGGCTCATGGCAAGCATTTATTTAGCCCAGTGAGCAGGAAGCCGGCAGTACATCCTGAGATGGACGAACCCAAGAACACACAGTTTAATACACCCCTCCAGTGCTTTAAGTGTAACGCTCGAAGTCATAAAGCTATCAACTGCCCAACCGTGATAAAAAGATGTTTTCTGTGTGGCAAGCAGGGACATGAAGCTAGAAACTGTCGTTCAAGTACAAGAAGGCTAGGAGGACAAAGTAGGGGTGGTATCACTGTGCAACGTGGTCAAGTGAGTGCTAGTTGTCTAGTTCAGCCACCAGAGGTTAAACCTTCAGTAGAAGAAGTTAAGTCCTGTATCCAAGATAATAAGCTTGTGTTGGCTTGTGGTAAGAAGATTCCGTTGCTGAGTAGTGCCTGTGTTGAACCGTTGTCTGGAGTAAGAAGTAAAATGCCCGTTGTGAAAGGAAGAGTTGGAGAGAAATCCGTTGATGTCCTGAGAGACACTGGTTGTAGTGGAATAGTTGTAAAGAAGGATCTTGTGTCCGAGGATCAGTACATGGGCGACTTTAATGTTATGCTGCTCATCGATAACACAGCAAGGAAAGTGCCCATTGCGAAGATTGAAGTTGACACACCCTATCTCAAGGGCCAAGTGGAAGCGCAATGTCTCCCTGATGCGGTTTACGATTTAATTGTTGGTAATGTACCAGGCGCGAGAGCTGCTGACGACCCAGATCCAAACTGGCAAGATCATGTGCAAGAGGCGTGTGCAGTAACCACGAGAAGTCAAGCAAAGAAGGCCGGAGAACTCATCCCGCTAAAGGTACCGGCTGCCAGAGAAAGTCCCGTTGTTGATAGAGAAAAGCTCAAACAAATGCAACGTGATGACAAGAGCTTACAGAAATATTGGGAGCAAAATGATGTAGTTGTGAGAGGCAAGGCTGAGAAGTCATTTGAAGTGAAAGGTGGAGTTCTTTACTGTGTTTACAAGCACCCTTATGTGAATGGTGGTAAACCCCTGAAGCAAGTTACGGTTCCTGTGCAGTTGAGAAACCAAATAATGGAACTAGCGCACGGATCGATCATGGGAGGTCACATGGGAATAAAGAAAACGGCAGATAAAATTCAAAGTGCATTCTATTGGCCAGGTATTCAAGGGGACGTGACTCGTTATTGCAAGTCCTGTGATGTCAGAAGACAGTTAACAAGGGTTCCGTACCGAAGGTTCCCCTGGAGAAGATGCCATTAATTGACAAGCCGTTTAAGAGAGTAGCAATCGATCTGGTTGGTCCTATTAGTCCCCCGAGTGAAGGCGGTCATAGATATATATTGACACTGGTCGACTTTGCAACCCGTTATCCTGAAGCTGTTCCACTCAAGAACATTGATACGGAAACTGTTGCAGAAGCATTAGTGGATATCTTTAGTCGTTTGGGAGTGCCTGAAGAAATCTTGAGTGACCTCGGTACGCAATTTGTATCGGAGTGCATGAAAGAAGTGACGCGGCTGTCGAGTATCAAACAGCTCACTACGGCACCTTATCACCTTATGTGTAATGGCTTCACGGAAAAGTTCAATGGAGCTATGAAAACTATGCTGAAGAGATTGTGTAGCGAGCAGCCAAGACAGTGGCACCGTTATATTAACCCGTTATTGTTTGCATATCGTGAAGTTCCTCAAGAGTCTACTGGTTTTTCACCGTTTGAGTTGCTGTACGGAAGAGCTGTTAGAGGGCCGATGTTTATCCTTAAAGAGCTTTTGACAAAAGAGCTGGAGGAACCTGAAGTGAAGAACAGCTGCGTGAGAAGCTAGAAGATACCCTCAAGCTTGCGCATACCGAGCTTCAGAAAGCCCAAGTTAAAGGCAAGCATTACTACGACCGCAAGACTAAAGTCAGGAAGTTTGTACTAGGAGATAAAGTGTTAGTGCTGCTGCCGACTGACCATAACAAGCTTCTAATGCAGTGGAAAGGTCCATTTGAGGTTAGTGCTGTAGTGGGTCTCAACGATTATAAAGTCCGTGTTAAAGGAAAGGAGAGAAGTATTTTGAGCGAGAGAATCCAGCACCTGTAGGAGCAGTGGCTGTTGAAGAGAACATTGGTAATCGTAAGAACGAAGACGTTAAAAGTGAATTAGAAATAGTGGATCCTGTAGACGATGTTGATTTTCTGGAGATTGGTGGATATGTCACTAAAGAGACAGTCAAGGATGTGGCCATCGCAGATAACCTTTCTCATGAGCAAAGAGCAGAGTTGTTTACACGCTCGTTAGATGCTGGAATAACTTAAAATACATTGGACTACCTTCTCTTGGTACTACTTAAGTAATTTTTCGTTGTTAGTAGAAATTTAGGAAATTTCTTCTCAAGAGGGGGTTATGTTACGAAAAATTATTGCGTGACTCGCGTTACTGTCTGGAAGTGTCTAGAATCTTCTGCATATTTAATTAGTGCTGTGTCATCGTGGTTCAGTAATTCTATTTTAAGCCGTTTGCGTATGTAACTGTAAATAGTTTCTTATTGTAATGTTTCTTTTTTTAGCCGAGTCGGAAAGTTCTAGAACCTTTTGTGGTAAAGTATATAAGCCGATCGGTGAAGCTTTTTTTTTCCTTAAGTAAAGTAAAGAGAAGTAACTTGAGAGCTGAGAGCGTTTGGCGGAGGCCGTGTTTATTGAAGTGTGACAGAGGTCGCGTATACATTTGGCGGAGGCCGTGAGTATTGAAGTGTGACGAAGGTCGAGTGTGATTTTACAAGCCTAGTGTGAGCTTATTGTGAAGTCTTGTGCGGAGTTTACTACTTTCATTTGGAATAAGTAACCTTGTTGCTGTTCCTACAACCCTGCGTTCTGTTTAGTCTACAAACAACCCACTTCTCACTCATCAACACAACGAACTCGTAACACACCTGTCACTCCAAAATGACTTCAAACTGCTGGTGTCAACTGATATAGGATTGGTCTTTATTTGTGTGAGGGGGGGTTAAAATTCATTGAATTTTGTAACCAGGAGCTATCTCTAATTGTGATGTTTATTTTGGTGAACGTTTGGGGATTTGGGGAAAAATACAGGGGGGTGGTCTATCTCCCAAGGGAAAATTTGGAAATCGGGCTCACTTTGTCATTTTGAGATATCAGGTGAATCCTTCAATCTGACCAAGTTTTATCCAAATCGGAGAGATAGCTTGTGTCACACCTGCCTGGTGCTCTGGTGGACTTTTATTCTAGTCCTCGTCAGTGTCGTCATCTTCAGCATCCACATCTACCACGACAGCTTCTTCTTGCCTGTTGTCCCACTCATGGAGCCTGCACATGTCTGTGCACTTCAGTCCATTCGAAAGGCAGCTACAGTTCGTGAGCTTACAAGACCTGGTGCATGAACAAGAGAGTAGCTCTAAAACTGCTGCAGGTGCTGGCTGACCAGTCATCCAATCAATCCCTAGCTTGTTCTCATTTTGTGTCCAGCCATGTCTTAGGGGACTTGGAATTTCTGGGCGGTTTTCAAGACTTCGCCTCCAGATTGCTGTTTGATAGTTTGCTCGGCAAGCATGCTTGTACAGGCAATCAGCACAAGGTGGTAGTTGGTCAGAGTCGATGTTGCCTCTCCTTGAACAGAATATATATTATCTCAGTTCATTAACACTGTTTGTTCCTGGGCGAGAACTGCACATACGACGAGTAAAATCCTGAAGCTTCTGAAATCAATCATGGGAGAGAGTTCCCATTCCACTCCCAAAAGGTCAAACATTTCCTGAACGGATCTGTGCTCTTTGACTATTCGAAGTGCTCGAATCTTTCCCCGACCAGCAAAAGCACTCATTGTGTCGCAACCAGTATAAGCATGCATACCAAGGAGAGTGTTGCACAGATTTGGACCTATGGCTTGCACTATACTGGTGATGCTGATGTATCTAACTCTTGTCTGTGTTCCACACTTGAAAAATGTTGATGACGGAATTAAGCGCTGGAATGACACACAGAGTATAAAGACATCTGTATCTCCTGAGGCCACAATCAGTGTACTGTAACCGGATCTTGCTACATGGGAGAGATGAAGTAGAATCCTTGTATCAGCTTCTTCTTGTGTTGAGTTAAGGTCTTCAATAGTACAGAAACCCTCTGTTGAGATCTGGTGGCACTCTTCTCCACAAGCCACAAAGAGGACCTAGTAGTATATACTGCGTCAAACTAATACCACTTCCAAAGTTGCACTTTTGACCAGTAGATGAGAGCTACAGGTGCCCTCTTTGAGGGGCTCACGCGCGCCCCCTGCGGGAGTGCACCCTTGCCTCCGCCTCGAAGAGGGCACCCTTGGCTCTCATCTATTGGTCGAAAGTGCAATTTCTCCAGTAGTATTTGTTTGACGCAGTATATACTACTCAGGGGAGAGAAGAGGCCTCCTTCACCATTTCCCACTGGTTTCGACCGGTTCCCACCGGTTCCCATCATTCCCCAAACGGCAGTGCAGCAAGCGGGGAGCGCGAAACTCCCCAAATGGCAGTGCAGGGTTGCGTCGTATTTGCTGGGGGTGGCGGGCGGGCAGTGGGCAGGTGGCGAGCAGCGTATTGGAGACGGTCAGCGGGATGCACCAATGGCAAACCAGTCAGGCGCACAGGGCCGAACAGAGAATTAGAGAAGGGCAGCGAGAAGCACCAATGGCAGCAAACCAGCCGGGTGAGCAGCCAGCCGAGCAGCGAATTAGAGAAGGGCGGCGATAAGCACCAATGGCAAACCAGTCGGGTGAGCAAAATTCTTCGGCAAGGTATATGGCTGAGCAGGCAGTTGTTCCCTGGGAGATGTCCCAAAAAGATAAAATCTTGAACAACCTAATGGTCGTGATACAAGCGAGTGTCGAACAAGAACATGAGTTGATGGATGCCCAGTTGAGAGCGAGAAGTCGTCAACAATATCCCATGGGGTTCCCCCCGCAGAGTTGCACCGAAGATATGGCGGAGAAAACTGTCGCTCTTGGGGAGTATCTTTCAGATGTAGTCGAAGAGGAAGATGAAGATGTTCGAATTCCGGGCGTACTTGCAGGACAGGCCGACCTTTTGGAAGAGTTGTCAGTGGCCATTTTTCGTGAATTAGATTACGAAGAAGCGTATGAAAGATTTGTTGAAAAGAACCCGGCCAAAGAACTGCGCGCAAAGTTTTAACCCCCTTCCGAGAGAACTGGTGAAAGACCTGCTGCCCAATGAACAGACGCGGGAAAGCAGTAGCATAATGACAGAGTGCCAGGATCTGGTTGACCTTTGCGGTATGTTGCCGCCCGAGGTTCTCGAGATAATTCGAAAAAAATTCGACGGGTTGAAAGTCCAGGAGCGAAACGAGGTAGGTTGGGGGAGATCAATCACTGGATCCCAAATGATGCAGCATTCTGTTATCGGTTGGGCCAAATCACGCCTTGGGGTACGACGGAGCAGGGGCATGATTACTGTCTCTCTTGTTGGCTGTAGGTGTTTCACCCAGTTGTTTGAGGTGTTACCATCCTGTCCCAAGGCCAAGTTTCTGTTTGGAGTTGATAGCATTCCGTGCCAGCGAGTGACCCCATTGCCTCTTGCGATAAGGCACGACGTCAAGGCTTTTTCACCATTTTCCGGTCAGTGGCACGTTTGCATTGTTTCTCATTCTCGCCATATTTTTTTGCCTGGTGGGAGCAAGTGGCATAATCAACGTTGTGTGACATCGCAATCAAGTCGGTTACACCGGTAGGTTGATCATAAACCTCGAGAATATTCCCCGTTTCAGGGTCAAATTTAACTTGCTTATAAAGGGGTTTCTAGGGTCCGGTGTATTTGTGGCCAAGCAAGCTCCAGCCTTTTTTCGGTGCAGGCAGTTTCCCAATCATTGCATGAATGTCAACCCCCTTGCCATAGTAGTTTTTCAGAGTTTTCTGGAGCACATCCATGTAGCCTCAATGGTTTGGGACCGCTTTTCGGAAAGTCTCCAAAAGTTTTGGATCAATGTTGGGAACGCCAAAGCTGCCATGAATCCATAGCCTTTCCATTTTATCCATGAGCCGTAGCTGCGGGTGCCCCCCTTTTGCTTATAATCAGCATACTGTCTTTTGAATTCAACCACAATCGCCCGCCCCTCTTTTGCAGAAACTTCAGGACCTTTGAAAATAGTCGGGTCGGAGACGACATCCCACAGTTTCTTGAAGTCGATGAATGGAAAAGGAACAGGAACCCTGCCCCTCTGTAATGTTTGACATTGTCCGTCACCCCCTTCAAAGCTTGCGAGCCCATGAGTTTGAAAGGGTTTTCCCACAAAAGTCGTTGGATTCACAAACATGCTTGCAGCATAAGCGATTTTGTCTTGCGTTGAAGGTCCTCATGTTCGCACCAATGCACCGCCTGTGCCCTCATCATTCATTTTTTTATATTCTGCAAGAAGTGGGCTTTGATCTTGCCCCATACTGCACATTTGGCTTGAGTAGTCTTCGCCCGTTTTTCGTCAGAACTTCCCATTCACTCCCAGCGACATTCAGAGTCTTGCGCTTGTCTTTCACACAGTAGATCTCCATCAGTGTATATTGAGATAGTAACTTTTCACAACCCATTCATTAGCGCGCACATCTGTCGAAAACCTTTTAAGAAAGTTTGCAAAGCTGATTCCGCGATTTCGCTCGTTGAAGAACACGAGGCAGTAATATCCACATCGGATACTGTCGACCGCCTTAATCTGGTTATGGTTGCAGAGAAAGGTCTTGTGCCCCAATCGTCGCATTTCTTTCTCCCAATCCAGCAGAGGCAGCATCCCAAAGGAGTCGAAGTACTCCATCCCTTGTTCCCCCTGCCAGCAGCAGACCCAGTGGGTTCTTAAACTCCCGAAATCGTCCATGTTGATGAGGCAGGGGGAATGGTGAAGAGGTTTGGTCTCATTACGGGAGAAAGTTCATCAGATCAATGTTGGACAGGGGAACATCTTTGAACCAGGGGCACTGCCCCCCAACTCATTGTTTGCGACGGTTTGTGCGTAATTATCGGAGTACTCCACCAAATTCTTGATCAAAATCACCTCGTGAACATTGTTGGCCTCATAAATGGTTTTTTCCTCCGATCTGACGTTACAGAGGCGCCATGGGCAGTGGCCTGGAGCTGAAACTCAACCCCAAAGTAGGCATTGAACCAGTCGTAAACTATGTCCCTGTCTCGGACAAAGAAGTTGTAGCCGGTTTTGTTCTGTGCCTGATTGTTGCCAGGGAGCGTGATCGGTGTGTCCAGATGCACTTTCGGCACCTCCTTCTTCTCAAGATACTTGGGGGAGCGAAACATGCCGCAGCACTATTCCAATGAAAAAAAAATTTATGGGGCCCTGCCCCAACCCCGTCGGGAGACATTTCACAGCCAGCTTGCCAGAATTCAGCAGAGCTTCCACATTGTGTCAGACCCACCCGCCCCACCCTTCATTCGGCGTTTTTGAGGAGCTGTTGTATCTCCTCCACCCCCTTCTCGGCCACCACTTTGTTGAGCGTCTGGCCAGTTTTTTCACCGGCTACAGTAGCAGCTTTCTTTGCAACTGGCTTTGTGGCGGTGAAAAGAGTTTTCCCAATGGCTATGAGGGAGTCGCGACGACTCC
>OX419343.1:15825827-15828327 GCA_948470475.1 Galaxea fascicularis | reverse complement strand
TATAGCTCTTTTGGCATCATTATGTTTCACCGAGTTTATGTGCTTGCGAACAGTACTTTTCTTTTTACTTATAGTTTCTTTGCATGCATCATATCTCAACGTGTTTTTACTTGTGACGCTAAGGAACTCATTCAGATTCTCCCTCACTCACTGATAAGGATCCTTTTGTCCGTGAACAGTTTTCTTTCCGCCTGCCTGATTTCTTTGGACTTTTCTCGATCTTGCAATTTCAGCCTTCTCAGCCTCTTTTAAATCTGCTCGACGTCCTTTTGCTATGTTGATCGGATATTCACTAGCAGAGTCTTCCAAGCTTGATGTTGAACTAACACTAGACCGCTGACCATGTAGCGTGCTGGAAACACACAGCCACAGGTAACTCAAAGTCCCGTCGATCACACTAACACAACACACTGCACACATGGTACTCACTGATGGCAGTAGTCACTAGTCACTTGTAGTCAGTAGAGCCTGACTATCGAGTTAACATGGATATTTATTCGTTTTGTTAGAGAGGAAATGCATAAGAAAGGATATATTTTCTCAGATTGAAAAAAGTTGGCGAAAAAATGCTCTAAACCATAAGTTGCTCAAAAGTTGCTCGAAAGGCCAAAAGTTGCCAAGCAACTTGTGTAAAAGCCTAATTTTGGGAGTTTTGCGCTCCCCGCTCACTGCGCTGCCGTTTGGGGAACGATGGGAACCGGTGAAGGGGGCCTCTTCTCTGCTTTGAGTAGTATATACTGCGTCAAACAAATACTACTGGAGAAGTTGCACTTTCGACCAATAGATGAGAGCCAAAGGTGCCCTCTTCGAGGAGGCGAGGGCGCGCGCCCACAGGGGGCACGTGTGAGCCCCTCAAAGAGGGCACCTTTGGCTGTCATCTATTGGTTGAAAGTGGAACTTTGGAAGTGGTAATACTGTTAAGACCTTCTTATTCTGTGGATTTAGAAGGAACGTTTTCCACTACTGCACTTTATGGTCAGCTTGAATATTTATGAATTCATTTCCATATTCAGCCCCTCTTTGTTGTATTTCTGCGTTTTTAATTGAATTCTCTCTATACACATGGAAGATAACATCAATTCTCTGGGAGGATGCTCCCTCGTGAAAAACCATTCCAAACAAGGAGTCAGCTACATCTGAAAACTTATGGTCACCTTTCAACTTTTGCACTAGTACCATACCATCTATGATGCAAGCAGATGACTGGGGAATTTCCTCTGCTTCAGGTACATTCTTCTGCAGCTGCCTTGCTGGTCTTCCGCAATGACCCATCTACTGAGGATAGCGCCCAAGGAAGAGGTCCCATGGGATGACAAAGAACATTTTTCATATGAAGCTGTCTGTTTTCTGCTATTATAACCATCTGGCAAAATAGAGCTCTATCCGCTTTTAACATGATCTCCTTCGCTGTTTTGCTCTTGACCTTCACTTTCTTGTTAAGAGTGAATGTCAGTAAATATCAAAGAAAAAGAAAAAAATCGCGGTCACGAGCGAAAAACCGATTTCGTTCATTTTTTGTCTACAGCAAGTTTAAGGTTCTAAAGAAAGTGAACTGGCAATAGTTTTTCGAAATATTCATTCTAACAGAAATAAACGGTTGAAAACGATATGATCGAATTTAGCTCAGCACGAACTCAAAATTTTGCACTTTTTGCCGGCTTCTCGTGAGAACAAAAATGTAACAGGCTGACTTCTATATCCAGGAACATACAGAAATATATGTTATTTACCGGGCGGGAGGTCCGTATGGGAAAAAACTGTGCCCGAGGTCTTGAGTACGGCCCGAGGCCGAGGGCCGTGCTCAAGACCAAGGGCACAGTTTTTTCCCATACAGACCGACCTAGACCGGTAAATAACTTATTTATTTTTTCTATTTGTTTGCTTTTTTCCGCTTGGACGTGTGTAAGAGAGTAAGTTTAAGGTTAGAGGAGGAAAGTGGTAACAAAATCCTATGAAACAAATGTAAACAGAGCATCAATTTAAGTGGGATGTTTTTTTTAATTTTATTTTTACTAGCAAGTCAGCACGTAAAAAAGGAAAAAAACATTTAAGAGTCATTGAAACGACAATCATCTGTCAAATGTCAAAAGTGGATGAATAGTGACGCTGCAAATGATGACACGCATGTCCAAAAGGTCTAAAAATATCGATCGAATGATAAAAGTTGTGAATGAAGACTCGAACACGGAGAAGTTTAGTTTTCTTAACGGCTCAAAAAATGTTTAAAACGTCCCTGGATTTGTGAAAACTAACTTTCCAAAAGGAAGTTCAAATTAATCTGAGTCTGAGTCATCTGACCTGATAATATGGCGTTTTCGTGGCTTTGACCAAGCCGAGCTTTCATCACTGCTGCAAGGTGCTGTATTGAAAGAAAAGTTGAACGTGCAGCCTTCAATTTTACTGATGTTCGAACCAGCAAAAAAACCACTGAAAGGATACTCGCCTGAAGAAGCTTGCTGGTCTTCTCTCGTGCTGCGAGGCTTTGACTGCTTGGTTAAGC
>OX419343.1:15815827-15820827 GCA_948470475.1 Galaxea fascicularis | reverse complement strand
ATTCAGGTTGACCACATTCCTTGACAGCTGTGCTGTCCCTTTTGTAATTTCACCAATGCGCAAAGCAGCAAAAAATGCCGCTGTGCACATGGCCTTCATCATTTTTCTTTGATAATCAGATTCTATGGTGTGGTCTATGGCTGACACAATTTGCTCAAGCATAGGTAGGGTGATAGGTAGCCTAATGTCTGCATGTTTATGGAGTTTCGAATAACCACGCAGTGCCAACTGTATTAGGTGTGCTTTAGTAGGATCTGGCAATGCAGCCATACGGTGCACAAAGCCTATTGCTGATATATAGGTCATTACGGTTGAAGCGGCATAACCATTCTTCGCCAGGTAAGCGATAAACAGGGCTATGTGTTCAGTGGAAATTGGCAAGTGTGTGTGTGGGATACTCATTTCGTCACTTAGAAATAGACTGAAAATTTTCCAAGGTCTTTGATAGGTGGATAAAGATGATGGGGAAAGGGAATTCACCAACAGTGTAGTCAGGACATGTCCCAATTGAGTGGTTGGAGATGACGTGGTATGTCTGTGGGGGATTCTTCCATACCATGGGCAAGTGCTTGAAATCTCTTCACCTGGAAGCGAGAGAGACTGTCAGCCAAATCATTCTTCTTGCCACTGATATGTTTTGCACGAAACAAAATATTGTACTCCAAACATGTAAGCACCAACGTTCGAGTAAGACAAAGCAAATCTCTATCCTTAGTGGTCTGGGAGTTGATGACAAAAACTACACTTTGATTATCAGTCAGAAAAAGAACTTTTTTGTTACGTAACTCAGCACTCCACATGAGAACGCCCAACACAATAGGAAACATTTCCAGGAAGGAAATGTTCCTTTGTTTCCAGGAATCAGGCCACAGCCCAAAGGCCCACTTTGTTCCAAAGATTATGCCAAAACCTACTGATTGTGCAGCATCGGTAAAAAACTGAAGGGTGTCTGAAGAGCACCAAGCCTCATCAAAGAAAACTGATTTTCCATTAAAGCCATGGAAAAACTGCTGCCATATTTTGAGGTCTTTCCGAGTGCCTTGATTTAGTCTTATAAGGTGATGAGGGCGTTTGACTCCGATAGTAAGGTTAATTAGCCTACGCAGGAATACTCGACCAGGAATGACGACTTTACAGGCAAAATTCAACAGACCAATTAATGACTGCAACTCTTTTAGTGTTATCTTCTTAAGAGCAAGCGCCCTGTGTATGGCCAGATTACACTTCTCAATTTTTTCCTGAGGAAGTCTAGCCTCACCCTTATGACAGTCTAGCTCATTACCAGCAAAAGTCAAAATATGTGCAGGCCCTTCAGTTTTTTCCTCTGCCATTGGGACTCCAATATCAGTACATAAAGAAAGAAATTGATTTAATGCTGCATTACATGATGAAAGGGACTGCGCGATGATAAGAAAGTCATCTAATATGTGTATGATGTGAGGAATGCCCAGTTTCTGCCGTCCTATCCATCCAAAGCTGTACTGAAGGACTCGAAAATTTTACAAGAACTTGCACATCCCATAGGAAGAGCTAAATCATAGTAATATTTGCCATTCCAGTGTATTCCAAACAAGTGGTATTCATCAGGGTGTAACGGTATAATTCTAAAAGCACTACGCACATCACACTTGGCCATCGCGCAGTCTCTCCCCAGGGATTTTATTATCCTTATGGCATCATCCACGGAGGCATACTGCACAGAACTGAATTCTTTAGGAATGTGATCATTAATAGATTTGCCAAAAGGGAAGGAAAGGTGTTGTATCATTCTAAATTCGTTTGCCGCCTTTTTGGGAACAACCCCTATGGGCGATACCCAAAAATTGTCCAATGGGGGAGAGTCAAAGGGGCCTTTAATGCGCCCCATGTCTACTTCTTTTGCCAATTTATGTTCAATGACCAGTGGAAGTTCAGATGCAGAAAAAAGGTTGTTAGAGAAATTTCTACCAACTGTTCCATGGAAATTTATTTTAAACCCCTTGGAAAAACCAGTAATAAGGTAGTTATATAAATCCTTAGGATATCCTGTTAAGTGATACGCAAGTCTCTCAATATTAATTTGTGTTGGTAGTTTTGGTGCTGAATTTGGAATTGGCCTTAGCTGGGATGTTGTTGGGACTGTCTCTGTCCTTAGACTGGCCGCTCTGGGGGCAGCGGAAGATTGGATGGTTGGAATAGCATTTGTAGCATTGGTGTTTGAATGTACAGCCTGCACAGTGTTTGCCTCCGTGGTATCGAAAGCAGTATCCCCTGGGATGGCCTGGACTAGATTGCGTTGCAGCTGGACGAAAAGTGTTTCTATTTTCACCACTGCTTGTTCTACGCTGATTAGCTCTTAACCAAAGTGTATATTATCCCATGGAACAGTTTGTTTTTCACGGAGTACTCGAAAGTTCTCGTCATAGAACTTCCAGTTGGCAAAATTCTTTGCCAAATCTCTCACTACAGCCCCATACTTCATAAGGGCAGGCCCATCCCAAGGCCATTTCTCCATGTAGATAGCAGTAAAAATGTGAAACGCGTTTGTCCAGCTCTCAATATTAGTAATAGTTTGCTTTTCTGATTGGGTACAATGGTTAAGGCAGGATGGCCTCCCTCCTTGTTATGAAGCATTTTTATGCTATAACAATCATCATTGACCTGAGTATGTAGTAGCAATTCAAAATTAACATATTCATTCGCCCATATCTTATTCCTTGTTTTGGCAGATACCATTGACCCCAAGGGGGACAGAGGTTGACACAAATGGATTCTTACTGCTTTGTTGCTTGTCCTGAGATCCTCCAACCAGTGAACTTATGATACTGCTGGGTGGTCCTGTTGTCAGGCTGTCTGTGATCTGTGTTGAAACACTGCTAGGTTGTGTGTTACTTGCCGCTGTTGTAGTGCTTGCTGTGGCTGAAGTAATGGAACTCCTTGAGGGTGTGGTAACCCCAGCAACGCTTCTCAAAGCTGTGTCAATTGACTGTTGAACCACTGTTGCTGCACTATCCGGAATGAACTGGATCTGAGACTGTTGTTCCCGACTGTTAGCTGTTGAATCACCACTGTGTGTTTGGCTAATTTGGCTTGCCACTGCCTCCCTAATTGCTCGTACTATCTCTGGCGACAACTGTGTCTGGTTGGCTTCGTTTGAGGTGTTATCTGTACGCCTGCGTTTATTTCTTGGGGGCATTACTGTGTTGAAAACAAATGCACGTTTAGGTCGGTTGAGCATACTATCGAGAGTCAGCTTGATCATTGCTTGACCTCAGGACTGTTGCTAGTTGTGTTGCCAATGGACTTAAATTAAGGGGGGGGGCTGGCAAGGTGTAAACAAAAGCCATATGCTGGTCTAAAAAAGGGGGGAACCCCAAGCTGCCCTAGTACGACTAGTGCAGTTCTGTGGCAAACAGCCAGACTTTTATAAAAAGCCCAATGGCATAAACATATGATTGGTTCAAACACAAGTGAATGGCCGCAAATATCATACTAGCCATAAAATTAATTTTGTATATTGCAGCAGCAAAGGCAAATAATATTCTTGTCAGCCTTTCTAAAATAATATCTAATGTGTAAATAACATGATAGCCAGCCAATGTAAAGAGATACAAACAACAACAAAAACCGTACTAATATATACCTTGCATCTTAGAAAATAACAATGTCTACCAATGTTAATGGTGCAGCCGCTTAATGGCATACAATATGGCACCACGATAGCTTTTGTACAGGGCTTTGTGTCCCATGTAGTTAAGATGTATTCCATCGTCGTGGAAAATATTGATAGATGGATTTGATAACCCGTGATGTCGCCATAATGTGGCATATGCGACTTCCTGTAAAGCATTCTTGAGGTATCTATTTAATTTGTTAACGTTGTCGTTATAAAAGGAATAAGGGGGTTTCTTCCTGTGTAGAACTTGGCAAATGATGATAAACTGAACGTCCATCTCCTCAAATGCGTTTTTCACAAGTGTCATAATACTGCGTGCTACCGAAAGCGGGCTGCGCCGCGGGTCACAGATGTCATTAGATCCCAATTTGAGCACAAGAATGGCGGGCCTAAAGGCAGTGATTACCCCCATGTCGAAACGTTGAACTCGGGCGACTGTTCGGCCTCCTGTTCCATGCCAGGATATATTACACGTCTCGTGTAAGTTTAAAGTCTCTAAAACCGGTCGTCCGAACTTCTAGTTATAAAGTCCTGCATCCTTCTAACAAAAGAATGTCCTAAGAGCAAAGCATTTACTCTCGGTTCCTTTGCCATCATAAAAACGTCAGGAAATATTCTAGGTCACGCCACAAAAGAAAGGTAACTGATTTCCTTACGTATTCGTTAGTACATATACTTAACTTGTAACGTGACAACTTGAAGGATGCCTGTAGATGCTGCTGGAAAAATTGAAGTAACACGTTGTCAGAAAAAGATGGAGGCCGAAGAGGCCTGCAGTCACGTGATTACTGTTTATATACCCTGATGAGGTCATCCAGCACACCGGATATTGTAGTAACCGGAAGTTCCCGAACCGGTGCATAAACTCATTTATTCCATATAAAAAGGAATAAATATTATTTATGCACCTGGTGTCTAACAATGTTATAGTAACACTTGGAAACATTGTATTCTCTAAGCTTTGTTTGCTGAGGCTCTAAGTCAGAGGAAGAACACACTCGGTTTGGCATACTTTGGCCAGCGAGTGGCCGTTTATTAAATAACAGCCCTAGTTATAAAATTATGTAGAAGTTCTCAGCAAAGGTGGGGTCACACCCGCCTTTCAGTGCAATATAGGCTTAATACAGAACCACATGCTGAAGAGAATATGAACAACTAAAAGAAACGATCCAATATTCAAGATGACCCACCAAGTTATAGTGACAAATGGAAAAAATAAGGGGGAGGGATAGATGGGAGGGAAAAATTGAAGTAACACGTTGTCAGAAAAAGATGGAGGCCGAAGAGGCCTGCAGTCACGTGATTACTGTTTATATACCCTGATGAGGTCATCCAGCACACCGGA
>OX419343.1:15800827-15810827 GCA_948470475.1 Galaxea fascicularis | reverse complement strand
ATGCCAATGTGATACTGACGTGAGGTCAGGCAGTGGAATTTCACTTGTTGCTGCTATCTTCTGCATGCAAAGAGCAGTGTTAATTTCCTCGAGGTGGGAATAAGAAATGCCATGACCATAACGATTTAGTATAGACACTAGCTCGACATTGTTTGTAAACGTTTTTACAGCATATGGAGGACGAATTTGTTTAGGAGGCTTAATCCTTCCTTTGGTTACTCCAAATATTAGATCTTGTGAAAAGGACTTCATCAAGCTTTGGACCCTTTGACAACATTCTCCCTCTGTTACATCTTTGTTGCCAGTCAGCAATGTACACAAAAACACACTTAGCTCTTCGGGAATATCTATTGCACTGTCATTCAGCTTTGAGGGGTGCGGTGGCCATGACATTTTGCTTTCCTTGTTCCGAATGGCTTCACGGATGTCAGCTGCAGCTTTCTGAATATTGGACATCTTTGTCATTGCGCAGCTGTTATTATTTTCTGCCCTAATGATAGTAACTATATTTCTAGCAATTTGAATAGGCGTTAGGCTGGCAGGAATTAGGAACACACCGGTGCTATCTAGCAAGTTTTCAAACTTAAGCAACTAACTAAACTCTGCTTCTATGTTCTTTTGGATATGCCTCCTTGTTGATGGCTTACATTCCCTGACTCGTAATGACATAAGAAACTCTACAAGTAATTGAGTGATCTCAGATAGCCTTACGGCTTTTTCACTTTCTATCACATCAGATCTAATGTAGTTAAACAGCATTTGGTAAGCATCAGAGTCTAGACGGGCATACTCGTTATCTCGTTGTTATTCGCAACTTGCATCTGGTCTAGTGTAGCTCCTGTAGCATGCCCTGTGATAACAAGCCTCTGCAGCAACTAACTCGCGTGACACAAGGGAAAGAATCTTGCTATCATTCTTTTGTGTAGGTATCTTTCTGATAGAACTATCTGCACGCATATCTCGGCATTGTACCAAAGGCTCACGACTTCTTGCACCCTTGATATATTTTGGCCTTTCACATAAAATGCAACTGCGCTCTTATGTTGTGCTAGTATTGGTAGATCCTCGAATAGAGAGCCTCCTAACCACCTGTTCCTGGTAAGTCTGGCTGTTGGACAGTTGCTCAGATAGTTTATCTAACAATTTTTTCATTGTGAAAATACTGCGGCATTTTCGATGGTAATAAATGTGTGGGACTCCTTCTTCGCTTAATGACTTGGAGGTTTCGAGAATTTCTCGGTGCTTACGAATCTGTGCTTCTCTTAACAGCGTTTTCCATGAATCATCACGTTTAAGACTAACTAAATCTCTGCTATCATCGGGCAGTGAATGATACAGTTTTTATCCTTGCAGAGTCGTTTCACATTTGATTCCTCAGCATCATCGATCATTACGTCTTTTAGAGGAGACCCCTTTTTAATGAAATGACTATTTTTAGTGTTTAAGTGGCAATCCATTTGCAATAAACGTAATCATATTGTAGCTCCTGGTGATCGCAACTTCGGTGTTCAAAGGTCGAACGTAAATAAAATAAAATGAATGTTCCGTGGTCCTAGTACTGTACCAGGATAAAAGGTCGTTCGGTACTAATAACTCCACGATAAACCAGGTGAATTAAGGATTTATTCCATCGATTTAACGGGACTTAACATCAAACTAAAATACAAACAGAGAAACGAAACCTTAGGGGTTGAAGGCTAAAAACATGCAATACAAATAGGACTAAACGAATTCACAGATAACCGAAGTAATGACATCCAAGGATCTATAAGGAACGGAAAGGGAAAAACAAATACAAAACTGATCTTACCGACCATCCTCCTATGCACTTGAATCAACGGAACGAGATCGAAGAGTTTATCGCAACACAGACCAAAGTTAATCGCAAGACTCGAGATCGCAAAATCACACACAAAAACGGGCGTATCCGGATATCTATTGTAACTCGGATTAAGAAATAAGAAACCGAAATGAACTAAACTAAATTAATTATCGACTAACAGTAACACATATTAAGTTATGCAGTGTATGAAAAAAATAGGCCATGTGGAGTGACATGCTAGATTCTGTAAGATCCTTTAAAATTTGGCTTATTAAGTCAAATATTAAAATAACTTTGCCTGCAAAAGTTTAATTTTGCTTAAATTGTAAAGAAGGTTTTGCATTTGGCATGATAAAACAGCTAATAAATAGGAAATCAAAACCACACTCACCTGGAACAGTAGCCGCCACGTTGGATTTTACCCATAATACAGTGCGCACGCTGCATTTCAATTTTCCTTTCTATTTTCAAACTCATTCTAATGTGGAGATATTTTGAGGATAAACGACAAAACAAAAGTCATTTATGTCTCCCAACATAAATTAAACTGCAAAGATGTACATTTAGCCCACATTTCATAATAACTTATCTTTTCCCTCGTTTTTATGCCAAATTGCCGTTTTTGGCCTTTTTACATTACAAAAATACCTCGAAAGCTACTCCTACAGAAAGGTTATCATACAAATTTTTAATCTGCACAAACTGTGCTATCAATTCATGGCAATCATCCTTTGTCCCTCAATTTGGTACCAAAATCAGGATTGGCCCATGGACCAAAAGAAGAAAGACTCAATTATCAACTTTCCATGATTTTGTTAGGTCGAGAAACTCGTTTATTCCAATGGATGCCAATTCCTGTCTGTTCCAATAGCTGTTCCTCGATTCTTTCCCAAGATACAGCTTTATTCCCTGTTCAGTTTCCCTCTGGTCGTCCTGTATAATACAATGCAATACATTTAATTAGCCTTCCCCAAAGGGTTTTTCAAGACTAAAACCCCATTTACACTACAGAAAAAAGGCTAGACAAGGGTAAATTGAGTGGTGTAATTGAGTGAAAGGCTGCCTTGCCTTGCCAATTTTCGGTTCTAGGACTACGTTTACATGTTGTCCCGTTTTTGAAAATATCGGTAAGGCAAGGACGAAAACCGGCACTTTGCCCTTAAAATGGAACGTGTAAACGTTCGTGCTTGCCTGGAAGGTAACTTTTAATCATTCTGCGCATGTTATAACAGCGCTACTTCTCTTGGGTGAAGGAATTGTCAGCCATTTTAAACCAGTCACCTGACTGAGGATTCATCCAGAGGTTTCTTTCCCTTGGAGGGCTAATCAATGTTAATCATCGTGAGCGTGAGCAAAAACAGTTTTTTCTTTCCGCAGTTCCGGTATCTAATGAAATGCTCTTTCTTCCTCGATTCTTCGCTTATCTGGTACTTTATTTCACGTTGTCGACGTTTCTGCTCGGTTTTGTTTGTTTTCCTTGGTACGGAGGTTTCGAACATCCACAATCCCGTGGACGCCATGTTGAATTAGCACAACGCACATGCCCATTTACAAATCTATGCCTTGCCTGGAACAAATCAAGCAAGGGTGAAACGGTATATGTGTAAACAATTCTTGCCTTACCAAAAATGTTAGCTGCCCTTGCCAGTTTTTATCCTTGCCTTGCCGTTTTTTTCTGTAGTGTAAATGGGGTTTAATTTACAATACTTTTTGGGGACTTTTACCAGACTGCACGCTGCAATTTACAATCATTTAGAGAAGTCATAGATGCCCTTAGGTCAGCACTAGGGGTGGTCACAGCCAGGGTTCATCACGTTCCTAGTTATTCTTAAACATCCTACAGAGTTAATTGTGGAGAGTCGTGAGGCGGGACCCCCGGTTTATCATCATTATCCAAGAGGACTAGACAGTCTAACCATTTGTGGATGTCATTGCAAAGGAAGCACTTTCTCCTCAGTTATTTAAAGACCCTGAATGTTGTCACATTGTGGCTTTGAACCCACGACCTCCCACACGGTAGTCCAACACTCTATCAACTGAGCCAACCGGTTGCTTGTCTGGCTAACATTCTGTAATCTCAAGTAAATCATAAAAAAAATCAATCACTAGTGCCAATCCCAGAAAACTGCGTAAGCGAGTGGGTTTTTGTGATAAAAAATTAGGAAAAAGATGTTAAAAAATTGCTATGCTATCATATTATCTTCAAAATGCGTGTTTAATAACGAATGTCTAATTTGATCCTAATGGTGTTTGATAGAGCACAAGAGTAATTAGGCAATAACCTTTCAACAATAACTTTGAAGGAAACTTTTTATAAAATTCCATTTCTACTCCACGCCTCAGCTAAAGTAACCGTGTTTGGTGACTTAAGTGTTCTTAACATCCTAAGACATTAGACATGTGTACCTATTCCGGTATGTATTTTTGCCTTTGTTGGCATAGTGTTCCAGGGTAATTCTTAGATTATGCGTTTCGGTGGCATATTACTAAAGTAGACTTAGTCTAGTATTCTATGCTTGATGCTAACTTCTAACCCTATAGAGGTTGAGCCTTAAATAGGGTATCAATTTTCGTTTACTTCATCCTTCATTAGGGTCATGGTTTAGACCCTTTGTGGCACACACCAGTCCAAAATGTATGGGACTCCCCCCTTCCCCTCCCCTGGGAATGTGAGCTTCTTTGATCTGTTTATGTGGCTGCCACCGAACATTGCACTTACTCGGTCCGAAGGAGTTTCGACGATAAAAAATACTACCATTGTTATTCGCAAGATCAACACTTTAATCTTCAGATAACAACTTAAGTTCTCCTTTACAAATGCGGATGGCCAGAGGATTGCATGGATGGAAAACTACGCATCACACTTGTGATGAGATGAAAACATGGCCGCCCTCGTGGTTACGTGGTCACCCGGCAAATTGGTCACAACCACTGACCTTACTAATGACTTACTACAGTACCGTTGTAGTAACAGTTTATCTCAAAAGGAGTCCTTCCTTTCTATTGCCTAACAAGGACATCTACAAATATTCTTAAAAACACGGAACTTGGCAAATTGCTGAAACTTGTGCATATGGCTATCTGCTCTTGCAACAGTGCTGAGTTACAACAAATATAAATTGAAGTAAAACTATGAGATGAGGTCAGCAATGAGGAAACATCTTTGGCAGTAATAACAAGAGACCCTTCGATCAAAGGTGTGAAGGAGTAGATCAGCCAACAAAGATGCGCTGTTAGTGCCCATTGCTACACCAATAACTTGCCGAAAAACTGAGTTTCCAAAGAGGACATAGATGTGGTCAATAATAGAGTCAATAGCAAGGCACAATTCACTACAGGAGAAGTAAGTGTACTTCTCAGACGTCCTATCAGTAGCCCAGAAAGTGTGGAAATTATTGGTTGCTATGAAGCTCTTCCCTCTGGCATTAAAAATGCATTCGAGCTGATCATGGAGTTGATGTTAATAATATCGGCCCAACAATTGATCCCTGAGGCACACCCTGCTTAACCGGCATAAGAAACGATTTCAAGCCATTTCCTTTTACGCATTGATGTCTGTCAGAAAGGTCCGATTTAAACCAATTGACAGATTCGACGGTTCAACCATATAATCCAATCTTGTCCAACAAAACTTTGTAGTTAACCAAATCAAAGGCCTTTTTGAAATCCAGAAACACAAGGCCAGACGTGTTATCTTTGTCCATATTAAAAAGCAGGTTGTCAGTGATCTTTATGAAGGCCCTCTCCGTGGACTGATTTGGGCATAAACCGGACTGTTCTCGGTAAATTAGGTTGTGGACTAGTAAAAATGCAAGGAGAGACTTTGCAACAGCCTACACATGTGGACATATTTACTTCAGTTGATAGTCTGAAGGAGCCACTAACATGCAAGGGGACTGTTTAACTGAAAGATATTTGACAGCAGCCTATAATCGAAGTGGCTATGAGCCACTGAACTCAGAAAATGAATTATACTTGCTGGTATATGCTTTTGATTTCTTTGGTACTGAAAGCTCCAAAAGAGAAGCATGACACTTACATTATAGTTAATGTGTGATTAAGTCTTTTTGGGATCAAATGTAACGGGCATATTTACTGAACAAATTTTTCTTACTCTCGTCCCAGAGAAAATTGTTAAAAGGAAGTTCCTTTTCTTCTGAATATCTTTTGTCACTTGTTTGATAAAAGTTGTTTTTTTTTTTCAATTGGCTGTTGCTTGTGCAGTTACCCTACATGACACCATGACACCCACTAACTCGATATGTCTCCCATGACCGGTCACAAACTCAACCCAAGTGAGGGGAACTATAATTCGTTCTCCCGCTGCCGTTAAAACAATAATTTTATCCCCTGTGAAAGCACTATTTGCTGTGAACCGTTTATGAACTTAACTCCTTGTGCATCCCGAATCGACAATCATTTCCGCTGGTTGCCCTTCTATCGTTCCTGTGATATTACTTGACTGAAACTCGCACGGGTCTGATTCGAGGGGGGGGGTGATACATAGCAAATAACCCTGTGAAGGTTTACTGAGGCCTCTACTACAGTTGAAAGACATGTGCCCCTGTTTACCACATTTGTAGCAAATAACGTTCGATCTCAGGGGTAGGGACAGGTTTAGATTGTGGAACGGGCCTTTGTCTCGTCTCTGGTGGTGTCAGGTCCCTTTTTGGGCGAAAATCTTTTTGGGATTTAAATCCCTGACCCTTTCCAAAAGAAGCATACTTACCAGGAACTAAAGGTCCCTTTCTCGACTGAACGTGACCTGAACGTATTTGATCTTTTAGCCAAGCCCTAAGTTCTGGGCTCACCGCATCTATGAGTCTTTCCACCATAATTTGTTCCAATATCATTTCAATGTTATCCGTGGCTCCTGGAACTTCCATCCACCTATTTAAATATCTTCTCGTCCAATTCCTCCATTGTACAAAATCCTCGTCTGGCTGTTTTTCTGAAGTACGGAATTTGTGATCTGCAGTTAATTGATACGCTTTAATGATTACTCTCTTAGTTTCAAAATAATCTTGGCATTTAGGGTCGGGAATTTCCAAGTAGACTGACTTCGCCTTTTCTGTTAATTTGGGAACAAGGTTGCCAAGCCATTCACTTTCTGGTAGCGACTGTGCTTTTGCGGTTAATTTGAAAATCCTAAAATAGTCATCTATGTCTTCATTTTCTCTCATTTCCCGGATTTTCATAAACTTAGGCTTATGAGCAAACGACTGCCTTTTTACTTCTCTGATTGCATTTTCAGTCGACAATCTTACTTTCGATCGTAGTTAGATCTCGCCGTTTCTTTCCTTAAACCTTCTTAATTCCTTCTTCCCTCAGGCCCACGAACACCGCCAATGGCAAATGGATTTTGTCCTGGATTCTTGGTCGGCGTCTGCTAATGACTTTTTAGCAGGGAAAGGCCGTTCGGCTCCTCTTTTTAATTCTTTCTTCAACTTTCAACAATTACTTCCCAACAACCGACTGTTCGCCACTTCAACCTCTCACAACTCACCACTACACCACGAAACTTACATTTATACACAGGTATAATTAGTTTAGCAATTAACACTTTACAAAAATAGTTATTGTAAAACGCGGTAACACTCCTATGTTACTTACACTCTTATGTCGTAAACACGATACCTTTACACTCTTATGATAACAACGCTTTATTAAGGGGCGATCCGCACTAGCGACAATTTTGTTTGTTGTCGCGAGAATGTTGCACCGCGTAATATGATCGCGACAATATCGCGGAAATTTTTGATCCGCATTTGCATCCCAGACACAGGCATTTTTGAATGGCATTTGTTCCTTAACCATTTATCGTACACCTTTCGGCCCGCTTCATCCAAATCGGTCAGTGACTCCAACAAGCTGGTTTGTTGGCTAGAACCTGGGCTCAGAGTAGCGCTAGCGCTGACAGACATCGATGAACTCTGCGAACTCCCCCCAAAATCTACGTTATTGGGCCCATACTGGACTTGGGATGGAGTTAATGAGGAATGATAATATCGCTGCATCGGGCGTTGATTTGGGTCTTCAAAACCCCTTCTGGAAGGGTAAAAATCACCTCCAAAGTCGAAGGGCCATTGTTTGATACTTCACGTGCTACACCGTAATGTTATCTCTTATTTTATGTTGCACTTTACTGCATCGCATTATTTGACATTCAGTTCTTATCAAAACAAAAGTTGTTATTTTAACTTCCTTCATCGCACATTGGCGTGCCCCTTAGGCAGGCCGACGGAACGTTTGGAGTTTGTTCGGTGCAGCGAAAATATGTCACGTTGCGAAATTACGTCCGCACTGACGATGTGACTTGATTGACAAATTCTGTCAGTCATTGCACCTTATCAAAATAGACTTGTCGCTAGTGCTGATCGGCCCTAAAGCAACACTTAAGAACAATAAACTTACAAGATTTTAATTACAGACTAAGTTACAATACATCTCTAATTGCAAACCACACTACAACGTTGAATTAACACTAGTTAATTAACACTAGGAGCATACGAAATACTAAGACCGAAAAACTGAGACAAAAAGCTAAATTAAAACATGAAAAAAAAATAGAAGATTTCGTGACAACTGAGCCCCTTGTCATCTCTGGAGACTTCAACCTTCATTTAGATGACCTCCGTAACAATGACACGTAGAAATTCATGGACTTACTGGAAACGTTTAGTCTTTGCAACATGTTTCGGGCCCGACCCATTGATCGGGTCATATCTTGGATTTAATTATTACTCGCTCGTCAGATGATATTGTTCTTGCCTCCGCAAAAACTACTCTTCCCATCTCCGATCATTTTATTATTCAGTGTCCTATTGGCTTCTCACGACCAGCTTTATCATGCAAAGAATTGAATTTTCGTTAACTCAAAAATATAGATATTGCCAGATTTTCAGCTCATATTGCCTGTTCTATGCTTTGTACAAGTGCACCCTGGGACAACACTGATGCTCTTTCCGACTGTTTTAACTCGACCCTTAGGCCCGGGTAAACGCCGTACTTCACATGAGCCGAACTCAATTCAACTAATTTACATGAATTAAGTTCATGTGAAGTACGGCGTTTGACCCAATTAAGTTCGACTGGTTTTATTTGGACCGGCTGAGGCGTTCTTCACGGCCACTTCAGGCGGGAATAACGGCTGAAGATCGCCTTTGGGTCAAACGCCGATCTTCACATGAGCCGAACCAAATGCATAATCATGTTAATATAGGAGACAGCCTCGATCTCAGTAATTTTCACAAAAGAGCATGCGCGGATGTTGGTTTGAGATTCAACATGGCCGCGTTTAGAGCAATTGTCAACAAACGCTATCCAGACGATGAAGACTTTTGTATGTCCTGTTTGACAACGACAAAATATTGTTGCCTGCATTGCAAATGGGCTTTGTGCCCAAATGTCCAGTGCCCGAAGAGAATGAAGAGACTCCCAGCTGGAAACCTGGAAAGAGCGTTGCTTACTATAAACCTTGTTGGGAGGATGTCGGAGGCAACAACGGCGGGAAACCAAAACCAAACCTCGCACAAGGAAGATCAGTTTCCCCTCATATGTACGTAATTATTTCATCTTAATTTGTAGGTATTATAAACTGACTAGTCAAGTTTGCTGTCAAAGTGTCGATACAAGTTATGGACTATCATTTTCATACGAACAGTGCCATTTTTCCCCCTGGAGGGGGATGGGGGAACCTGGTTAAAAGTGGCAGGGAGGTGCGAATAACTTTTTTTTTTGCTTTGAAATTTACGATTTCGGGAATTTTTTTTTCATTTAACTAGCAATTTTTTGGTGTTTTCCCCCAAATGGAAAGATTTGCGGTAAAAATTTTTATGGTAAGATAGCTGAAAGTTAATTTTTTGTGAGTGTTTTTTTGCAGTTTGAAAAGTCAATGTGGGATTTTTTGGGGGTTTAATTTTGGTTCAGGGGACTTTTTAGCTTTCACTTCAAGGGCCTTTCAAAATATCTCAAGCAAATCAACCATTTGAATATGAACAAAAGAACATTCAAGTTGTAGCCATTTGGAATAAGATCTATGAAAGGGTTACCTCAGGTATATAAAAGGATATTTTTAGCTTTTAGTTGTTTTGAATCTTGGCCTAAGATAAGTACCTTATTCCTTATCAGTGCCACGCCAAGAAATTCTGATGTAGAAGAGTCAAGTGAAGAGGAATC
>OX419343.1:15790827-15795827 GCA_948470475.1 Galaxea fascicularis | reverse complement strand
ACATGACCAGGTAATGATGGAATGAAGGGATGGGAGACAAGGCCTATCCTAATCGAATTAGAGACTAGAAAAAAGCAAGCAAAAATGTTCAGATTACCACGTGCCTTGCAAGCAATTGAATACTCATCATCTGAATGATTGTCGACATACTTGCTACGAATTTTGTCTACTTCCTCCATTACTTTCTCTCGAGGAAGAGGATAGGAAGACCTGGAAGCAAGTCTCGTATTGTACTTGTGCCGTTTATTGATAGCTGTAAAATAGTTAGAGAAGGCTGGTGGCAAAGTGCCAGGGAAATCATGCATAAATATTGCATTATGAAGGAAGATGATATCCTCGAATTTAATTATTTCAAGAGCCTTGAAAAGAGGATTAGAGTGATCAAAAGTAATGATTCACAGAACTTTTTTCTTCTAAAGTGATAATTGGGGTTAAAGTAGATTTGTAGGTGTTCCCCCATGCAGTAATTCCATATATCAAAAATGGATATATGAGAGAATAATATAAGTTTATAAGAGTTTTGAGATTGACATAGTGACCAATTTTAGATAAAATGCCAATATTTCTTTTAATTTTCTTTGAGATATGGCCTACCTGAGATTCCAATTTAAATGTGAGTCAATCATTATACCTAAATATTTCATAGAATTTTCATGCATTAGTGTTTGATTGTTCATTTTCAGATTAATTGAATAGTTGACTGATTTTTTAGGTGGGCCAAAAATAACTTAATTAGACTTTCAATATTAAGAGAAAGTTTATTGGCACAAAGCCAGTTAAATACTTCTTGTAGTTCATTGTTTCCAGTTGTAATAAACTCTTGTGGGCATAAAAAAGATTAGAATCATCAGCAAATAAATGGAAATCAAGCTGGTTAGAAGAATTATTAAAATCATTAATATAGAGTAAGAAAAGAAGTGGTCCAAGTACTGATCCTTGTGGGACTCCACAAGAGATTTTTTTGTAGTCTGACATGGCATTGCCAATTGACACAAATTGTTTTCGTTCATTAAGGTAGGAACAAAACCACTTTTTAACAATCCATCTGAAGCCATAGTGACTTAGTTTCATAATTAAAATATTGTGATTAATAGTATCAAAAGCCTTTATTACTAAAGTCTAGAAATATCCCACAAGAATAGGTGCCTTCATCAACACCTTTTTGTATCTTATTTGTGATTGATAAAAGAGCTTGAGTATTTGAATATTTTTTATGAAAACCAAATTGTTTAGTATATAACATATTCTGAGTTTCGATGAACTTCATTAATCTCTTAAATATTAATTTTTCTAAAATTAAGTTGAAATTAGACAAACGTGAAATGGGACGATAATTTCCAAGGCTGATATGCAGGCCTTTCTTATGAATAGGAATAACTTTGGCAACCTTAAAGTCATCAGAAACCATACCAGTAGTAAAAGAGACATTAAATATAGTTTCCAGTGGTTTAGATTAAAAGCATTTCAAAACCTTCAGCAATTTTGTTGGAATACTTAATGGGCCACAATTTATTGAGGGTGGAAATTACTTCTTCAATTTCATTAGATGTAACTGGTAGAAGATAAAAGCTGTTGGGTTTCTGTGGGGGTAAGTAAGAAAGCGGTGATATAGTAACTGGTGGGATAGAATTGGCTAGTTTACTACCGATGTTAGCAAAGAAGTCATTAAAAGCATCGGCCATAGATTTTCCCTTAACTAGTTCAGTGTTATCTTTAATAATCTTGGTTGGTGCATGAAAAGATTGAGGTTTAAGGTTAATGAACTGTTTGATCCCTTTCCAAGTGTTTTTCATATTATTAATGTTATGATGGTAGACGAGAAAGTTTGGATGATGATCAGTGAGATCGTGTACAATATTGCCACTAATTGAATGATGCTCGAGAGAATTAAAGAAAATGTTGTCAATAAGAGTAGCTGAGTGATCAGTTACTCTTCTAGGTTGTGAAATTTGAGGAGCAAAAAAGTATGAGCCAAGAGTATTAATAAAGTCATCTGTGGGGTGATGAGATTCAAAAGTTAGAAGGGTGATGTTAAAATCTCCCATCATAATGCCATATTTTTTTCCTTACTTATTCTATCAAGGATGGGATCTAACACTGGACGAAAAAATGGATTTACCAGAATAACAAAACTAAACCAAAAGTGTAGCAAATACCACATTTGCACAAATTTGCTCAAATCTGCTCAGGAGCAAAGATTGATGTTGCACTAGATTTGCCACCCGTAGCAATGAAGGTAAATGCCACATTTGCTCAGGATTTGCGCCTTTGCACAAAGGTGATGTGTATCTGTAAATTTGGGTTGCATTTACATATGGCTCAAATGTGATAGAAATTTGTTTGTTTAAACTACCTTTACATATGACGCAAATAAGCGCACAAATTTGCTGTTTTGCTCGGCGTTTGCCCCTATTGTTTAAGCATGTAAACTTACTAATTTGACGAGGTTAACGCAGCGTTGCAAATGTTAGCAAAGCATTATAACTTAACAGTGTTTGCTTGGGTAGCAAAGGTTGTTCAAAATATGATTTATTGATCATGTTTGCACACGTTGGAAACTGTAGGCAAATGTAATAATTGACCCACATTGTTTTGTGTGGCAAATATGAACACACTTAAAGTATTCTAACACATTTGCTCATGTAGCAAATGTTACCAAACCCTTCATGTTGAACATTCTTGTTGGGAGCAGCAAATGTGACCAACTCTTAATATTGGGAATGTTTGCTTGCAGCGGCAAATATGGTCCAAATTCAAGTCTTGAAGAAGTTTGCTTGGGGCGGCAAATGTGATCAAACTCTTATTGTTGACCATGTCTGCTCGGATAGCAAATATAAGCGGTGTCAAAGTTCTGAACAAGTTTGCTTGGGGTAGCAAATGTGATCAAACTCTCAATATTGAGCAGGTTTGCTCAGATATAACAAATATAATCAAAGTCCAAGTTTTGACCAAGTTTGCTTCAGGGGGCAAAATGTGCTAAACTTTAAGTATTGAGCAAGTTTGCCCAGATGGAAAATAAATTTAAAGAGAAATTCCAAGTAAAGAGTCAAAGTCAAAGATAATTCTACCGTTACATTCCTTTTATAATCATTTTATTATTATTATTTGCTCATACTCTGTTCACTAATCATGAGAGAAAAACAAGAACAATTTAAAAACCAAAAAACAGCTCTCTTCAAAATATTTTTCGTTTTTGCTAAAAAATTTCGGTCACAAGATTACAGTAAATCAGTAAATATTAGACAACATGATGTACTATCTGAGTTAGTCTCTACTCTATTGTCAATCAGATGATAACTATAAAATAGCCCATCAGAGAAGTATAGAATTTCGAGCTGGGCTTTCTCATCTCAGAGTTCCCTTAAACCTATTTAAAAAAAAAAGCTTTTTCGGTTTAGAGTACTCAGAAAAAGCCTCATTTAACCCTTTCACTCCTAGACGAATTTCATCATGACAATATAAGTATTCACCCAAACTGTTTGTTTGATGACGAAATCTTGTGATGTTACAATTCAAATAGACGTTTCTTGGCAAATTTTTTGCTTACTATTATTTGCTGGTTATGATTTTACAGAAAGAAATTTTAATTCTAAGGGGGGAGGGGGTGGAGGAAGGGAATTTCTCCTCTCTTAGGAATGCCAGGGTTAATTATTTCTACCACTTCATTATCTGTTTTAAATATAACTGAGTCAATGGCATTTTAGGACCTACTAATTTAGATAGCTAGTAAAAGAAGCATTAAAGAAAAAAAATAATAGCATTTCTTTGATTTGAACTCAGCTGTAAAGAACAAAGTGCAATCATTATGAAAATATATGTCACTAAAAATTAATTATTTATGCACTAATCAAGTGAAAAAAGACACAAAGGCATATTCCATTACTTCTGAAAACAACATGAAAACCTCAAGAAATATTCCTTAATTGGATGTGTGAATATTCTACATATCCTCTTTGAACACTCGAGTAATTGTTTATCAATTATGTCACAGGTAGGCAAGCTGAGTACCACTCTGTTTTGAGAATTATTTTTATCAACGAACACAAAACTCTACATGTATATCAGAAAATATCACTGATTTTTAGGGGATCCACCTTTCACTAATGCACCAAACCACATGCCGAATGCAGGAAAATGACAATCTTCACGACAAACATGTAGTGACTTAGGTGACCCTGTGCAGATGTACGAATCATGCACACAACTTTTCATAATCAAAAAATAATATTATTTCAATATATCAAAATCTTTTAGTTCCCTTACAAGTTTAGGTGTGTTAATTTTGCCATGGTTGATGTTTGGCCTACTAAGCATGTTTAAGGTGGATCCTCTTGGTTAATTCTTTGTTGAAGCTCCTAGTGTTTTCCTTGTTGTAAAAAATATAAAAGATCATAAAAAATATCAGCATTTCACAGCTGTAAGTATTCCAAAGCATATTTCAGCAGCACCCTTGTCATTGTAGCATTGTTGAATGGTTATGGATGTAAATATTACATGTTTGATCTACACTGTAGCTTAGAAAAAAATACTGCTGCCTCTCAATGCTCTTTGTTACTAGGTCTTGTTTCAATTATTGTCTGCATTTTGGCCTCAAAAATTCCATACTGTAAAGCAAGGATTTTAAATTATTAATCAACCAGGGAGTCATAAGGTTCTACACATAGACTTGTTTAAGTGTTGTTTTTCACTGTCAGTTGCTGTAAAAGTTAAGGATAAGCTGTGAAGAGGCACCAGCGAAACTCAAACACCCCTTTTAAAGCAAATATAATCCTAAAAAGAAAGAGTAATTCTTCAAAGCATCAACCAATCAGAGCTCCTGGTAAGATTCTTGAAAAGTCTACACCATCAGTATGGAATTTTAGGGACTGAAATACAAACATCTCTTTTCTACAAAACTGCTCCACTAAAAGAACACAATGAAGGTTGGCTGTATTATAAGAACTACAGGTGGGTATAACTACAGTTGTAGTCTGTGAATGCTTTGGAAGTTCTTACCATGT
>OX419343.1:15720827-15775827 GCA_948470475.1 Galaxea fascicularis | reverse complement strand
AATTTAGAGCAGAGAATGATGTATTAATAGAGCAATTTCTAATTCCATAATTACTCTGGAAGTCATGAGTTGAGTAAAAATTTTTTGTGAAGGGATCTGTAGATCTGGATCAAGGTTAGAAAGATGAAGAACATTGCTTATAGATGCTAAAATATGAAATCTAGGTAATGAATCTAACTTAGCTCTTGCTAGCTGTGCAGAGCAAAGGCAATCGGTGTTAGAATTCAAGCTGAGATCAAGGATCAAGCTGAGATCAAGGATGAAAGGGAAAAAGTTCATGATTCCATGACATGTAAAGCTTGGTTTGCAATAATAGTATTAATACCTACATGTAACGGATTAGACATACTATCAATAGACACGGTAAATTTTAATTAGCCCTACACATGAGACCAAAAACTAAATCAAGTATGAGTTCAGATGCGTTGTGCAAGGTAAATAACAGAAGTTCACTCACCAGGACCATTTCTAGAATCAGAGGCTTCAGATTCTCGGAGCTTGACCAGATCTATATCGCATGATTTTAGTCTGGCGGGACTTTCATCATTTTTGCGCAACAGAATTTTTCCTAAGAGGTCCAGATATACTTAAAATTCAGGTCATATTTGGCTTTGAGGCAATCTGCAGTGTTTCTTGTTCCTCTGTGTTAGGCTTTCTGCAATAAATATCTTTTGTTCAGTGACTCGTGAAAATCCAAGATTTATCCCTAACATTCCAACGAACAACCTTTACAATGATAGAAGGAGTTCTTGATCTAGTGTCACGACCACGATTCATAATAGGTAAACGATGGCTAGTGGAAATGTCATCTCCCTTCACTTCGACTCCCATCCTTCCTCCAATATTCACAACTAAGGCAATTTCAAGGCAATTTCATCGTATTGTTCCAGGTTGTTGAATTCTTCCTTGAGGTGGTTGAGTTCGTTCATGATCTTACGAACTTCAACTTTCAGAGACTTATTTTCTTGAAGCACTAAGTCATAGTGGTTACTGATGAAGGAAGCAGATTTCTTGACTTCTTCAATGGATTCTGCCAATTTAGACATGCTTAAATAAATCTCCTTAAGCTTATTGTCTAGTATGACATTCAATGTGTCTTCGAATACGGCTTTCAGTTTTTCCTCGAGGACGATGCGAAGTTTCTCCTCAAGTAGTGCATCTAAATTCTCAGAATTTGTTTCATTAGGCATGACGCTACTCAAATATGGAATAATACACAAAAAAACTAGTTAGAGCACACATAATTGGGAAAAAACCCTCTACGGAGCGAAGTGATATGGCAGGCTTGACAGAGCTAAAAAAGTTTCGTCGACTCTATTTCTTGTTGCAGTGTGACAACTACAGGGTCAAGGTCTTCCAGTGCCCTTGAAACATTCTACATCACTCCTATACGATATGAACAACAAAGAGAAACAATATTTTTCTTATGTTTATTACCTTCTATGCATTGCCACTGTTGTGCAAAGCTGTCTTTAGTTATCGCTTATAATTACATTGTCAGTCTTCTCACTCAATCTTTTGGAAAAAGATGAACGAAACTTATTACGTGATTTTTGAGGGTAAATATAAGGTAACGAATAGCTAGTCAATCTTCGCCTCCCCTGTAAGGATATTCTATTTTTATGTATCTGTGTGTCTTTCCTCACTTACCTAGTGGCGTTGTTTTCTGCAGATGATGCTTGCATAGCGGCAAACATTGTTGCGATGTGTCCACTCTTTATCATGGGTATGTTACAGATTTTCCAGTGGACTTAAGAGAGGGATTAAGAAAAAAAATAAGTATTATATGTATACGAGCCCACAAGTGTTTTAAAACGAGAAAACAAGGCATTCAGGGATGCAAACACTCTAAGTCTGCCAGCAGTATTTTGCTAGCATCCCAAAGGGATCTCAAGGGAATTTATTGATGGCCACTGTAACAGAGAGGACAATATATTTATAATTTTAGATCTACTGCATCCAACTAGGGGACTCCTGTATAGAGATCCTGTGGTCCTATGGGTCACATATACTACTTGTGAACCCACATAAACTAAAAAAACACTCATTTTTTTGATAAGTAACAGAACAGTATTAATATATTATACTTACTGTCACCAAAATGTTTCGCGTAGCGTGGGCGATTCAGCATCTGTACCCTCCTGGATTTTCTGCATCGAATTCGAAGCTCATTTGAAGCTTTGCAACCTGGAAAATGTGATGCAACACCTGAAGAAAATAGCAAGACATCTTTTATTTTCTTAATTTTAACAAAACTGAGGCTTCCGTTAACATTTTTTTAGGTTGGTATTTACAGGATCACCTCCCTTCAATGACCCAGACAGATGATCATATTATATTATGTATTAAATATCCTGAAATTTGAAATTTGACTTGGAATTAAGAAGCAAACCACAGATATAAAGTCCACCTGTTGGCCTGACTGAGTTCATGCAAACCTTCCTACCAGGTTGTATAAGCTGAAGGCTAGACCTCATAGGCTAACTATTTAATACTGTATAATGAAAAATATATTTAATGATAATGACAATCACCAATAATCAATCTGAGGTAGGCCTTAAACTGAATACAGGACTCATTAAAATAAGCCAGCTATTAGATATAACATTCCATCATAAATCTAGAAATAATTAGGTAATAAAAATATGTAAAAGAAAGTTATTTTAAGAAGTATTTTTTTAATTACACAAGACATGTGACATTAACATATATACTTTCTTTAAAACGTTCCAAGTGTTCCTTCTGCTCCTGTCTCCTCTCATATTTGAATGCATTTCAACGCATTTCAACTTGATTGGCCCGCAGTGATGTGGTTTCTAAGAGCAACCAATAGCTGTTCCACTTGTTCTGCCTTCTCATTTTTTTCCTCGAACCCTGTTCTTTTCTTTCTTCATGGTCTGAGCCACAACATGGACAGCCTTGTACTGTACTTCAACTACTCAGACTAGAAATCACATGTCAAATACATCAATTCGGTTGTCGGATTGTAGCTGCTGTAATCATGCTAGTACAAGTTACTTGTCCACTACTGCTGATACCTACTAACAGTAATAATCATACAATAACCTATTTAGTGAGCATGGTAATATGTTGAAGTTGGTATTGAACATAAAAAATAGGCAGTGTTACGAAAAATTATTGCGTGACTCGCGTTACTGTCTGGAAGTGTCTAGAATCTTCTGCATATTTAATTAGTGCTGTGTCATTGTGATTTAGTAATTCTATTTTAAGCCGTTTGCGTATGTAGCTATAAATAGTTTCTCATTGTAATGTTACTTTATTTAGTCGAGTCGGAAAGTTCTAGAATTTTATGTTGTAAAGTATATAAGCCGATCGGTGTAGCTTTAGAGTTTTCTAAGAAGTAAGTCTGAGAGCGTTGGCGGAGGCCGTGTTTATTGAAGTGTGACAGAGGTCGTTTATACATTTGGCGGAGGCCGTGTATATTGAAGTGTGACAGAGGTCGCGTGTACATTTGGCGGAGGCCGTGAATATTGAAGTCTCACGGAGGTCGAGTGTAATTTTACAAGCCTAGTGTAAGCTTATTGTGAAGCCTTGTGTGGAGTTCACTACGTTTGTTTGGAATAAATAACCTTGTTGCTGTTCCGACAACCCTGCGTTCTGTTTAGACTGCAAACAACCCACTTCTCAACACAACGAACTCGTAACAGGCAGTCAAGGACTGTATGTGGCTAGTGCTTTAGAATATTCCCATACATGTGAAAGGGATGCGAAACTTTGGTCACACAAGTCACTTTTCTGATCAGGGATGTTATCAGAATTTTCGTTCATTATTTGTTGGTATAACACTTGTCTGATCTTGCTCGCAATTTTTATTTCAAAGGCTAAAGAAGCCGAACAGAACACCAAATGATGGCATTTGGCATCGAAAACATTGTGTGAAAAGCGAGCTGGGACGACAACAGTTTCAGACCTAACTTTAATGTACTTTAAGGCTGAACAGGTAAGAATAGGAGAAACAATAACTCAAGTTGCGTGTTCCTTTTTTGGGTGGTAAAATTAGTGTGTCACTGGCTTAAGTCTGACTAGCTTATGGTATCTCAAAAGGAGTGAACTTGCGGAGAGGCTTGTTGAGGCATTTGAAACTCGTTTCCTGGAAACATTTTCAGCCTAAAATTAAAATAACTGCGTAACACTGATAACTGAGTAAGTGCAGGAACTTGAAGATGAAAGTTAGGCATGTAGCTTTGTGTATTCTAACCATGTAGTGCAAATTTGCATAGTAACATATTCTGTGCCTGAGATAGGTTTTACTTGTTTTCCAAAGGTAAATTACCTTGAATCGAAATGATGCATAGATGTGGGAGTTTTTCAGTTACAACAACATGTTACGGTCTATTTTGTGAAGATTGTGCGACAAATTATCTCACTGTTTTGTGAACCATGCAATCAGATGCAATTCATACTGCCTTGTTAAGTTAAGCTTATTGTTCGGGGTAAACATCAGCGTGTTTGGCTCTTAAATACAGTAAATCTGATATTAATCTCCTATGAAGCATCTTGCATGGCAAGCTGTGAAGTTGAAACATCGCCTTCTTTACCCATCCAAAATATATGAACTACAGACATGTCACTTCCAGAGCTCATTCTTGTTAAGTCCGGAAGCAATCGGATTAACATCGGCAGAGCTCATTCCTATTCTTTTGTTACACTCACTCACTCAACAGGATAGCATAGTGGCTTCGCCTCCTATAGGAGCGTGTAGGCACAAAAACAGTCATTATATTGCTCACTTAACAGCAGATGCTGGTGTAACTGGCTTCTTAGCCAGGTAACAAGATTATGCCATTCCACATCTGTTTTTGCTGTAAAGGTGGGAAGACTTCCATTGGCTGTACGTCTGGCGTTTTGTCCCACACTGTAAAGTTGACGTATAGACTTCTTAATAGTGATTTTCTATAGCGATCGAGAGAGGTTGGAAAAATGGGTCCCTTGATATTTTCTCCAGAGATGGTGTGCTAAAAATCTTGATAGAATCTTAGGTTCTAGAGGTTTTACATTTATTCAGAAAATTACAAAAACCCGTCGACAACCTGTGAAGCTGAAAATCACAAAAACGAGGTCAAATTTAATCAACAGATAATCAAACTCACATGAAGATGCATAGCAAATTATGGTTTTCCTTAGTTTATAATTTTATTTAGGAGATATTGCTGAGCTGCTTTCATCGGTTGGCTCAGTTGGTAGAGTGCCGGACTACCGTGCGGGAGGTCGTGGGTTCCATCCCCGGCCGGACCAACACTCAGGGTCTTAAAATAACTTAGGAGAAAGTGCTGCCTTTGTAATGACATCTGCAAATTGTTAGACTTTCTAGTCTTCTCGGATAAGGACGATAAACCGGAGGTCCCGTCTCACAGCACTTCAATGTTCATAACCTTGTGGGACGTTAAAGAACCCACACACTAATCGGAAAGAGTAGGGCATGGAGTTCCCGGTGTGCTGGTCTGGTCTTTCTGCTATTTCATGATTTCATGGGTTGGGTGGGTTGGATGATGTAAACCGCATTTGAATATATATACATAGAAAATGCGGTATATAAATCCATTACCATTACCATTACCATGATACTTTAGAGTTACAATTATAATTCCGAATTCCTGGCAAGAAAGTGAAGACAACCAAAATTTCCAGACTTTGAAAATCAAAAATTCCATACCTTCTCAAACTTTTTAAAACATACTCGGTATTATGAAGAATTATTTCAAATTTCAATTCTAGCAAGTACAAGAGCTGTTTTTGAACCTGGTATACTTTTTTTCTTGGCAAAAGTTATTTCTGAGACGAGCGGCCCCATGTAAGTTGACCCAATTTGACCTTTCGAAGACATTTTGTTTAACCAGGAAATGTAAACAATTGGACTCGCTTTAGCTTGCTTTCTAGGTAAACTACCCAGTAAACCTGAGATAATACTTGGATGACAACTTACCTTCCAAATGGGTGTTCAAAGGCAAATAATTTTGAAGTTCCCAGTTAATTTTTCCAATGCTTTCTTCTTGCTGTGCTTTATAATGTAGGGTCATATCTTGATATCAAGCTTGTACGTCGATTCCAAGGTTGAGCAATACTTTTCCGGAAAATCAATCCATATGTTACAAGATCCATCTCTCAGTAAGCAACCTCTTGATATTCATTTAGTTTCTGTTATAAGAAAATCTCGGTCTAGAGAGTTTAACGCAATCTTTACTTCGGCACTTCTGGACCAGGTGATTGTGGGGAGGGACAACTTTTTCACTGATGGAGGAGTGGGAAAGACGTTTTCCTATCCAAACAATTTCTTTTTCTTGTTGATGTTGCACACAGTGCATTTAGTGGTTCATTACATGGCCACTGTAACAATTTAATTATGATTTTCCATCATACACAAGACTTTTTCATGTCTTTTGTGCCTTTGCTAAATATACGTTTTTCTCCTTAGCGTATTCAGCTATTGCTCAGCTCAGTGGTTAGTGGGAAACAGCTTAAAGTTCATAACCACACCCTATTCACTCTGTCTCCCCCAAGTCCCCTGCCCCACCCTTGTGCTAACTTTGAACTGCAAGTGAGTGAACAAAATGTATTTGGAGTAAAGGATGGCCCATTCAATTTTGTTTTCGGTAAAGAGGGAAGGGGGGGGGGGGGTTGAGTGAAAAATTTCGTTAGTTATCTAGTTTTGCGTGGGTGTAGGCTGGCAAAACAAATTTTCTGCAGCGTGCAAACTTATATAAATTCCTGTTTTTTTTACGAAAAGAGATTCCAAGAAGAAAGTTTGGTATGACAGAGCCACAATTGACGTAGCTTGGGTTAAGGCTTGATGTGGCTGAACAGCATATCCCTATAATTACCCTCCTCCTATCTCATAACTTTGGGCTTTACTTATCCGCTTGTTGCACAGTCACCAGAAAATATACACCGATCCAAAGTATTGGTACAAAGAACTCTTCTTCAAAATAGGCTTGTGATTACAAATAAAAAGTTACAAAAACAAAAAGCAAAACTTGTATGCTAGACAGGACGAAAATGAAGAAATGAGCAAGAGAAAGACAAACATATCCATGCAAATGTATTTGCGGCACACTGATCTGCATCTAATTTTCAGTTCAATTAGTTCCTTGACTTCTTGCCTGTTCTCATAATGTGGAAAACGTTTTTCTGTGACACCAAATAATTTTAATACTTTTGCTTTCTCCCTCGCTTTGTTAACAAAACCCAAAACCGAAAAAATAAAAATATATAATCTGAATAAGACGAGGCCGCCTGGTCACACCAGCCATAACTGTCATGCAATACAACAAAATATTCTGAACACCCTTCCCCCTTTAAGTGTCTATAAACAGCTTAAATGTCATCTTGTTGAGTAATGTTCCTAATCCAATCCTTAGCAATTTGTTTGAACACCCTGCTTGGTTGTACTCTCAGGACAAACAGTTCTGCTTCCGGGTTCGGTTTCCAGTGAAGATCTTCTCCGATCTCTAGGTCACACACGAGTTGTAATGGTCGCTCCACCATGTAACTGTTCCCTTGCTTCAGCTTCAAACCACGCACCATGCCATCCTTGCCGGAAATTTTGCTTACTACTGTCCCCAACTTCCACAGGGTGTTGTCCTTTGTATCACCTTTCAGCAACACTGCCACTACTATGTTTGGTGTCTCATTAATGTTCCCTGTGGACCGCTGTTTTTTGTCATCATGGGCGTGGACATTCCCCTTCATAAATCTCTTTCAAAGTTTTTCTTGACTTTTCTGCAGGAACCTCATCCGCTTAGTCACATCCTCTTCTCCAATCTTCTTAGGATCTTCCTCTAGAATAGGTGTTGGTTTCCCTCTCAGCAAAGTGTTTGGGGTGAGCACTGGCTGCTTGAACTCTTCCCCTTGATAAGCAGTGGTCTGTTATTTATGGAGTTTCAACGTCCAGCAATATTTCTCCCAGCTATGGTTAGGACAGAAATCTTCAGCCAACCACTTTTGAAAGGCTCCTCTTCATAATACCAACAGAGGTGCACGAGGCGGTCAGCAGCTTCTTACGGTAACGTCGGCAAATGTTACAGTTGTGAATAACTCTGTTCGTTAGTGATTGCAGTTTTGGTATCCAAAACGTCTCTTGCAAACGACACAAGGTTGTGGAGACTCCCTTATGCAAAGTCTGCTCATGGACATGCCAAACGATTAAAGCCGTCAACTTGCAAATGCGGTGTAGAAACACTGGATTGTAGTGTTGAACTCTGCCAGCACATCTGAAGATCCCTCCTTTCTCCTTCTTCAAACACAACTACTTCGGGTTGTTGTGGCCACTTGTCTGGACTGCTTAGCCACTCTGGTCCTTCCCATCTTTCTGGTCTCACATCCTCTGCCTCCGTGGTCACTGGAGTTGTTACTGTTCTCTTGAATGGTTGTGGTTCTGGTGTCAACCCAGCAGTGATAGTCATCAATTGACTGATCCTGCAAGACTTCTTTTACATGGTTCATTGGCCTACTCAATGTGTGTGCTGTAGCCGTGGAATTGACAAGTCTTTTGGGGCTATCCTCGACTTTGCTGTAAGCAGGTTCTGTTGAACTGGTGAGGTGGCGTGGAAGACTAGAGTGTACACAGCTGCTGAGACAGCCACCTTGCTTGCATAAGCAAAACCATGTAGATCAATTCCTGTTACATCATTGTTCACGACACTACATGGAGGGCTTAACCACAGGTGCTCTGCCATTTCCTTTAACCACTTGTTCCAAGGTCTCTGGATGGCATCGGGCCCTTCTTCGTCCCACCTCAGTTTTTGCAAACACGCTTTGCTATACAGGACCTTTCCTGTGATGACAACTGGAGCTGAAATTCCCAACAAGTCAAAGATACATTGATAGCTGGCAACATCTTCCTCTTTGTCAATTTGCTATCATCGGCTTCTTTCAATGGCTTCATGAAACCGATCTTCAGCTTGTCTTCAGTCTTGTTCCAAGGCACTCCCAATTATCTTTGCATAAGCAGGACTCACTGTATATACTAACGCTTGTTACTGGCACTAATCGGCGCTTCTATCTCTGGAATTTTGCAGTGCCACTTATGGAGCTGAAAGCGACCCTCCTCCATTATCTTGATTGCTTCTTCCTTAAACCTCAGCATTTCTTCCTTCTGTCTGCCACCTGATTGAATGTCATCTACGTACGTGTTCTTCAACAACACATCTTTAGGAATAGGATACTTCTCAGCATACTGGCTTACGTGCTTCTGAAGTGTAGCCCCCACTGTTGTTGTCGGCGAGTTTATGGGACATGTTTCTAACCACCAGCTCAGAAATAACAGCTTTTAATCAGGTTGGACATCCACAAGTTGAGATTACACGTTTCGAACTCCTAAACCTCGGCTACAATTACATCCAGCGGTCCGCTTATTCGATTCAAAAGGTTCAGTACGTTCTGTGCAATTCACTAGAAATAGAAACGGTTTCGAATAAAGAAACGACCTTAATAAACGTCAAGTGGACTAATCAGAAGGAAATCAATATAACACTTACATAAGTGTGGATCCTCAGAGTCAATTCCGGCTGTAACGTGAGAAATTCTTCGACAGCAAACTTAAACTGTACTTTCACTCGAAACATGGCCGAGTCCGACACACTCGAAAACGCCTATGGGAAGTCACACGACTCCCAACAAAAGTAATAACACCCACAATGTATGGAATTGGCCCTGATCCAAAGCTTACTCTCGTAAAGCGATACTGCAGGACAGTTCTTGAGTCAAGATTTTCATGCCATAGGATACCTGTGCATCTGTGTCTTTAGGATCCACTTTAATTTGGAAAAAGGCCTTCTGTATGTCACCTGTGATACACACGCAGTTGAGACGGTTCCGCACAAAGATGTCAAAGATCATTGGCTGAAGATGTGACACGTGGGAAACGAGTGAATATTGAAACTCAAATGCAAACTAAAACATCTTCAAAACAACATTTAATTCCTGGAATGAATTTTCTAAACAGACGTTGAATGATTCGTGGTAACAAAAGATCAGGGAAAATGTTCGCTTTTGATGACATGCATAATTATTACATGTTAGTTTTTAATAGCCGGACCCCAGCTTTTTCTTCTCTAGCAGGTGAATCTAGTCAATCGGCGCCAAAATTGTTTACACATTTACCTTTTTAACCCCCTATTTCGTGACTGTGATCGCTCTTCGCCCTCCTCGCTTGTTCTTTCAGCCCCCTCTCCCCCCAAACAATGTTGTGCGACAATTGCTGTGATCTCGAGGTACAAACAAGCAACATTGGATGGGGGAGCGGGGTATTTTTCACAGTTGATTGCGCGATAAAAAAGTGGTGTCATTTGATGCACTAAAACTACTATAGAAACACAATGTGTCAACTAATTATGTCGCCGATTGTAGTTTGTATCTGTGGGCAACCCGTACGGAATTCCTGACATGATCACTGTGTTGATACGTGTGACATCACACACAGGAATCTCAACATGCTGTATTGTCTTCAGCGAGCGAAGGAAAATAATAATTTGGACACTAATGAGGAAAGTGACTTACAGGTGTTCACCTTAGTGACTGTTTTCTCATGGAGGGTCACAAATGACCATAAATTGGGCTGCTAAAGACCACCGTCATCAGTGTTGTGTCTCATACAGAGATTCAAACTTCTTTTTAATCGATTTTGAATCAAACACGTAAAACATGATGATAAAATACAAGGAAGGTCGCACACATGGTGTGCGCGCGCATGTAACATCAACAAGGCCGCTGGTCAACACATGCGGCATAGCATTCCTCGCCCACCAACTACAAAACAATAATAACAACAAAAAAGAGTCATAAGTCAAGTCTCTTGGGGGGCCTTTGCAGCCGAAGGAGATAACGCCTGCATGTTGTTGCTGAGCTGCTAGTTATGCCCTCACACTGCCTGCTTGAGGGGTTGCAATGAGTGGTGCTGACGTCTTTGTCTGGAGTCACTGCTTCCTCGGGGCTACTACAAGTAGGAATCTGCGGTACCTTACTGTTAGTCAATTGCGGAGTAGCCAGTAAACACTGCAGGGTTTGGCTGTGCCGCCGGGTCATGTTAGGGTTCACTGTTATGGCAGACTCGGAGCTGAGCTATATGTCGCCACCAAACTGTATTGGGTGTGACTCTAACTTCATAGGACAAGGATCCAGAGTGGGCTGTGATGACTCCAGGCACTCACTTGTTTACTCCACGGTAGTCTTGGGCAACAACGGTCTGAGCTACAATCCTAGACAAAAGTGTTGGGAAGGTAGCATCACTTTAAAGATAACCCCCTTCCCCCTTATCAATGTTGGATTTTCCAGGAAGAAAATGGTGACTTCTCTTGCATCAAGAACCCCATGAAGAACCCAACATTGAATATGGGGGGGGGGGGGTCACAAAAGCATGTCATTTCCCAAATAGTACAGCTAATAGTTCGAACAATCGAAATAGGTGCGAAGTGAAGTAATCCGCGCAACTTTCCCAACAACTTTTGACCACGATTGTACATCAAGCTTGTGGGTAGGGCCATGACTTGATCTCAACTCTTGTTCCAGCTGTTTCTCTTCCACTTGCTTCCATATGTTGGGATTCAGAACATCTACTCTTGTTTGGATGTTTCTTCCCACCAGGAGCATGGCTGGTTTTTCCCCTGTCGTTGCATGAGGTGTTGTTGTTCTATAGGTTAGTAGCAAGTTGGCCAACTTCTGAGAGAGAGACTTCTTTTCAGTCATTGTCGTGTGAAGGGCTTGTTTCAATGCTTGTACAAAACGTTGAGCCAGTCCAGTTGTTACTGGGTGATATGGGGCTGACCAAATGTGCTTGATACCATTGCTCCCCATGAATGCCCGGAATTCTGCTGCAATGAATTGTGGTCCGTTGTCACTGACAAGCTGTTCGGGTAAGCCGTGTACAGTGAAAAGTTTCCTCAGTTACTTAAAGGTTCTGGTAGCACTTGTTGAGGCCATCGGAATAATCTCGGGCCACTTAGAGTGTGCATCTACAACAATTAAAAACATTGTTCGTAAGAACGGGCCTGCAAGATCGACTCCAAGGTGGCCATCATGGAGCTCATCCAACACTTGTGTTTGGTGTTTTGGCGGGATTAGCACTGGTGAACCCCACATTAGGCAACCATCTTGTAAGGTGAGCTCGTCTTTCCTTCTGTAGAATGGTTCCAGCTCCTTATTGTAGACAGCTGGCCAGCCTTGTTTGGTGTGTTCCATCACACATGATAAAATCGGATCTCTTTGGGTGGCTTGGCGGATCATATCAGCACTTACTAGCAGCACTTCCATCTGCGACACTTGAAAGATCTCCACTGGGTCAACCAACTCCTTGTCGCGTGTTTCTTCCAAAGGTAGGCGTGACAATTCATCTGCATTTGCACATTGGGTAGTGTTCTTGCACTCAGTACTGTACTTGAACCTGGTTAGAAACAACGCATAATGTTGTAAGCGAGCGACTGTCATTGCTAATACCCCCTTTTTTGGGCTAAAGATTGAGGTCAAGGGTTTGTGGTCTGTCACGAATGTGAAATGATGGCCAAACAGGTAAAGATGAAATTTCTTTACCCCCAATCCAAGGCCAGGCCTTCCTTATCGATCTGGGAGTAATTCCTTTCTGCTTTGTTCAGGGTACATGATGCAAATGCTATGGGTGTTTCTGAGCCGTCATCCATGATATATGGTAATATATATATTTAGGCAAGCCTAAAAGCGGAGCTCCACAATTATTTCCTCAATATTAGCATTTACAGATAAACTAATATGGCAATGCCACAGGACTTGAGCCATGACTCCAGTAAGGACTTCTCTATATTGTGATTACATATATATATATATATATATATATATTTTTTTTTTTTACTGTTTTGCTGCAGAACCAAAGCCACCATTCAATCAAGTGCAAACGTAGATTTTCGAAATATCATTGGGCTTTGTTTCACAGGAACTATATGATTGTGATAAGCAAAAACGATTAACAAACTTTTCTTCGTCACACTTTAATTACATCTGATTACATTTCGATACAAATAGTAAATATCACTTCACTAGGTTAACAGTTCTAGTGTCCCTAGTGTCCCACTATTAAACCAACTTGACTGACATCGGTGACATTTTAATCTATCAAAACAAAATATTTTACAGCAAAAGTGCGATAAAACCTAGCCTGTTCCAGGCTCCTAGAGAGCCGCGCGAAGGAGAGGGCGAGGGGGGGAAAAGGAGGGGGACTGGGGGAGAGAAAAAGGTGGGAAAGAAGAGGAGGCTCCTTATTTCCCGCCTTTTTCTCTCCCCCAGTCCCCCTCCTTTTCGCCCTCTCGCCCTCTCCTTTGCACGGCTCTCTAGGAGCCTGGAACAGGCTAGATAAAACCTCAAAGTGAGCTCTCTTCAACACCACCCATAAAAGAACAAAAGTACTTTGCTCGCCTTGTTGTGAACATTTTATGGTGTTATTCTTGTGATCCATTACAGTGAAGACGATAGAAAGTGCCGTAGATGTCCTTTTTACAATAACATGGAAAAACGTTGAGTGAAATCGACTTTACTTTTCCTTGAGAAAAGTGACTGCAACAGACTGATCGAGCATAGTATTTTAGCGATGAATCAACTCAGGTGATCAACTGCAATTATCTAGTGATATTGAGAAAGGTTTTATTCTTGACTTCGATCAATTACAAATATTGCAAACAAGAAACCTTGACTACAAGTCGTGGGTGGTATTATTTTTGACATCACTGTTAATGATAACATCTGACTCAGGATTTCTGAAAAACATTTTTCAGCCGTAAACATTGAACAAAGGAGTTTTTACTGCAATAGCCTTGAAAATCTGCGATTTTTTAACTAACAATGAGAATTGCTTTTGAGGGACAACATATCGCTGGCATTTCCAATGCTGCAGCTGTTAAAAATCGTGTTTACGTTTGGCAATGAGTTGTCGATTACTCTTTGAGCGACAGCAGGGAAAGCGTAGAGTTTTAGGTGGATCGAAAATATGCATTTGGAAAAAAGACGAGCATTTTTTAGTCGAAACAGCATGAAAACAACAAAAGGTAAGAAAACAAAGAACGATGCCGGCGAATGTTTCTTGGAAAACTAAGACAAGTAACAAACATAACTCGTAGTCACAGAGACAAGTCACCATTTGTCATATAAAAGACACAACAGGAGTACTAACCTGCCAGTCAACAAATTTATCACTCCGAACACAGAGCTAAATCAGAAGCCGTCATTTCACACTGCAAAAGTATTCATTTGCTAAGCAGATACAAATCCTTAGCGGGCCTTGAAGTTTTTCACCGTCACTTTGTGTTACTTCCCGTGTCCACCAAGGAAGCTTCTTCAATTAAGGATTTTTAGCGGCAAAACCGTCCAGTTCATTATTACACAGCAAAAGTCAGCAATCAAAGACAGCGCCTGCATGATTAAAATCCTCCAAAACCACGCGATCTTTTCTCTCGAAGATCCATAAACTATAAAATAGCAAAGCCAGGCAATCCAATTTGCTGCTCTTAACATCCAAAGGCTGATTCTCATCGGTTTAAAGAAAAAAAGAACTGAGAAGTAGTCAAGGTAGGCGGCGAATATTGCTTACAGGACGAAAAGTTAAGCCTCGTTTTGGCCTGGCTTGAGCCTGCGATCGAATTGAAAACCAGTACCTGATCAGCGGTCAACTTCAAAAAAATAGCTGACCTCGACAGCTCATAACTTGAGCCCGCAATATGGTCACGTGATACTGGTCAGCGGATACGTTGTTTTGACAGGTGTCAATTGACCATTACATGGATGTCTAATATCAAAGTGTCTGCTGTAAACTAGATGGTCAGCTGGAGTATGGCCGCCATGTTGGATTATTATTATTATTATTAGGACAATATTAATTATTGTGCGACGTCGTCGTCGTCGTCGGTCGCGCCCGCGCCCACGAGCAATACCGCTAGCCAAGATTACCATAAGAAAAGCAGTTGACGGGTTTCTATAGGTATGGGGCTCTGCTAAAACTGCCCCAATCACGACAGGTGAAGCATCATATGGTAATCTCAGGGGTCGTACTGGGTCATAGTGTGAAAGCACCATGTCTGATGTGATGCGTTTCTTCACTTTGATGAAGGCCTCTTCATGTTCTGTGGTCCACTCCCATTGATTTCCTTGCTCCAAAAGCTGGTTCAGTGGGTGTGGGACAGTGGCCAGGTTTTGCAGGAACTTGTGGTAATAATTCACCAGTCCTAAGAATGAAGGGACTTGTTGAACGTTCTCTGACCTCTGGGCGTGAACATCTGCATTGATCTTCTCTTGAGTCTTGTGTAACCCGTCGTGACCCACTATGTGTCCACAGTAAGTAATCTTCTGCAAGAATTGGCACTTCTCATGGTTTGCTCGTAAGCCATGTTCCTTTAGCCTCTTCAGCGCTTCCTCCAGGTGGTCAAGGTGTTCTTGGTCATCCTTGCCTGTTATTATCATGTCATCCAAGATGAAACTTATTCCTTCCACCCTGTCTAAGACTTGATCGATTGCTCTCTGCCAAATTGCTGGTGCTTAAGTGATTCCGAATGCAAGGCGGTTGTATCAGTACATCCCCTGAGGGGTGTTAATTCTCAGGTATTCTTGTGATTCCTCCTCCACTTCCATCTGATGATAAGCCTGTTTGAGGTCAATCTTGGTGAACTTCTGTCCTCCTGCAAGCTCAGCGAAAATATAGTCGATGTGGAGAAGTGGATACTCTTCTGTTTCCAGTTAGGGATTTACAGTGACCTTGTAGTCACCGCATATTCGCACCATACAATTTGGTTTAACCACTGGCACAGTAGGTGTTGCCCAGTCACTGGATTTGACCTTGTGCACTAGGCGTTTCAGCTCTGCATCCACCCTTGGTTTCATGGCGTATGGAACCGGCCTTGCTTTGCAGAACTTTGGTTGACTACCTTCCTTCAACATGAGTTTCGCTTTGATTGACTTAAGAGTGCCAATGTCGTCTTGAAATACTCCGCTGTATTTGTCTAGGAATTCCTCAAGCTTCCTCTGGGTGTCTGGTGTTGACTTCTCTTTAGTAATGCACCTATCAATGTTTAGACGGAGAGGGGGGGGGGTACGGGCAAAGGTGCGTCATTTGAATTTTCTTGCAATTTTTTGGTCAAATTCCTGACCCTTGGGACTGGAAAATAGTTCAAATTTGATAAAATATACACACCTGACCCCAGTTGTTCAAACGATGGATAGCACTATCCGCCGGATAAATCACTATCCACTGGATAACTCAATTGGTTTTGCTTGTGTTTATCCAGTCGATAGTGATTTATCTGGTGGATAGCGCTATCCATTGTTTGAACAACTGGGACCAGGTGATAACAAAACCGTGTAATGACTTGTATTAAAAGTAATGAAGTAATTTGTACGTCTTTAACTTCTGTTATCGAAGGTAGATTAAAAAAGATTGAAGTTGAATGAAGTCAAGAAAAAAAACAATCCCCGAGAGTTTTAGATTGTTTCCCAGTAGCGGAAACGGTGTTGAGAGGATTAATTGAGCTTCAATGATCTGTGCTGGTACTAAGTCATCTGAGCTGCATTAATTAAACAGGAACGTTTTTAATGTACTTTTCCAGAAAGATTACGTTGCTTTTTCTTCATCGTTTAATCAACAAAGTGAAATACTACGAAATCGTCACGTGTAGTTGAATGAGCAAAGGTTACACGGACCCTGATAAACATCACCTCATACCGTAACTGAAACTTGAAGAGTCCTTCTCAATGCGTACTTAACAGGGCAATAACAAAAACAACAACAACGTGTAATTCCACTAAATGACGTCGGAAAATCTTGGTATTCCACAAGCAGAAGTTGATAACGTCTTCGAAACCGTGCGCATGGAAAATACTACGTTTGGTTTAGCTACATGTACGTGCGCGAGCTTATTTTCTGAAACTGCCAGGTGAGCTACAACACAATGCTCTCTAGTCAAATAAAATTGCCACGAATAGCAATGTTATTCTCTTTCCTGTTTCTTATTTGATGCAAGAGGGGCAGTGCCAAGTCTTGGTGTGGACTGCTTGGAGATTTACGCATACTGTATGATACCACCCAGCACATCCATCACAGGCAATCCATTCGATGTTGGCTGTTTCTCCTGGCGGCTCATTGGACTTGCAATTCAAGCATATTTCTTCCTCTTCTTCTTGCCTCTTTTTCTTTCTTTTAGCAGCTGCCTTCTCCGCTCCCTTTTTCCGGTTTTCTTTAATTTCTTGGAGGTGCTTCATCCACATTAATACTTCTGCTGGAGCCAGAAGAACCTTCTTCGCTACATCCTGGATAACATGGTCTGGCGGGATTTTACCCCAGGACTGAAACGTTTCATATAAGACTTCTGACGGTGGCTTGGCATTCGCCAACTGACCTCCTTCCTTAACGTACTGAAGAAGGTGTTCAGGCTTTAGGTAGTGGCCAGAACAAGGACGCTTACAATCAAGACAAGTGTTATTGCCATATGGTCGTGCTGGATCTGGGGTTGGTATTGGTAGAAGGGACAGACTCGGGCCACTTGGAAACCAGTACACCTCCTTGCGGTTGCCGGTTTGGCAGATTGGATGAACACAGTCATGTTCATAGCAGCATACTAAGAAAAAAAACAGTTTTTTGGTAGACCAGGTACCATATGCCTTTTTCTCAGATCCCACACCTTCTGTATTTGGTAAAAGAGGTCAGTGTTCTCGTTCTTAACCTCCGCTTTTTCCTTCTTTGTACCCTTTAAGAATGTATTTACCACTATCCGTTCTTCTTGATACTTGACATTTTTGGCACCTTTCCATAAGTGTATAGGTGTGCCAGCACAAGGGGACAAATCAACTCGACTGATATAAACGTCTATTGCTGTTTCGAGGTTCTTGCACAGTATCTCGTCTTTAACAACTCCATTTACTATACATGAACCGTTTAACGTGGAAGGAATGAACAGGTTTGCATGGCCCAAAGCCAAGCAACCGTTCTGGAGCTCTACTCGATTTCTATAGCTTGACCCACTGCTCCTAGTCGTTACAAGTGTTGCCCGACTTCCTTTTTCGAGATGCCGTTTCGTCCACCAGTACTGGACCTCTTCATGAAGGGGGCCTTCATCAGCACCACCATCAACCCTTACACATTCAATTTCCTTATCCTCTCCTGGAAGGGAATTCAGGAATGTAGGTTTAATTTCTGGCTTGCCTTCAAGCATCTTAAGATCTGCAAAGTGCTGCGCGGGATTCTTATTGTAGAGCGTCTGTGCTTTAACTACGCCAGCACATATCTCACCAGTTGTTTCTGTTGCTGGGAAATTGTAAGACGTAGTTTGGAGGACAGATGGATACCGATTAAGGTAGTCTGTTCTTGTTGTCAGGGGAAGGTTATTCTTTAAGCACAATGAAGCATGCTGCTTATGGGTGGACATGGTATCAAGGCGGAATCCAGCTTGGTCGCCGCGACCTAGGTTCATGATATTACTGCCATCCATAAACTGGAGCTTGTCTAACCCTGCGTAAAGTGCAGAGCTCCAATGATCATCCGGGTTGTACTTAGCGGTAAACCCCTTTCTAGCGCGCCTATTTGTGACTTGTGCCAGTCCTTTATATCGTACAGCAGAATTCCGGCGTTTGTTTCGAGCCACACACAATTCTACCACCGTCCCATAACCAAATTTGCGGTTATACTTCGCTTGAAGGTGTTCCTGTATCCTTTTGAATGTGACTTTTTTTCCTACATGTGTGTTTCCATCAAAAGTCAATATGCCGGTCCTTCTCCATGCATCGGCACCGATGCCACACTTCTTAACATACTCTTCAATCGTTTTGCCGATGTCAGGGCAATCTCTTTGAATTTTTCCGATCCTTTTGCTCTTCCTTCTCTTCAAGTAACGACTCTCGGCTATGCGTTTCCTGAACTCCCTCTTCTCTTTCCTGCGAATAGCAGCTCTTTTCTTCCTGATAATCTGCTTTCCAGCTTCATCCAGTGGATTTCGCACCTTAATCAATTCTTCGGGTGAATCGGAATCATACTCTGATACTATTATTCCGTTGTCTATATCACGCTCCATTTCTTGAAGTCGACGTTGAAGGAGATATACTTGTCTTGACTGTTCTATGATACGTTCATCATTTAGACTCAGGTTAAGAAATGGAAGCTGTCCTGCAAAATCTAACAGGAGTTGTTCCAAAGCATGTTCTCCGACATTTGGAAATGCTTGCTCCAATTCATAGACAAACTTAAGCCAGTTTAAATTACAATCATAGAGGATATCGAGGAGCTGGTGTGTGTTCATGTAACACTCTCCTGTTTCACCCATGTGCTTATACTGATCATCCCTTAACTGGAACTCACGTCTTCCATCTTGTCCAGTGTGCTCACTGCCTTCAGTACCATCAACCTCACCAGCACCCCCACTACCATCACCAACCTCGCCAGCAGCCCCACTACTATTAACAGTATCCTAACTTGAACCACTGTTACATCCAGTATTGTTATCACTTCTTCCTCCAGCACTTTCGTCCTCAGATCCACTATCAGTCACACTATCGCTATTGTCAACACTACTGTCACTATCTGAATAATCAGTGACGTTCAAAGACCTGATATGAGCAATCTCTTCAATAGATTCCCGTGTGGCTGTCAGTTCACGTAGAACTTCATCTACTTCTGCTACAGTCTTACCAGCAGAACTGAATCCATATTTTGACTTTGCTTTCTTGTTGGATAGTCCAGCGGCACTGACAATGGCGTATTGTAGACGTTTTCTTTCCGCTTCTGAATCTGCAAGTTCCAGCAGGTTGTTTACTTTTTCCTTCGACGGCAATGGTGGTTTAGCAACTTGGCTTTCCAACCAATTACTCAAAAGGGATTGTAGAACTTTGTACTTCACATCATCCTGCTTTTCTACAATGAAAATACAGTAATTCCCTTGTCTGAGGCTACCAGCCCCGATACTTGCTAGAGGCATTTGCAATAAGTACCTTTTAGCCGGTGTGGATTTACAGGTGGCTCCTGGATGTGCAATTTCATAAGCTGACTTTAATGTTATAAAACCTTTCTCCGAGACCATTCTGGCAACCTCAAGTAAGCCACAACATTTACGACAGGGTTGTTTGTGATGCTTTTTGCAAACAAAGGAACGGGCTTCAATATACTCCTTCAAGGAGAGTCCAACAAACACAGAAACACTAACATCTCCTTCAGTTTTAAACAAAGAAAGCGCCTTCTTCTGCTCTCGAAGATACACAGCTAAATGTTCCTCACTTGTCCGCCCCAAACCGGTGGATGAATGGGAGGGAGTCACTGAAAATCCTTTCCTGCATCATCATTTCCATTTTTGTCATGGTCCACGGAGTTGTCTTCTCTCTCCCCACTAAGGACAACTGTGCCAGTTGCACTTGTTACGCTACTGCACTTTTTCAGAGTTGTAACCACAGGTATCTCCTCTTCCATTGAGTTGTCACTAAGGACAACTGTGCCAGTTGCGCTTGTTACGCTACTGCACTTTTTCAGAGTTGTAACCACAGGTATCTCCTCTTCCACTGAGTTGTCAGCTTCCTCCCCACTAAGAATAACTGTGCTGGCTGTGCTTGAAGTACTTGCAGTGCTGCTGTACCTCTTCAGTGTTGCTGTGAGCTCCTTCTTAACTCTATGTGACTCCTTTCTGTTATTATTCTTTCCTTTGTAGTACCACGCTGACTTTGCCTCTCGCTTTTGAAGTGCTGTCAGCTGACTTTCAGTGGTGGCCCGTTCTCTTCTTACTTGAACAATCTCGCCACTTATGTCATCACACTGCTTAAAATTTTTGAGAGATTTCGCTTTCTCGAGCAGCTGTTGCTTGAAGCGAAGGCGATTTGTTAACGTTTCCAGGTTTTCTTGGAGTAACTTCATTTCTCGGGCTCTTTCTTCAGCATCAATTTTCCGCTTTTTTCTCTCTGGTTCTAACTTTCTTGAATCAGAGCTTTTTCTTCTGGAGTATCCTTTGCAATATTTAAACCCATCAGTTTCCACTTTGTCCTTAGCCCATTCTAACAGTTTTCCTAACAAGAACATAAACAAAACAAAAAAGTGTCTACAACTATACAATTTATATGCTACTGGGGTCCTTATGACTCGAACTGTGGGGGAGACAAGGAAGGGCTTTCATATTATTCACCAATAAACAACAAAATCATTTTATGGCCTGGCTCAGGAAAGGCACAGTGAAAGCCCATAATATTGAACACTACAGCAAAGTGCTGATGATAAGGATACAACTAGCGTTGATCTACTATCACAAACCAGTAAGAATACAGCTTGATGTGGTAACAGCTTCAAATATACCCAAGATACAGTAAACACTTGCATAAAAGAACAAGTGGATCAACAACCTATAGGCTGCAATTTGTCATTTTAGACACCCATTTAACTATATGAAGATTTATTCAGGCTGACCTTAAAAAAGGTAGGTTCTTGGATGTGGGTGTTTACAGTAGTTCTACAGCATATGCATACAGTAAATGTACATACCCTTGTCCAAAACAAGCTCAGGCTGATCTTTAGCAATTTCAACAGCAGCATCATTTATAGATTTCTGATATAGGTTGAGTTTGTTTCCAGTTTTTCCGTAGATCTTTGCCATTTCTTCCAACCCGGAGGCACTGGAGTTAGCGTTAGTTGCCACAGATTGTATCAATTCCTGTTTGTAAAAGAAAGAATAAAATATACAGTTAACACCAAGTCAGCAAAATACAAGATGGAACCACGCATCTCCCCTGTAGCATTTGGCATGCACATGTGTCCTTTGCAAAGCTTTGGTTGACAGATGATGGAGGGTAAATATGATTGTGCCCAAACACTCTCACTCTCTCTGTTGGAAACTATGTATTGAAGCAGGTGTAGACTTTATAATTTTTAGTGCTAGTATGAGCATAGTTTAAATCTGTTTACGAATAAAACTTAACCTCTTGTGATGGTTTTTCTAGTTTTAGCTGTCCTCCCTGTACACGTAGTCGCATGCAACCATCTGCTGTAGTTTCTGCCTTTCTTTTCAGTGTGTTTTTTCCCTTACTTTCCTCCACTTCACAAGTATTGCTGGTATTCACTGGTATCCGTCTGTCATTGTCTCCCAAAGCCATCAAAAGTATGTTCTGCTTGAGAGCTGACAGTACTTCATCATCATCTACGATGGTTCCATCATCATCCATGACAATGGAAGTTAAGTCATCTACTGCAAATTTCTGTTTGGCTATTAAAAAAGAAAAAGCAAAAAAACACATTGGCTCTAGATGACTAAAAGTAGCTTACTTTCAAGTTAATGTTGATAAGGATTCTTCATGATGATAACACATAACAAGTAGATCTTTTGATATTCATGCTCGACAGAAAGGCATTTTAGAGGCTAGACAATTCAAACTTAATTGATAATTTCAAAAATATTAAGGCATGCTATTTTTACTCAATTTTATTCCATTTTCCCCTTTCAATTAAGATATTATTTCTCTTTATTTTGCCCTTTCAATTCAATAAAACTTTTGAATAGAATTTGATATTTTTACCCTTTTCCAACAGCTTCCCAACCGTTTCGGCAACAGCACAGAACCGTCTCTCCCGTAAACAGTTTGTTATCTTCAACAACGGCATTCCGGCGACAGGAGAGTAGCAAGCAATAGTTTCAAGCAATTTTTGAAGCTCTTTTGAGGACTGAAGTTAAATTAATGTCATACATTAATATTACAAAACTATCTAAAGCATCACTCAAATTATCTTATCAAAGCTAGTACACCTCTATTAAAAGTCACATCGTTTTGCAGTGTAAAGAAAATTTTATAAATTTTCAAGACTAGTCGTCTTCTCAAACAACCAAAAATCCTTTAGAATTTAGAAATTTTTACGGTGATCTTGTAGCTTTCTCTGAGGAGTTTCAGGGCCCAGCAGCAACAAGATTTGAAAAAGGTCAAATCCAAACCCAATTTCTTCTGCCCGATGTTAAACATATGAAAATATCAAAACATTGAATCCAACTGACAGTGGAAAGGTTATTTCACAAACCTAGATGATTATCTTGGTCACTCCTTGTGAATAAAACTGGTTTTAAGGTCACCAAAGTAAGCTAAGTTCAATCGTGACTCCTCTCCAGCTCACTTCAACGATTACAAAAGGCTAAAAATCCAGCTTTTGTTTTACCAAAATTGAATGACAATATTCTTCAAACAACCTTTACATTATACTGAATACCAGCTGGAACGCTGTAGCGGTATTGCACCATAACAAAATATGATAAATACATGCCAACTTCATACATACCGATATTTCCCAAGATGGCGTTTCCTGGAACATCAGTCTAGGACCCAGTACTCCGCACGGTAAAATTCAAATGGCTCCATTCGTCTGCACGGCCAAATTCAAATGTCCGCAGTATGAAGCCACGTTTGTGGTCAACTTCCCCAGAGAGGGGACAGCATAAGTGTTCAAATGCCGCACCTTTGCCCGTACCCCCCCCCCCCTCTCCGTCTAAACATTGATAGGTGCATAATAGCACAGATGAGTTTCCAGTCAAGTCGGATCTGGTGTAGCCAGTCCCTTCCAAACAATGCAGGTCCCTGCGTTTTCACCACATACAATGTTTAGTCTATGACCTGGTTCTTGTATTCTACACAAACGTGTAGCATGGCTTCCCTTGCTATGAGGGGTGTGTCTGGGAACATTTCCTTGTACTTCTCAACAGGTAGTGTAGATACCACTGAACTGGTGTCTAGTTCTATCTTCAGGATTTGGCCGTTAACCTTTGGTGACACCCAGATGATGTCACCAACTGTCTGGTTAACATTGTTGACTTCTAAGGATCCAATGAGCCTGTCATGATCAAGCTCATCAGCCATCTCAAAAGAATGTAATTTCCGGTTCTCTTCCTTCGGTCCTCCTCGACTGGTGGGTTGTTGACCCTTTCCTGAACGGCAAACTCGTTGGATGTGCCCCACTTTTCCGCATTTTCGGCAGGATTAATTCTTGAAATAACCCTGGGTTGATGCGTGTTCACTGGAACCACATTGATAACAGTGAGGTTTCGACTTGACCTCTTCTTTTATCCTGTTTGCTTTCTCGTTACCCTTGGTCAACTTGTTTACTTCAGACTCTTTCTTCCCCTGTCGTTCTAGCATATCCTTTGCTGCTGCTTCCAGCGCTAAGGCAATTTCCATTACTTTAGCCAATGATAAACTTGGTTCGGAGAGCAGTCGCTTCTGGATAAGTCCGTTGTGTAGTCCACAAACAAGTCGATCCCTTAACGAGGCATCTAAGTTCGTTCCAAGCTCACAATACAGTGACGATTTCCTCATTTCAGCTAGGTAAGTACTTACGGTTTCACCTGCGAGTTGGTTTCTTCTGTGAAAACGGAATCGCTCTGCTATAAGTAATGGTTTCAGTGATAGATGGTGCTGTAGGGTTTCCACGATATCCTTGAACAAAAGGTTGGATGGCTTTGCTGGGGCACACAGATTTAGCAGTAATCCGCACGTTTTGTTTTCCATGAGGCTAAGTATCACTGCCACTCGTTTTTCATCTTTAATTTCGTTGGTGATGAAGTACTGTTCCACTCATCACTAGTTTCGTCGAAGGCTTCTATCTTTCCAATCAGCATCATGGCGGAACTTCGAACTGTTTCTTTTCACAGGGGAGAGTCCTTGTCGCCAATCCGTTGTGTCTCGTACCGAGATTCAAACTTCTTTTTAATCGATTTTTGATCAAAGATGTAAAAGATGGCGGTCGCACACATGTAACATCAACAAGGCCGCTGGTCAACATAGTTTTCATGTTTTATATTATTTTTTATTACAACCTTTTTAGTTCTTTGGCTGTTTTATTATTTGCCATATTATCTTTCATATAAGAATACATCTTACTCCAGAGCCCAATAAAGCTTCTAATCGGCACGCCCGCGGCTCATCTTTCATTTTGCTAATAGCTTTCTTTTTATATTTTTGTCAAAATAAGGATTTTTTTTCGGAATAATCACTGTTATCAAACTTGTCTTTATCATTCCAAAACTGAGTCGTGGTACGCATCTTCTGTCTCAACCTCCTTTTTCTCCTTGTTTTTGTTTCATATATTTGTAATGAAAATCATTCATCAAAGTTAAGATTAAATCGAGAATACACATTCCTATATAAGCCGGCATATTAAGTGTAAGAGCTTCCTTTATTTTATGAACCACTACGACATTCGTATTAACAATTTTGCTGCTAACAGAAGGTGGTTTGGAAGTAAGCTTCAACAGTTTCTCTTTATCAGTGACAAGTCTAACATTTACACGCTTTCTAATATTTTCCACTTTTTTGCCAAAAACACTGTTATTCATTAGCTTGAAGAAGTCTTTTTCAAAGCTGTTTTAGCATTAGTTTTTTTCAGTGTGTTATAGTCAATATATTGCTTTAGCCAAGGTGATTGGTCAAATTCAAGGGTCCTATGCACTTTTTTCAGCTTTAATCTAAGATCAAGATACAATTGAAGGTTTCTGTAATTTTGGTTGTTAGACAATGTTGGAATAAGCTTTTGAACCGCTGCAGTGATATTCATCCGATGCCTGGACCACAGGCCACCGCTCGCGTGCATCATTCTAAGTTATCTCTTATGTTATTGAATGCCCGTAGCCTTGTCAACAAGTTTGTGGATTTTCAAGCTTCGATTCGCTTTATGCCAGCGGAGTGGATATTGTAATCGTCACTGAGACTTGGCTTACGGCCGCCATTTTGGACCACGAAATTTTACTAAGTTGTTACGATGTTTATCGTTGTGACAGAGACGGAGATAAAAGAGGTGGAGGAGTTCTTATAGCTATAAAAAATGTTGCTTCTGCTCGTCGCACTGGCCTTGAGAGCAATTGGGAGCTTGTGGTTGTGGAAATGAACCCGTCCAGGGGCAACAACTTTCTTGTTGGGGGATTTTTTTTGCCCCCCGTCAACAAAAGGCGAATTAATGCTCTCAACCCATGAGAAACAGCAACACAAACAACAACAACAAATGTGGGGAAAAGGGGTTGGGAATGAAGTACACCAACAGGCAACTATCGTCCTTACTCCTCTCTAGGCCACAATACCCTGCGAGAGGTCCTTACTCCTCCTCAGGGCTGCAGGTCACAATACCCTGAGAGAGGTCCTTAGTCAAGTAAGGTAGTTAAGACTCATGGTTACCATGGTAACCAATCCATTCTGTGAGTCTATGGGGCAAAGAGTGACCTGTATGGGAGCACTTCATTCCAACCCGAAGTTTATTTGTCTATAATCAATTCAACATCCCAAAACACAGGAAAAAACCACACCTAAGGTTTACTCTAGAGTCTAGCTCTCTAGATGTCAGTAGTAAGCATAGCTAATCGGTTGCTTAAGTCAAACTGGAACGTAACATGACTGGAGACTATTAACTGATATAGGGTCGCAATGATATTATCAGAGAATAGAGAGTAACAATCTGTTGTTCCGAAGGCCGAACCGGGGATTTGTTAACAAATCATTTCAAAATATTCAACAAAACGTGAGTGGAACCGAGTATTAACCTCATATAATACAGGTACGTAACTAGTCTATGAGAGTAGACAGGACTACTCAAATCATTAAGTGTCTATAATGCAAATATGCAGAAAGTCTAAGAAGCGTTGCCTGCTGGCTGTAATGTCTTAAATATATAGATATCCATCTTAATTAAACTTATAGCAAAATATCTTGAGTATAGCATTTTGTATGCAAAAACATCCTATGTATAACATCATATACCATAAGTCTGAATAGGAAGCAAAGTATATCGCATGTACTATCATGCACAACATGCTTGTGACACAGGGGTGAGGAGGGTGGGAAAATAATTGTACCAGAAAGCAAACTAAAGCCCGGTTTACACGACAAGCGTTTTGGCACCGTACCCATTTGAATTTGGCACGCGTGTCTAAAATTTAAGGCCCGGCACCCTTGATTTTCTGGGCACGAGTGCTCAAAAAAGCCGGCGGGCCGAGACCATGTGGATAGGTAGTCTCGGCCCGCCGGCTTTTTTGAGCACTCGTGCCCAGAAAAATTCCATTCACACGACAAAAATCGAGGGTGCCAGGCCTTAAATTTTAGACACGTGTGCCAAATTCAAATGGGTACCGTTCCATGACGCTTGTCGTGTAAACCCGGCTTAAAGAAGGCAAGATGTGTGCCTGCTAGAAGGATGGAATGAATAAACACGAGGCTTGTGTTCAATGCACTAGGATTTGGTCAACAGTGAAATAAGAACTATCCTGATTGGCTCAGCTTGCAGATTGCACTGTGAGCACACATGATCAGGATTGAGTTTTGGCCTGTGAAACCCACCCCATGTTACTGCATGTCACGCAATCCCTAAGTATTTCTCATGGTTGTCCCATTAACTACAATTCATGTCTTGAAGACATAAATTGGTCTTATTTGTTAAAGTTTAACATCTTTCTGGCAAATGCTGAACGAGGCTCCCAACTCCCCTTTACGTCTGTGGTGATTTTAATTTTTCTGATATCAACTGGGATTTTCAAGTAGCTTCAGGCTCTGATAATCTCCCTAGTATGTTCTGTGATATTATCAGTGACTCATTTTTAACACAAATGAACCATGCTCCGACAAGAATTACTGATATTTAAAGGAACATTCTCGAACTTGTATTTACCAACCAGCCTGAACGCATATGAGCATATGTGGTCTAACGACTTTCGATTGCCAGCTAGCCACGGATCATCTTGGCGTTCAGTTCTACATCAAGACCATAACCAAGAGGCCACACGTTTGACGCTTTGTCTATGACTTCAAGAAAGCTGACTTCGAGGGCCTCAGACAATCCCTCTCAGCCATACAACTGAATATGGGATTTGATGAAGATGATATCGATCGAAGCTGGGAAAGTTGGAGCGATTTATTCTTAAATGCTGTTGAATCATTTATCCCAAAAATTAAGCTCAAGGATGCCAAATCTCCCAGATGGATTGATAGTGAAATAATCAAGTTATCCAAGCAAAAGTACCGCTTATGAAAGAGAGCTAAGCAGTCTAATTCACCGATACTCTGGTACAATTATAGGGCGAAACGTAAACAAATAAAAACTGCTACCAAGCGAAAATATCACGACTTCCTAATGAATATGCAGACCAATCTTAAAGATGACCTGAAAAAATTCTGGTCCTTCTACGGATTGCTGAGCGTTGCTGAGCGTTGTCTTCGCCCATTTCTATTCTTTCATCGCTGGTAATATTTACCCACTGCAGCATGGCTTTGTTAAGGGACGCTCAACTATCACCCAGACACTGTGCATCGGATAACAAGCGCAATAGACCAGGGTGTTCAAACTGACGTTGCTTTTTTAGATTTCTCCAAGGCATTTGACTCAGTCTCGCACCCCCACTTGATCATTAAGTTAGATCAAATTGGAATTAAAGGCCCTCTCCTCCAGTGGTTCACAAGTTACCTGAATAACAGGGTGCAACGTGTGGTAATCGATGGCAAAAACTTTGAATGGTTACCAGTCACTTCGGGGGTCCCGCAGGGCTCCCTGCTTGGTCCTGCTCTGTTTGTGCTATTCATCAATGATATTCCTCGTGCCGTGTCTCAGTGTAGCACATTGGCATTGTTTGCCGACGATGCCAAATGCTTCCGCACTATTAGATCTCCCAGTGACTGTGTGCGGTTTCAAGGTGATATTGATAATCTGGTTGTATGGAGTGATGTTTGGAAGATGGTTTTTAACATGGATAAATGCTCACTTTGCACGATTACGAGGAAACGCAATCCAATCATTTATGATTACAATATGAGAGGCAAGGCACTTAAGAGAGTGGAGGCTCAGCGTGACCTTGGCGTTCTCATCACTTATGATGCTCGATTCAATGAGCACATCGATGCCCAAGTGAACAAAGCTAATAAGATGTTAGGTTTTATCCGTTGTTGACTCAGCGCCAGAAGTGATCAGTTTCTGCCAACATTTCAATCTCTGTACGTGGCCCTTGTACGTTCGCATTTGGAGTATGCCTCCGAAATCTGGAGTCCAAAGTCTGTAACCTTAATAAAGCTTATTGAGGGTGTCCAATGACGTGCTACGCGGCTTCTCCTACCCAGTTTAACTTACAATGACCGCCTTCAGCAGCTTAATATTCTCCCATTGGTGTACCGAAGAGAAATTAAAGGATCTAACAACATTTTATATTGATTGATTGATTGATTGATTTTTATTGAAATTTTGAATACGTTACAGATTACCAGACCCGCAGGTAGCGTAGCTGATCTAGGCGGGCCCGGAAAAAAGGAAAAATCAAAGACTGCTTAAAAAGAAAATTATATTGGTAAGAATATAAAGTTGAGATAAAAAAGAATAATGCTAAAAAAAGAGAGAGAGAGAGAGAGAAGAAAAGTTGAACAAGGAGCTGGTTTAAGTACCAAATGAAAGCAAAGGAATGCGCTGCCATCTTTGGCACTATTGCGTTTTCATCTGCAGGCGTTACGATACGGCGTAAGGTTATGAAGGAATTTTGAAGCACGTTTCGGAGAAATACAGGAAAGAATTTTAGCCCAGTTTTTATACTTCTGCAACAAGGGTGGACACACGAGTTATAAAGGTTGCACGTAATGTTGCCCCGTGTGTCCGGGCTTTAAGTATATTACATACCTGTGCGATATCTTCCGGTAAGATCGCCTCTTGGGAAGCTACGTCACTAGGGCCTTCGACGGACTCTAAAGCGGATTCTGGGGTTGGCAATTTTACTAGCGACGCTTCCTCCAGCTTTCTTCTACATTGCTTGCATATTTCTAAAAAAATGAGACAGCGAGAAATATTTAACTATAATTCTGTAATGCTCCCCTTATTTGTCTGCCTTTTTTACGTTTCTCGATTATAAAAAGCAACAATTTGTAATACAATAGAAATGTGGGTTAAAAACTCACGTGAGCCCACAGGAAGCAGCACTTGGGTTTGCTGGTAGAGTAGTTTGGGATGACGAAGAGATATTCCTCTCTCCCCTGACACTGACGTTCCATGTGATGACCACTTGCTGGGGGCGGTACAATTTCTTTTATTCGAGCGCCATCTCATACCAAATCTGTCGCGATGTCTAGGACAAATCGTGAGTGCAAGCTGACCTTCGCCGCTATCGAAAAAGCCTATAAAAATAAAAATGCTACAAAAATAGATATTAGATTAGGAGCCACTTACCTAGAAGGCTACAAAAACCGCGGCTAGACCACCCTATTCATGTGGAAGGCGGAGAGAAGCCTGGGTATAAACCACTTCGTATTTGTCACGTTGTACCCAATATTTCTGGAAAGATCACCCCGAAATTAGAGAAGCATATGGCTCCACAAAAATTTGTATGGAAGACTCCTGCTATCTATAACGACATGACTTTCAAACTTGTTCATTTTACTAATTTCAAGGTGACCTCCCTAGAGTTGTCAATGGATTCCCATTACCTGGGCTCCATCAAAATCAAAAAATCCCCTGACAAAGGTTTATTGTCATGTCAGTTGATATTGAAGTTAAATTGTAGTACCAAAGAATATTTTTTTAAAATACCTTTCCCTATCTTGTTTAAATCCGCAATATACATACCCGCCCGTGCCAGCAACAGCTTTGACTCCGAATCTAAAGAAGCGTCTCGAACGTTGTAAGCATGTAGATGTCCTTGTACGGCTTTGGTACACTTGGCAAGCATGATACTCTTTATATTGGCTGGATTGTCTACACTAGGACCACATACTCCCCCCACAACCTGACCATATTCACACGAAGCCATGTTGTGCTAGCACAACTAGTTCCACAATTGCTAATTTACCCAACAAGTACCAGGTACTACAAGCTTACAGTTCGACTGATGAGTGTGGAACTTTGTACGTAGATTTTTCGCTTCTGTACTGTACAGTTCTTTACGTCTTTGATTCAGTCCAGTACATCGAATCTTTACATTGAAGTTACATCGAAATTACAGTATGCACTGGTGCGGTCACGAAAGAAGGCACGGTGAGATAAACGTCCCAGCAAAACTTATCTGTCCTTTCTGTAACTTCTGTGGGCCCCGTGGCTTTCCTTGGTGAAGTGTTACACAACAGCACATTGACAACTGATCACCTGCGACATGCCGGCTCGGAACTTTCGCTCAGAGGTTGCTAAAACTGTGGTTTCTAGCCAGGAAAACTTCCGTTTTAGAAAATTCGGCGTGATAAATTGATCTATGGAGGTGTTTTTTTATTTGTACGAACATAAGAAAACTTGTTGATATTGCGTGACATGCTTGGTATGCGACATGGCTCGGCGCTCTTGCTATGTCGGGTTTGCTAAAACGTTGTGGTTTCCAGCTAGGGAAAACTGCCTGAGGTAAGGAATATTTTCTAAGCATTCAGTAAACTGACTTTAACTTCGCTGTTAATGCCGCCGTGGTAGAAAACGGGGTTTTAATGTACAATTCGGTGATCAACATATCGTAACCGTCATTATTATATGGAGGAGAGTGTTTTACTGGGAACTAAACCACTCGTAGATTCCATACGCCACTTCATCCGGGACCCGAGTGGCAAGAACAATATCTCACTCGTTCGCTTCGCTCACTCGTGAGATATTGTTCTTGCCACTCGAACATAAAATTCATATCTTCGAGCCACCGTGTAATATCCTTTGTATACAAGTCAGGTCAAATTTCAAAATATATCCAGCGTTGCTTGACACCCGGGCTTAACATTGCGAGCAGACGCCTCAAAATTCAAATGTCTAGCTTCTTCTGCTTGAAAATATGATAGTAAAGCATAGTAAAGCAACAAGAAAGGTATTCCAATGAAAAAAGCCACATTTTAAGAGCTGTCGTTTGTTGATGTCCCATTGACATGAAAGGTCAAAGGGTCGCTCATATTACTCAAATGACCCGTTTTGAAAATGCCCATAGAATTCGCCGTTTTATTTACCCCAATCTTTTTTTATACCAATGTGTAGTTGAAATGATTGTTCTTTCCCGGGGTATAGTCTTGTTGGGTAAAGCCATGTACCAGAGTGCCTTTTTAAGCCTTGAATATTGCCTAAATTCGGTTGTCATAAGCTCTGTTGCAGAGCGTAAATTTTAAAATTCCGTCAAAAATTGAAGTTAATCGTTTATTCACATTTGACACCGTCAATAACCAAAGGAAATAAGATATTTTGACTTCCTGGGTTAATCTTTTCATGGACGCTCTCAGTATATAAACAGAAGGTTTCGGAAAATTCCCGATTCCGGCGTTGATTTAGGCTGCCGCCATGCGCAAAATACAAAAAAAATCACAGAAAAATAAACAAAAACCTAAAAGACCAGAAACTTGTATTTTTAGAACTAGTTCACCTAGGCCTTTATTTTGGAAAAGTTTGGGAAAATCGGTTTTTTCCATCTTGCATACGCTTAGTCGGTCCTTACAGCAAACTGCTCTTAAGTACTTCCTAATTTTGGCAATGTTCCTTAAGTGATGGTGACAGGAGGCACAGATTTTTTTAAAATGTTCCATTAAATTAAGACAATGATCGATAGTGACCCCCAAATTCCGGGCAAAAGATTTAGGTTGAATCTTCTCATCGCCCACTTGCATGAACCCCAGGGTAGGCCTAGAACGAAATTGTGAGGTAATAAGGACAAGTTCAGTTTTCTCCTGATTAAGTTTAAGTCCATTATTCACCATCCAGCAGTCAAGATCAGTGACGCAGCTTTCAACACGACGCTTGGCCAGTCAGAGATCATAGCTACAGTCAGTTTTAAAAGATCTATACAGCTGGGTATCATCAGCGTAGAGATGATACCGTAACTAGTAGAGCTTAATAATATCGGCAATTGGTGATGTGCATAGGAGATAAAGAAGAGGGCCCAAAACAGATCAACTCTACACGTTTTTGTCGTATCACGCCGTTGCTTTTCAAGTTGCACTGGCTACCAGTCAAACTAAGAATTAAATACAAAATTTTATTGATGACTTACAAGGCAATACATGGGCTTTCACCTGATTACATACAAAGTCTAGTTCAAGTCAGAAAGAAATCACAATACAATCTCCGATCTAATGACGAACTTTTGTTGGCTCCACCAACTTTTAAATCAAACAAGACAACAGGAGATAGAGCTTTTCAAGTGGCTGCACCCTCTGAATGGAACAAACTTCCAAAATCACTTAGATCAGAGAACGATTTAAAACCTTTTAAAACAAAACTTAAGACATTTTTATTTCAAAAGCTTATTATTAATTTATTATTAATTATTATTTCAATATACATTATTTTATAAACTTCTTATCACTGTAAATATTATCATAATCATAATTAGTTATAATTTAAATATTGTTGATAATCTTGTTGTTAATTTTAAGCGCCTGAGATCATCTATTTATGGATCATGCGCTATATAAGTACTTAATTATTATTATTATTATTTTTTTATCCCTGCAGCATTGTCACCTCCAATCTTTCCCATTGAAAACTGGCGTTCCAACAAGCGTGAATTTTCTTTTCCTGCTTCACTACACTTTTCCTGGCAGTCAGCTAGCTGGATTTTCAGTGATGCAATTTCTCTTTGGAGTTCAAGTACAATATCACATTCAGTCGCGGGGGAAGAGGGGGGGGGGGGAGAGAGACACTGCTTCAGTATGATCATCGTCAGGTGTAACTGAACCAGGGGGACCTGCAGCTGATGCATCAGAAGTTGAAAATGACTCTCATCAGGTTCCTCTGACGTCTCCTAATGATTTCTTTTTGCTGGTGGCTTTCTTTACTTTTTCTCCACTGTCTGGCTAACACGCACTGGGTCTGCACCTAACATATCAGAGAAATTTTAAAATTTGACTGTTGTCATTGTCATTTACCTTATTATAAGTATAACTATAAGTTCCAGTTGTACTTATAAATGAATTACCTCCAACGTCTGTAAGCTGTACTGTTTGCATCACAAGACAACAGGACAAGCTGGCATGAAACATAACTTTGGAAAACGTTAACATATTTTCATACAGAAAGAGCATGGAGAAATAATATCACAAAGAAATAACTTGCAAAAGCAAAATATTGGAGCATGAAATATCACCAAATAATAGTATAATGAACCTTGGAAAATAAATAAGATTAACTCACAAAAAAAAAAATATTAGAGCATGAATATTATTTATCAGTCAAATCCAATAACAAAACAATTAGATGGAGAGAGGAATGCTGTTGCCAGGAAACAACCTCGTTCCCTAGGTCTCTCCTCTTTCCGTCCCCTGGAGCGAGAGAGAAGAGACCCTGGTTGGGTCTGGTCACGTGTCTAGCAGAAAAAATTATCCCTAGGGAGGATTCGTTTGTTTTCTGATTTTTTTGTCAATTTCTTTTTGTCAACTTCAAATCGAGGCCTATAGACCTTTCCCGCATTCGTCACGATCACACGCGCGAAAGCATGAAAGCGAGGCTCGGGTGGACAATAATCAAACATGGCGGACAACGCAGAAAAGCCGACGGTAAAAACTTCGAGAGATGTTCCATGGTGTAAGTCTCTTGAAAGCTTGCCGGTGTTTACAAAGAAAGAGATAGAAAAAAGTGTTAAACGAAAAGTTGACGATACTTCTAAGCCTATTAAAAAAAGACTAAAGCGTGGCTTGAAATTTCAAGAAGAACGGTATCTTTCATCAGACACAGTGTACACAAAGGTATTTAATAACTCATTCATGGTAAAAGCAAAGTGTCGAGCCAGCATGAGCACTCGGGAAACTCACGATCTAGACGTTTCACTCGATTTAACATCTGGAAGTGTAATAGTGACACACTGTACTTGCAAAGCTGGTAACAGTGGATACTGTAATCATGTGATGTGTCTTCTACTTGAACTCGCCCGTTACTCCTTGGAAGAGTTAGATAGGGTTCCTGAGGAAGCAGCGTGTACAAACATGTCAAGGAAATGGGGTATCCCAGGTAAAATATGAATTGATAATTTAATTACTCAGACTAATCCTCTCAGATTAAATGAAATTTATGACAGAATGTTGCTGTATGTTTCTGTTGTTGTTCCCAAGGTGAGAAAAGTTTTCCCAAAGAACCTATAATTAGTACATCAGTTCAAAAGGAGTTAACAAACAAGGGGATAAAACCAACTCTGTATGATCCAAGGGTGAAGGAAAGACAAAAATTAGATATCCCTGGAGTTCAAGTAATGCAAAAGGAATTGGAATCAATTCATCCACTTATTGGTTTTTCGCATGTCATCCCTAAAAACCCTGAGTTATTGAGCAAGATGGACACCACCAAGCACGGACCACTTATTATTGGATCTCCACTGTCTTTCCATTTAAGTGCCTTGGAGTTTAATTTTACTGTTGTTACTAACCTGGAACCGGCTGTTAACCTTGCCCAAGCTGACCCACCTGACATTCACAAGGTAAATTTTCCATACCAATTCCTAGATTTACCTGAAGCTGTCCATTTCAATAGTGCTCAAGAAAATTTCATTGAACACTTAAGGTTACTCCAAACCTTCGCGGGTGTCCTTCAGAAAAAAATTCGTACGCGCGCCGTCTTCAAGGAAACCCCCACAAACTATATATCAAAAGAAAGGTTATAAAGTGTCGAATTCGATAAAATTATGTTTTGTTTTGGATTTTGCTTTCCGAAGGCGGCAGAGACCGTCAACTCCAAACTGACCGACTGACGTTCAAGCGAATTAATCGGGTATCAAATGCGATTGTTCATGCAAAATAACTGCGTAGTGTTGATCACAAGGCATCAATCTCCAAAAACGTGTCAGCATTTTCTTTTATTTCTATTGGTTATCTTTTTATTGATCTGTCAAGTTCGACTATCGAAAAAATCGCGTAACCTGTTGCGTTAAAGGCCGCCACGAGGAAAGTATTTAAAATAAGGGAAATCGCCGACATGTTTTTGTTCTATATCTATCAGGGAATGTTCTGACCAAATTTCACCGAAAACCGTCAAATCTACATACCCTATTAATTCATTTAAGGAGAAGGGATTCTGTCGAAAAACGAGTGCGAGTTTTCGCCTTCTAAAGATTTATACACATATCACGCCCTCACAGAGGAATGTGTCAACTTGAAAAGCGGCAAGCCAATGAAATAACAGCGCCCTAAGCGTTGACAGCACGCAAAATTGAACTTCGCCGGAAAGCGATGGTGTCGCAGTCACGTTTCAGGCGCACACGTTTTTAGCTGTGGTCAATCATGGGGAAAACAAAAGGAAAGCGACGTGCTGGCACATCCAGAGATAAAGCACTGTCCGCTTCGCTTTCCGAGGGTTGATTGAACCACGAGCCCTTGTCACTTTCGGCGAGATTTTTCCTTCTATCCGGATGAAATTCATCGATCTTCTTCTTCTTCTTTGGTCCTGGCTTTGCTTTGCTTTTAATCCAAGGACTTTTCTCCGTTCTGGAACGTTTCATGCCGACGAAATCGAGAAGATTTGGCTCTTACTTCTTGTAGAAGACACAGCTGACGTACAACAATAGAAGATTTGGTTTTGAAAGCGTGACACAGTTGAGTGTAAAATAGAAATGCTAATGAGTTGAAATAGGATTTGCCGCGAAAAGGAGACAATGACTGAAAGGATTATGACACCTTGGCGGTTTATTAACTTTTATTAAAAAATCTCTTTTTCTCAATAACTCGCGCGCGTTTTAATATTTTACTTACTTTTTTTCGAGAAATGATACCTTAACTGACGAACTTTCATATTCTTGACAAAAAAGAAAATCGACCAATGTAGCCCCGCGAAGGTTTGGAGTAACCTTAAGGGTAACTCATCAAGAAAGCACTGATATTGAGAAAAGAACTGTTAAGCAAAGAGAATGTGATGAATGGATCAAACACCGCAAAAATAGACTTGGATCATCAGTGTGTCACAGAATATATGCAAGAAAAAGATGTAGTCACTCCTGCAATTCTCTCAATCCCGGCTCCGTGTATATCGAGATTCGACAACAGTTTCACGTACACAGGTTCTACTGATTTCTCTGCTTTTTATTTCGATCCTAGAAGTTGCTGTTGTAGTTGTAGATTCGCTGAAACAGTTACAAGTGTATCTCATGAAAGCTGTCAAAAATAGGTTTCAAAAACAACGAGTGCGAAAATTCTACAAAACGTTCATAAGCTGACGAGTCCGGGTAGAAGTCAATCAAGGGACTTTTCAACGCTATACACAAGTTTGCCACATGCCAAACTCAAACTTCAACTGCATGATCTACTGGAAAGAGTTTTTACCACCAGAGGAAAGAGCTTCATTGCCACCAATAACTATCACACCTTCTGGACGAATGATAAGAAGTCTACGAAATACACTTACTTTTCTTGCAGAGAACTTTGCCTTGCCGTTGACTTTCTTATCGACAATATCTACGTCCGCTTCGGAAACTCAGTTTTTCGGCAAGTTATTGGTATACCAATGGGCACTAACAGTGCGCCTCTATTGGCTGACCTGTTTCTCCACACTTTCGAGTACGATTTCATGCTTAAAACTATGAAAGAAGACATGCCAAAAGCTGTTGAATTTAGCAATACCTTTCGTTACATCGACGATCTATTTAGCGTCAACAACGACAACTTCGGAAATTCCATTCGTGAAATTTATCCGTCGGAGCTGGAACTCAAGGACACTACCCTCAATTCAACAGAGGTGTGTTATTTGGACACAAGAATCAGTCATGGAGACAGCAGCGCGCCTTTTCACATCGGCGTATACGACAAAAGAGAAGACTTCGACTTCCGGATTGTTAATTTTCCTTTCATGGACAGTAACATCCCTGCCCGTCCGGCGTATGGTGTTTACCTATCTCAATTGGTGAGATATGCTAGGATTTGTACATCCAAGTTGGACTTTTTGCGCAGACTCCGTAGCCTATCCTCCCGTCTTCAAAAACAAGGCTTCAAATCTACGCTACTCGTCAAATCGACTAATAAATTCTTCAAACGTCATTGTGCAACAATGATAAAATATAACGTTACATCACGAGACTTAAGAACGGCACTTCGTGATTAAAAAGCATCGTAGCTCATCGATGTATCCTTTGCTTACTTGTAATTAATGTTTTATCTTCTTAGTTGGTGATGCAAGTTGCCAAATACACACTGCTTCTGAATCCACTCACTGGATTTCGACGTGCGCTCGCGCTCTTTTTCTTGTGTGACTGATGCGCGTGCATTTCGCTCATTCAGTTGGCACGTGTCCTTAGTTTGAAATTTAACGGTTTAGCGTAATTTAACGGTTTACAGATCACATTTGTATTACGTTGTTTTCCTTATTAACATTTCTTGTCGGTAACTGTGCTCACATCGTGGGTGGCTCCACCTAAAATGTTCTACAATTGGTATAGGATTTGATGGAGCCGAAACCAATTGTGGAATTGCACGCATTTTAGGCATCCTACTGATGAACGGTTACGGCAAATAGATATCTATAGGAGCCGCAAGTGAGATCGTGGTCTGTCCTCTTTGAAAGGCGACATAGTCCATATTTTTCGTTCGATAGAAAGAATATTCAAACAACTTCAAACTAAACATGTTCGACTCTTCGAGCACATGGCGTATGACCCAGAGGTATCATGGGAGATGACGTGTACTCGAGTTCCGGTTCAGAAAACAGTTCCGGTGACAACAAAAGAAGTTTCAATAATCTTGCCAAAGAATTTAACCAGTCCTTTAAGCCTCTTGATGAAATGCCAGCATTTCAACAGAAAAAGTTTAAGCATGGCATAAACTTTGAGCCAGTGGCAAGAGACAAATACTTTCATGTTATGAATCACTATTTGAAGAGGCCAATTACCTTGAGGGAGACGGGGATGGTTATTCCTCCAAGCATGTTTTGGCTTAAGGGCAGTCCTGATGCCCTTGTGATTGATCCAGGTTCCTCTTCTGGTAAGATAGGAACAATTGAACTGAAATGTCCAGAGGGGAAGACGAATCAGACCCAACAGGAGACAATGGAAGATGAATTGTTTTACATAGAATTAGTTGATGATAAACCCAACCTGAAGAAAGATCATCACTTAGGGTATTACACTCAAGTCCAGCTGGTTATGGGTTTCTGTACTTTACAGTGGGTTGACTTTGTAGTTTATCTATTCAAGGGAATGATTATTACAAGGGTTCCATTTGATAAAGATTATTTTGACCAGGTAGTATGTAAAGCAATGTGAAATGTGAAGTGGTTTGTCCCTCAGCTCATGGCCTGAATTTAGTTCAGTGTGTTGTATAATACAGCTGAGCAAGAGATGGCATAACTAAGTGTTCTAATTTTTCTGGAGTTTTTAGCTTTTAAGCTCCAGGCTGAGAATAATATACTGCCTTGCTTTTTTTGGCAATACATTAAAAAGGCTGTTTCTGTCAATTTTATCAAGAAGACTTCATTCATGTTTAAGAGTACTAAACCACACCAAGAACATAAACAATTGCTCAATAACATCCAATTTAGGGCTCATACCAGGCTTCCTTCCTTCTATAAATTTACATTTATCAGGTTCAGCTGATACCTTCTTTGAAGCTTCATAGTATTTCAAATTACTAGCATTCTAACCTGGATTTAAAAATTGAAGAAGAATGTCAAACTTCACTGAATGCAAGCCAGTGAATGACATGAATACATCTTGTTCTCTGATGTTCCTTGAGTTCAACTGCTTTTTTGACAGTTTTTGTATCTCAGCTTTCAGCTCAGTGTTTTCTTTTTCAACATCACATTCTTGTTTAATCAAATCAGACATTTTCATATTCAACTTTTCTACAACTTCTCTCAAATGAGCACAGTCTTCACAGGTCGTTCCTGTTCTATTATTATTTTGATTGACCAAACTTGATCTTAAATAAGATGGTTCTGATTCAGGCTTAGAGTTCTCTTTTTGCCCAAAATGTTCCTGAAGACACCTCTTCTTCGGTGATTTTCGAACAAGTGTGTCCACTTTTATTCCAGCTGAAATTATAAGGAATGGTAGTCTTGTCCTTCAGATCCTTCCTGCCACAAAACTGTTTTCTAATTTCCTCTGGGCGAAAATGATGTTCACACACAATAAATCCGTCTCGGTGTTCTTTTCTCTTTATAGCCAAAAGCCAACGATTTTTAACTTTGGCTTCCAAAGGGAAAGAAAAAATGAAATGCCAGTTCTATTCCCTTGGTTGTCGTAAAAGGAACTTTGGCAGTCAGGCACGCAGCAATATGTACTACGACCACCAGGTGAACAACTCGAAGAGTGCTCCGCCATGTTTGATTATTGTCCACCCAAGCCTCGCTTTCCTGCTTTCGCGCGTGTGATTGTGACGAATGCGGGAAAGGTCTATTCAGTCCGCTCGCTGAGAAAGTCGGACGCCATGTTTTTAAGCTGTCTTCAGTTTGCTATTTGCAAGAGCAGCTACTCCAACGTTAATTTAAAGTGAAACAAGTCAAATGTTTGGAGGTAATTTACTTCGGAAGAGATGTTGTTGCTGTCTTACCCACCGGATACGGCAAATCAGTGATTTTTCAGCTCCTTCCTTCGTTGTTGCACGCCAAGATCGGCCAAACACTAGCTCCTGTTTGCCCGATTATAATTGTTGTCTCTCCTATAAATGCACTTATAAAAGACAAGATGAGAAGAAGCACTGAAGGAAACGTAAGTGCAGCCTTTCTCAATGTGAGAAAGAAAAACAACTCAAGCGATTTGGAGCTGGATGTGGGCGATGCCAGTTACCAGTTGCTAAAAGATGCCAAGTACGAAATTATTTTTATCTATCCCGAAGCCTTTGTTTCCTGTAAGGATGGAATGCAGCTGTTGCAAAACCCACCATACCAGCGCTCTGTTAAAGCAGTAGTGGTGGATGAAGCACATTGTATTCTAGAATGGTGAGTGGCGTTTAAAATGCAAACAGTTCTTTCAAGCATTGCGTTATGAATTACCGTGGCTCAAAAGTGGCTTTGAAGACTGTTGTTACCTTATTCATATACTTCAAAAGATAATAGAGAGTATTTAAAGGTAATCTAAATTCTTTATGATTCCATACCGCAGAAGGCTGAACTACAGAATGCATGTACATGAAAAAATTTATCTGTGGAGTACACATTTGGTAAATGTTGCTTTCATTAAAGCCACCTGCATTTCTTGAGTGAATATATTTTATTCATAATAATAACTCAGTCCAAACTGTGATATTATGTCCTAATATTTAATTTGATATGGTCATGCTATATACAATGTATGATGCACGGTTTTATTTTATCCTGGACTATTGTTCTCCCTTTGCTATAAATCATACTCAATATGTCATACACAACATGTCAAATTCGAACCACAGAATAGTATTATATTTTTATATCTATTTGTCTTAGGGGAGATGATTTCCGGACAGACTATTCAACATTAGCAATGTTGTGTGCCACTTTCCGGGCATCCCTGTTGTTGCCCTGACTGCTACAGCAAGTAAAAAAGATATTTTGGCATTAAAAGAGTCTCTCAATTTGAAGAACGCCCTGGAGGTGATAGCAAATCCAAACAGGCCAAACATTTCTTATGAAAAAATCTCTCGCACAGGTGATGACTTAGAATTCTTTGAGCAACTCCTGGAGTCCATTGCTGCCATGCTCAAAGAAAGTACAGTGGAATACCCATTGACAATATTGTATTTACCACTAAGATGGTGTGGATTTGCATGTAAATATTTTGAAAGACAGTTAGGAAATCAACAGTATCATCTTTTAAATGCTGAAGCACTGCCAGAAAATAGGTTATTTGCACAATTTCACTTACCTCAGACAAATGCAATGAAGGACCAAATACTGAAGGAACTGGCCTCACCTATATCCAAAGTGAGGGTGATTTTTGCAACTATTCGCCATGGGAATGGGAGTGGATATTCCATCGATAAGACACATCATTCATGTGGGTCCCCCGCGTTCTATCGGAGAGTACTTCCAAGAAACTGGGCGAGCAGGTCGTGATGGAAGTCCATCAAATGCTGTCCTATACTACAACAACCACAACATTGCAAAGAATCGTGAAGGGATGAGTGGGGACATCAGGACTTTCTGCCGGCTCGACAACGCCTGCCTTAGGAAAGTTTTACTTAAGTGTCTGGATGCAGGGGATGTGGATTTCATGAGTGTAGGTCCCCTTTGTTGTTCTTACTGCAAAGCTCTCTGTGATTGACCAGGCTGTCTCAAAGATAAGAATTGAAACAAATGTCTTATGCAGGCTTGGTTGTTCAAAAGCTGGTTAACGCTAATCCAGGATTAAGAGTTAACCCAAATACCAGTCAAAACTTAAGGGTAAAAATCTTTTCGGAATGTTTTTATTGCACAGTATCTAAACTGGACTCAAAGGTATCTGTAAACTGGTATTAGCTTAGTCGAACTTTGAACAACTGGACCGTGCAGAATAAAATTACGTGCTGGTGCTTGGGTTTTATCCTGGCTTCTTTGAGCCTGACCCCTAGTACTTTCATGGAAAACAGTCATGAAAATAGAGCCAGAACAATCTCCACCTACTAATGGTACCGGTAATGTAGAGAAAGCCTTGTGATGCTTCATTTGTTGAATTTGTACCCCATCTTTCAACCAATTTGAAATAACATCATACACCGTGGTTATGAAATTATGCTGAACATAGTATTGCATTTACACTGTACACCGAAAATTGTATTTTAAGTCAATTTAAGGAACCTTAGAATAAATACTTGTATGAGAATAATGATTAAACGTGAAATTCTGTTACTTTCCCACGTAGTGTTTCCTAGAACACATTTTCATAATTTTTTAATACGATTATTAAATGGCTAACATATTTCAGTACTGTGGCAAGTTTATGGGTCATCATCCTCATCATTTGCTAATGGGGCATCAAGTAGAAGATTCTTCTTATGATGGCTCAGCCGTTTGTTCAATTCCTGTTCATCGAGGGTTGCAAATGCATCAGGCAGTATGTCCTCGAATGAATCGTGCTTGCGATTGGGCACAAAGCTAAAAGGTTTTAAAAGGCAAAGGTCTGCAATTACTTTTGCCACATCAATGGCTGAGGATCTGTGGCTGTGTGAAGAGGAATGGACATGTCTATTCACCTGATGGTCAAAGTTTTTGACTGTTTGTCTCACACCTCCAGAAGCTCTGCTTGATCGCTCAATAGCTTTGTCGGTTTTGTTTGCACCCATTACTTTGATCTCCTTCTTGATGTCTCGATTTCTGTTCTCTTGGAGAATGTCAATTTCAACATTCCTGCTAAGGCCACCTCTCCAGTTGGCAGTAGAGGCCCAAATGCACTGATGTGCTTCTGCCTCTGGAAGAAAAACTTAGTTCTGAACAATACTTATGAGCATTTCAGTGGTTTAACCATTGAATCCTCCTAGTGATTTGAAACGTGGCAGAAGCTCGTTATGAAGTGTGGCCAGTCTTGCACCATTGTCTTCTTTCACTGCATCCTTTAAATCCAGAAATATGAAAAAATACTTAATTAGGCACAAGGGGTAGTTTCTGACAAAATCGTCATTGTCATGGCTGCTGCACTGATCATCTTCATCATCACCTAGATCAGGGGTTGGTAAGAAGAGGAATTCATCTTGGTGTCTTCAACTTCTAACAGGTAATACGGAGGCCTGTTCCTGGTGGGACGATCATCTTTGTTCTCCATGTTGAAGAAATGGACCAGTGCTAAAACAGTGAAACATCTGCCTACGGTCAGAAATAACTGTTCACAATCTTCAAAGTGTTTCACATCTAGGGTCACACTTCTCCGCTCAAGTTTTTCCCAGAAGTACCGTAATGCCCCTCGTTCACGCCCAGAATTCTAGTAAAGTTTCTTAAAAATAAGCTGAGAATAACAAATTGTCAATAGACAATTAATGTTTATGGGGTGTTCTGGGGTTCTGTTTGCAAGAACGTCTGACTAAAATGTATTGTATCAGTCTCTATATCTCAAAGGGGCAATAGATTAGTGGGCTCTATTAGAAAAGAGACAGAGGGACAAACAACTATTTTTAAGGTGCCTGTTATATAATTCTTACTTAATCCTATTCATTCTGTCGCCTTTTAGGTGTTTCGCAGCATAGATTAGAGTGTTGTTCATTAGTCTGCATTGTCCTAAATCCGTAATATATGCAGAGACGCTTTTGGAACTTTCCAGTTTTACATAAGTATATAAACGTGTGAGTTTAGCTCGATATTTTTTCAGAGAATATTGAACGTGTGTTGATCAAGGAATAAAACGTTTTGCAAACCTGAGCAGTTGACAGTGCCTATAACCCCCAAAACAATTTTTCACTAAAATAAGTCTTTGTCAACATGCATGTCAATCCATGTGAATCCAGTACTAGGTCCTGGCCCCTTACTAGCTGTGGAACAGATGATGGCTAGATTTCTTAACTTCTCTTTCGACATGCTCCGCATTATGGGATAAATATGCATACTTCCTAAGTAACTAACAGCGGTCACACTTTAAAGTCATTCAAATGCAAATTACTGGACGGTATATAATCCCAGGAGAGGACACAAATAATCAGTTCTTCCTTTCGTGCTTCCAGGTCAGTGAGTTGCAGTGATATTTGCTCTTTGTGTTCATTTGTGGTTTATCTCTAGGCTGTTGCCTTTATTGCGCTGTTTAATTTTGGTTGTCTCTGTTTATAGAGTTTTCAAGGAAATTAGAGCGCCGGAATTTTTACTTGTATTGTCAACCAGTGCCCACGTGGAGCGAAGTTCACACCATGACTTCTACCACAAAAAATATTTCTTTACAGGAAGACCGAACCGGTGACTCCTTAATGGTTGACCCGATCGTTGTCCACAGCGAAATTGCTAATGTCTCAGACGAGTTTCCTCAGGATGATTGAATTTGATATCGACGACCTCAAGGATCAGCTCGGTATCGACCATATTATGCAGTCCTTGAATGCTTTAAACGAGAAACTTGTTGGCATCGGTGGTGTCGCTTCTCTCCGAATCGGGAAATACAGCTGCCCAATCGGATACAGTCGATTCTGTTTTTTCTCATGACGCCGTTTTTGACCCAACGGCGGTTATTTCGACTGAGCAAACTTCGGCATCCACATCGGGAACCGACAGTAAAAAACAGCTTGACTCAAGCGTGTTTTTACCCTCGGTGTTTGAGGAGAAGGAGAGCTTCGGTTCTAACGTGGCTGATGTTATTGCTCAGCGAGTGAACGATGCGTGTTCCAAAAAACCATTGGAATCAAAGTTGAAGGAGTTACAAGATAAATACAAGACTCCGCAAAATTGCAAGTTCTTGTGTGTCCCAAAGGTGAACCTTGAACTTTGGCATGATCTGCCAAGACATACAAAGACTAAAGATCTCAGGATACAAGAAGTTCAGAAGAACATAGTTAAATCAGCCCAACCACTGGTACAACTGTTTGATTCTGTCCTAGTGGCTCAGAATGAAAGGAAAATGTTACAACCTTCTGAGATCCTACCGGTCATAGGTGATGCAATTTCCTTCTTGGGCCATGCCTCCTTTCTTGCCTCCTTAAAGAGACGAGAGTTTTTGAAACCAGATATTGCAGTGGCTTATCAGTCTGATTGCAGCAAATCGAATCCGGTAACAACCTTTCTCTTTGGAGATGAACTTCTCAAGCACATTAAAGATATTGGGGAGGTAAATAAAATTGCAAAGAAGACCGTGGTTCGTTCCAGCCTGGTGCGTCGAACCTCTGATTATAAGAGTGGTAGTAACAATTCCAAGCACTCCCAGCGTGGCCGAAAACCTTTTTTAGGTTCAAGAGGTCTCCGAAGGGAGACCTGCAGTGCGAATCCACCTTCCTCACTCCTCCAAGGAGCTGAGAGACAAGGCATGAATGGACAGGTAAACATTTCTCCTGAGTCTCATGCTTATGCGGGTAATTTATTGCATAACCTTGACGTCTGGCGCAAAATCACCAGTGACCCTTGGGTCCTGGAGACCGTTTCAGGTTACCATTTGGAATTTGATTCCCTTCATGTTCAGTTAGTATTACCTGGACCACCCCCTTTCAGTGAAAGGGAAAAACAACTCATCGATGAGGAGATTACCAAACTCCTAACTAAGGGCTATTAGGAAAGTCTCTTCCTGTCCCTATGAATTTATTTCAAATATTTTTCTGGTACCTAAGAAGACTGGTGATTTGCGTCCAGTAATTAATTTGAAACCTTTGAACCAATATGTGCAAAGGATCCATTTCAAAATGGAAAATATTCAGACGGCTATGAATTTTGTTTCCCTTGGGGATTATATGGTGTCACTTGATCTCAAGGATGCCTATTTCAGTGTGCCAATTTTTTCGACCACACTGCAAATATTTGCATTTTATTTGGAGAGACCAGGGATATGAGTTTACTTGTCTACCTTTTGGTTATAGTTTGGCACCTAGGGTTTTTACCAAGATTTTCAAACCTGTTGTTGCACAACTCAGACTGAATGGCCTCAGGATTGTCATTTTCTTAGATGACATCCTGCTTGTTGCAAGCTCTTTTGCAGAGTGCATGGAGCAGCTTTCTGTATTGCGAAAGCTACTAGAGAGCTTAGGTTTTGTGATAAATGATGCCAAATCTCAACTTCAACCTACTACAAGGATTTGTTTTCTTGGTTTTATTATCGATTCAATTTCCATGAAGCTTTTGCTCCCTGAAGATAAATTGCAGAAAATTATTTCTGCCTGTCTCAACCTTGTTTCCAAGAACAATCCTTCGGTTAGGGAGGTTGCTCCTGTGACTGGTCTTCTTGTGTCAGCTTTCCCAGCTCTAAATCATTTAAATCTGTACTACAGATCTATTGAATTGTGTAAATCTCGAGCATTATCAGAGAATCTAGATTTTGATCAGGCTATCATTTTGAGTCCTCAAGCTAAATCAGACTTACACTGGATTATAAACAACCTTGCTAAATTTAATGGCCGTTTTTTCGGGGAACGTCCCATTGACATCTATATTGAATGTGATGCCAGCTTAGCTGGCAGGGGAGCTTCCTGCGGTGGTCAGTCAGCTAACGGCCAATGGTCGATATTGGAAGCTCACAACCATATAAATTATTTGGAGTTGCTTGCTGCTTTGTACGCTTTACAAGCCTTTGTGCCCAATCTGCGGATGTTCATGTAAGACTGAAACTTGATAACTCCACCGCTGTTGCTTACATCAACAAAATGGGAGGTATTAAATCTCCTTCTCTGAATTCATTATCTAGAACTTTATGGGAATGGTATATTGAAAGGAATATACTTATTTCCGCTCAACACATTCCAAGGAAGGAGAATTTAGTAGGAGACTCCTTATCTGGAGAATTCTTTTCCAACTTGGAGTGGTTGGTTGATATTGACATCTTTAATCAGATAACAAACATGACCTTTGTTCCTGATATTGATTTATTTGCATCACGACTTAATGCCAAGACAGATTGTTTTGTTTCATGGCATCCAGAACCTGGTGCTATGGCTGTTGATGCTTTCAGTATTAGCTGGGCTAATTTAAAGTGTTACGCTTTTCCTCCTTTTAGCCTATTAACCCAAGTTTTGGCAAAGATACGCAACAACAAGGCTCTGGTGCTTCTCATTGCTCCAGTGTGGAGAACTCAAAACTGGTATCCCCTGCTCCTTCAATTGGCAGTAGAGCAACCAATCCTACTGCCTAGGAAGGACAATCTTCTTACATTGCCTCACAGCCACGAATGTCACCCCTTGAAGGACAGCTTACGACTAGCCGCATGGATGTTAGATCGCTTTTGGACAGAGGCCTTTTTGATGATGCAATCACAATCATCAGTGCATCTTGGACCCCTGGGACTGATAAACAGTACAACTCAGCTTGGAAAAAATGGTGTGGCTGGTACGAGCAAAGGAAAATTGATTTACTTCAGGCATCTGTCGAGGAAGTAGTTAATTTTCTTTCACAGTCCTTTGCTGGGGGCAAGAACTACAGTACAGTCAACACATACCGATCAGCTCTCTCTTCAACTTTGTATCCTGTCAATAATGTTGCTATTGGTTCTCAGCCACTTGTGGTCAGGCTTCTTAAGGGAATTTACCATCTCAGGACTCCACTTCCACGTTACTCTTTAACTTGGGATGTTGCCAAAGTTACCAGTTATTTGAGGACTTTGTTCCCTTTGGAACAACTTAATTTAAAGACTCTGACAATGAAAACTGTGATGCTTTGTGCTTTATCTTCTGCTCAAAGAGAGCAGACGTTGTGTGCATTACATCTTAACTTTAAGAAACAATCTCAAGATTGCTTAAGTTTTGTCATAGCAGAACATTTGAAAACCTCAAAACCGGGTAAATCGCTGGAAGTCAAGTTTATGTCTTTACCAGAAGACCCTTCTTTATATACCATGTCTACATTAGCCGAGTATATTTTGCGTACTGAGAAACTACGTTCTAGTTCAAAGCTGTTTATTTCATTTATTAGGTCTCATAAGCCAGTGACCACTTCTACTGTAGGGAGGTGGATTAAGTCAGTCCTGTCGAGTGCAGGCATAGATACCTCAGTTTTTAAGGCACATAGTGTCAGGGGTGCTTCTGTCACCAATGCGTACATTAAGGGTGTTCCAGTCGCAGACATTTTGCGCACTGCTGACTGGACAAATGAACGTACATTTCGTAAATATTACCTCAGAGAGCACATTGTCCTTGAATAATTTATTCATGAAGTTCTTGTATAATAATCAACTCTTGTTATAAGGATGTTTGCATTGGCTTCGGTTCTTTCAAATCGCATATTTATCCCATAATGCGGAGCATGTCGAAAGAGAATTTAAAATTAGACAAAAGGTGCTTACCTTGAAGTGTAATTGTAATTCTCTGAAGATATGCGGAGCATTATGGGATAATGCTCTCTCCCTTTACTGTAGTCTGTTTTAATTATGGCGCCCTCCCATACATGGGACCTTTGCCAATTCCGCACTCTAGGAAGAACCGATAATTTGTGTCCTCTCCTGAGATTATATACCGTCCAGTAATTTGCATTTGAATGACTTTAAAGTGTGACCGCTGGCCTGTTAGTTACTTAGGAAGTATGCATATTTATCCCATAATGCTCCGCTATCTTCAGAGAATTACAATTACACTTCAAGGTAAGTAGCTTTTGTCTAATTTTATATTTTACAGCCTATTAAAAGTCAAGATTTGGTTGAAAAAGGTGCAAAAAGGTCCAATACGTGTCAAACAGGTGCAAAGATTTATGTAGCAGTGATCCCCATATTCAATTTTATAATTCTACACAAAGCATTTTTTACCTTAAGGAAGCTCGTTTCGGCATGCCAGTCAACTATCCTAAATGGATACAGATGATCAAACCTGTCCCCCGCTGTATGGCTACCTGCTCTAAGATCTTTGGCACCAGCCAACCGCACTCTGGTGAGCTGGTCACCAAAACAAGGGATTTTCACTTTGGCCAGAGGATCTTTAACACTAGGAACAGGTAGCACATGAGAGGCTGGCTGGTCTGGCCTAGAAGGGGCAGCAACAGGTAGTGCAGGCGGAACATGGTCTTCATCTGGGGGGGCACATCGTCCAGCTTTGGCATAAATTTCCCTCACCCTCACTTCTAACTGGTCCAATACATCAACCAAATCAGAGTCCTTTTTTTCATCCTTCATTAGCACCGGAAGTGGAACAACCACTGACTGTGTTCCCATTTCAGCTTGATACTGACAAGGTGTACGAGTAGGTACAACATCTACAAGGAAGTCAAATGCAGGGAACTCTTCACACAAGATCTTTCCAAGAAAAATATTGTATCGCTCCCTTGTACATCTTTTCTCCTCATCTGTGAAAGTTAGGAGCTCTGTTAAATCGACATTTGCCAGATTGTTCTTTGGGCCATCATCTACCAAGTGATTGGAGCTGACACGGTCAAACACTATACTGGTTGCTACAGCATGGACGCTTTTATTCTGCCTTTCAGATCGCATATCATGGACTCTCACATCCCAGTCAATATTGTCCAGGACAAACACAAATGTTTTACCTTCCTGCACGGTGCATCGCCCTCTGTCAACAACACTTTATTCACCCGCTGGACACGGCTCAACTCCTTGCATCGTGTAAACATTATGATGGCATAGATAAGGGTCACAGGAGCTAACGTTTTATCAGTGTTGACATCAAGTTGCATCAACCGAGACAAGAAGTTATACACAGTAGGGCAGGAAGTCTGACCCTCATTAATAACCTCTGCAAAATTAATGGTGCTCATTCCAGTATACCCTCTTTCCCGAAGAACAGATTTATTGCTCCTTCGTGCCACCTCCAATAATTCCTTGTCTGCATCTGCGAGGAGTTTTTCTAACGGGTGAATTGGTTCAGGGCTTGAAACCTTTCACATAAGTACATAAATTATTGAGCTGTGCAAAAAGGGGAATTGAAATCTGGCATCATTTCAAATTAATGAAGTAAGCATTTATAAACCTGGATTTGTGTCTGACATCCCTGCATAATTCCTGTAAATAGGGGTACAGCTTCGGCTGCTGTAGGTAGTAAATCATTCTGCAGAGGTGAAAAATGTTCAGGGTTAGAGAATAATTACCATTTTTCATGGGATTGTACATGAACGCGCGGAGTGGGGTTAAGTAAATGGACAACCGACATGTCGTTTGAAATAAAGAATAAAAACGCACCATTATCTTTCCTTGGGAATTGTGGACAAAACTGTCATTGGGTTTTGGCAAAACAAACTCTGTAAAGAGGTGAGAATATTTACTGAGCTTGCGAGTTTTCATAAAATTATGAACTTAAGCTTAAATAAAATGAACGAAAGTCGCGAAAATGGAAACTGGGATATAACATAAGCTTAACATATCATTTTTGCACAATAAATTTCCTCATGAATATCAACGATTGTGTGTCACACATTCTAACGAAGAGATGAGATATCACAGTGAAAACGCCCGCAAGAAGAAGCACAGCCGCCACTATTTTTTACAAAACCAAAACAAAACAAAAAAAGACTGCAACAACCAAGTACCTGAGTGGTGAGTGGGGAAATCTCCACGCCTGTTGCGGTTGGCAGCGTATTCTGAGAGAAATTGCAAAAGGCTAATGTTTATTCTCGCATATCAAACCGTTGTGTCAAAAGACAGCTGCGGTGTTTACAAAAGTGACATAATAACGAGCGAAAACTAAAATGCTACATGATTACATGATGACTTGTATTTAACTCAATGTTTTCCTTACCTCTTTTCCCATCGAAGAATTCAAGCTAACTTGTTGATCGAAACTGAGTCTACGGCGACTGCTTCGCTCCTCTCGCGCCTTTGAACCCTTCAAAGTTCGTGGCGCGGACGGGGAAACCTCGATACATCTTTTGATTCGTTCTCCAGAGTGGAATGACTTCTCGGTCTCGATGATCGTGGACTTAAAAACAATAAAATTTTTTAATCTCCTTTCGCATGGCCTGCACAATAGATGTGGCAAGGATTCGCTGCGTAACAGAGGATTTCCGTGGATATTCTCCGCAGCGGCAAGGAGTGCACAATTACCCTTACCAAATACGTTTTTCCAATGGGAAACATCGCCAAACGATTTACACAACCTACAGCAATTTAAAACGTTTGAACCAACGGACTTATATTCTTTTTTCGGTGTTTTCGGTGGACCGCCACTTGACATTTCACCCTCACCTAACCTGACCCGCGTGAAACCCGGTACAAACGTGTGCGTCTTTTTGATAACAACACTTCCCTTTCACCCCTGCACCCGGTGGCGACAAATTTTCTATTTATCTGCCCCTCCCTCGAATCGTTTATTTGTTATCTCCCAGATTCTGGGAGACACGTGACCATACCCGACCAGGGTCTCTTCTCTCTCGCTCCAGGGGACGGGAAGAGGAGAGACCCTGGGAACAAGGTTGGCGAGGCAAACAAAACAAAAGCAGAACAATAAAGGCTCAAAAACACTATGAACCTGTCTTTTAATCCCAGCGACCACCAATGTTTTTTTAAGATGTCTTCATCTCTAAAATGTTCTGAGCAAACGACAGTCGACCCAGTCACAAAAAAGGTCTTTCCCATGCTGTTAGTTGATGAGATTACACCATCGCTTCCTTTGTTGAATGCCTTTCTGAGACTCAAAGAAATGGTGCCTTGTGCGAATGCCTTCTACATCATACGCACTATTATTGCAATCAAAAACTGCACAGTACTTGCTTCTTCTTTTCTTGAAAATACATGAATTATTCTTGGCACCTGCAGTTTCATCCATTGCTTAAAGCACTTGATGAAGAACCAGAAGTTGTGATGTCTTCACCGAAAGAAACATGTTACGAGTTGGGCCGGTCACTGGCAGCTTTGCTTTTGGGTTTGCGCAGTCACTAATCCAATATGGCGCCAGGAACTGTAAAACGGGCTATTGATTTCACCAAGCATTTTTATCATAAATTTTTTAACTGCATTTTCTCCTCTATAGATTTGAACAGGTTTTGTATATTTATCTTCATACCAGCAAACAACTTTGTAGCCATGCCCACAATCTGTGTGTTTTTGATAAGGTTCTGCATATATGATTTATTTTCATTTGGCGAGCAACCAGATATTTACTCAGTTATAGCCCGGTCAGTGTAAAACGCAGACTGCAGACTGCAGACTGCAGACTGCAGACCGGGGGTAAAATGCAGACTGAGGGTAAAATGCAGACTGCAGACTGCAGACCAGGGGTAAAATGCAGACTGAGGGTGAAATAAAATATTAACAATAAAAAACACGAGTATCAAATCCAGATCAAATGAAGACTTACGTGTGTTCTTACGCGCACCCGTAATTCTCTCCAAAACCCCGAAAACTCAAACCAAAAGGCGTTTTCTAGCCTTTGTCAAACTGAGCATTATCAACCTTGAGTTCTTGAACTCCCACACGGGCCCCAACTAATCGTATTTCTTTGTTTACGGCTCGGCCATTTTGAATTTTTTCACGCGATTAGGTGTGGGACCGACCAACTTTGCAGCACATTTCCATCGACAAAGTGTAACGTTCAAACCAGCGAGTGTCATAGTTGCTTCAAATGGGAACACAGGGCAGCAAAACACGACAGCACAAGTGCAAGGCAAGCTAAACTTGTAGGTATCGAGTCTAGTTTGTGAGAGACATTTAATCTTTGTACTCCACTTTATAGATATATTGGTATTTGCTGAAGGGTGAAAGTTCGCCATCCAAACTCGAGAAACAATGACATTTCTGCGTTCTCAAATAATCGTTAGTGTGACTAACGTTAGTCTGCATTTTACCCCTGGTCTGCAGTCTGCAGTCTGCATTTTACCCTCAGTCTGCATTTTACCCCCGGTCTGCAGTCTGCAGTCTGCGTTTTACACTGACCGGTTATAGCCCCGAAATCAGCATATATTATAAAAGGCACTTGTAACTGCCTATGATAATTTTTTAGTTCAATAGTTTCACCCTAGTTTGGCATTTTAATAGCTTCTTTGCCATTTATTGCAATACAGTTATTTTTATGATTATTTAAAACCATTTCAGAACTAAAACATTGAAGACAAAAATACATGCAAAAATGCTTTCTCCCTTTATGTTTTGTTTGTCGGTACATAAACTTTATTAGAACATAACGTTTGTTTTGATCCTCAGTCATCAACAAAAGGTTCATGTTATCACCAAACTGCTCTTTTGAGACATAATTGGAAATGGCTGTTTATTTTCGTAACCAAATACATTGATGTTGATATTATTCTGCTTTTCAATCATATTATATTGTTTAACAGTAACAGGAAATTCAATGCTTTTATAATCTATGGTATTAACTAGTGCTTTATCAGAGTTTTGATTCTCTGGGATTCTTTTTCTTGCGGGTTTAATGGCTTGTATGACACCATCTGAAACATTAATTATCTTCATTTTTTTAGGTTGATCAATCCTTTAGCAGAATTTCTCAGTTCAAATGGTAGTTGAATATAAGATAACCCATTCATTGATTGATTATTTACTGTATTGATAAAATGATTATCAACAGATTCAATTGTCCAACCTGAACCCTCTGAAATCCAAACCGCAGTATCCTTTAATATCTCTTGTTTTGATATACCCAATTCTTCACTGATATCATTTTCATTAATTATTATTTTGCATTGCTGTTAAAAAAAGCGGTTTTATATATTTGTTCATCACGATACTTTTGTGAATGTGACTTTCACTGATTCAACGAATTTGAACCCCTTTGTGTCGCTCAGAACAGTTTTAAAAAAGTGTTCAATTGCTTTTCTTGTGTTTAATTAATTGAACGATGGGGTCTTCATCATTTTTTTAGTGTGATTTCAAATGATGTAGTGTATCCTTTGAGAGCTTTGTTAGTTTGTTCTATAACGGTTCTAGGTAATGGGACGGGTTAAACTAACTTTTTAGGGCTTGGCGCCGGTTCAGAAAGAAATTCATACTGCTATTTATTTCTCGGTGTAGGAATTGGTTTTCTCTCTCTAAATTCAACTGGTGGAAGAATGATATTTTCTTCATAATCGTGAACCATCTGTTTTACAGATGTTTTCGATCTTCGCATAGGAATTGGTTTGTTTGTAAATTCAGGTGGAGGAGGAAGAATAAGATTTTGAATTTTCCTGAACTCAACTAATTTTTTAATTCATCATTGCTTTAAGTCTCTTAACAATTCTCTTCTATTCATCGATGTTCTGCGACTATTGAAGAACAAGTTAATTTCATTTTTCATTCATTCATTTCAGTTTTCGATGGGCCATTTCTGAGTTCGCTTGAGCCTCTATTTCAAAGCGAGTCAAAGTGCGCAAGTTTTGTGATGGTAATAAGTTCAGCGTTCCATATGAGCAAAAACTCATTTTCATTACAAAGACTTCGCACGTAGACTCGCTTTGAAATAGAGGCTCAAGCGATCTCGGAAATGGCCCATTTTTTTTTGCATAACTTCGTTCTTATTTTATGGCAAAATAAAAATTTTATTCATTTCCATCTCAATAAGGCAGCATTTCTTTAAATCATTTATAGTATAACATCCCAAACTATATATTTATATGGAATCAGCAACATTTTTATTATGTTTTCAGTTTAAGTGTTTTGTCTTACTGGCTAGAGTATAATATTTACCTTTTCAATATTCACTTATCCACTCTTTTTTCAGCATGTATTTTGTTTTGCTTTTGTTTCCTTCT
>OX419343.1:15708327-15713327 GCA_948470475.1 Galaxea fascicularis | reverse complement strand
CTTTCTTTATAAATCAGCTCTAAAATGTGAGTCATTTTGTCATTTAGATTATCGAGTGTCGTTTGCAGTTCACTAGTCACTCTGGTGCCAGAAGTGCCCGGTGGACTACATGCATTGTCTGGTGGACCTTCGCTTCCTTCGCTGGCGGCCATTGATTTTGGCTCACCAAAATTGTCTGCTTTGTATTTAGGGAAATTCTGACTTGCTCCTTGATGGCACTCTACCACCTCTTTGGTTTATATAAAAGTTACGTGGTTATTGTTGGAGGAGCTGAAAATTCCGCGTCCGACCGACTGAAAGAACACGATTGCAACTGACTGATCGCATGCGCATGCTCTCTCATGTGACTACGGAGTAACTAGGACTGGTGACGAGATAGAGTCAAGGCTCCTACGCAAATTACAGTCCGTTTTGAAACATTAATCGGCCATATTTAGACTACACATACTGACAAAGTCATCGCATTGGGTGTTGCTCAATGTCCTATCAGCGATCATTCCCTTATATTTTTAATTCACAGATATAGAAAGCAGCGTAGCCCTTCCAAGACCATACATTACAGGAATTTCAAGAACTGTTCACCTGAGCAATTTCAATCTCATTAGCATATTACCTCTTGGGAGGAGGTTGACACTTCCTTGACTACTTGGCATGTGTTTTTAGTGACACTGTGATGAACATTGAACATTCAATCAGAGAGAACTTGATTACGTGATTAAGCTTAGTTGTTTTTGATTTAGACAAGATACGTTTCTGTTCTGTTTCATTTATCGAGTTTTTACGCCCCTATTTTCATAATACTATTGTTCACAGTTTGAATCTATTACGTAGCTAGCCGTTCCTGTTTTCTTACCGGTTTTACAACTGTACACGTGAATTGTGCCCTTATCATAGAACGCCCTTTAAGCTTTTGTTAGATCGTTTTCCTTTAATTTTGTTTCCTTTGTAATTAGTCTTAGTCCCTTTTTGATCTCGTACATTGTAATTTCCCCTTTTAGTTTTCACCGCATGTGTACTATAATCCAGACGAGTTGGCGATTGTATTAAACACTGTTAAGTTAACTTGTGCTGTTGCATTCTACGCTGTGGTTGACACTTCCCGATCTCCAGTGCAGAACACCCCGTGTCCGCTGCACTGGGTACGCGACAGGCACGCGCTGCTCGCAACTAAAAGAGTACGTGCAACCAGTCTACCGTGGCTTACTAGTGATATATGAACTATAATGCATAGGCGTGACTTCCATCACTAGAGAGCACAGAAAACAAGAGCTGGACATGATTGGATAACCTACAGGATCTACGGAACAGAACTACGTGCGTCATTAGAGATTCGAAGCGTGACTGTCACGAAATTTTTTATTTTGTCATGTTTTAATTTAGCTTTTTGTTTCAGTTTTTCAATCTCAGTATTTCGTATCGTCCTAGTGTTAATTATCTAGTGTTTGTAATTAGATTTATTGTAACTTAGTCTGTTATTAAAAGCTTGTAAGTTTATTGCTTTTAAGTGTTGATTTAGTAAAGTGTTAGTAACATAGGAGTGTAAGGTACTGCGTTTCACAATATGTATGTAAAGTGTTAAATGTAAGTTTCGTGGTGGAGTAGTCAGTTGTCAGTTGTGAAAGAAGAAGTGCCGAACAGTCGGTTGTTGAAAAGTCGAAGAATTGTGAAGAGGAGCTGAACGGCCTTTCCCTGCTAAAGTCATAAGCAGACGCCGACCAAAAAATCAAGGACAAAACCCATTTGTCATTGGCGGTGATCGTTGGCCTGAGGGTAGAAGGAAGAGGAAGAAGAGTACAGACGTTTTACGGAGAGAAACGGAGAGTCGCGTTCACTGTGGAGCAAAAAAAAGTTGGAAAGTAAAAGCGGCTGAAAAGGTGACAAGGGAGGAATTTTGGTGGAGAACGTGAGTGCAATTTTGGAACGGAACTTTGAACGATTGTAACTGAACTGTCTGATTGTAAATATTAGAGTTAAGTAATTAATAAATTTAGTGTTATCATTCAAGTTAGGTTAGTTTAACATCCAAATTATAAGTTATTAGTTCTCTGTAATATTAGGATTTTTTCCCTTCTATTTTTAAATTAAATCATTCATTTGTTTTATTTTAGAAGTTTCATGGTCGTGTGTTGTGCGTTTGTGGGAAGGAGTGTTTGTGTAGCGTTCGTTTTCATTTCTCTATTGTTTTGTTTTGGTGACCCGCGTCGCAGTGACTATTACTCTAACATCATAAACGAGAACAGGGAGGATTCTGCAAAATTGTGGAAAGCTCTTTGAGTCTGTGATGTCAAGTTGTAAAACGACTTTTAGCATTGGATCCCTGGAAACTGTCTCCGGGTTGACGTGTGAGCTGCGCAAGATTGGCCAAGGGTTTGCTAATTATTTTCATACAGCCATTATGAAAATAAGGCAAAACTTGCTCTCTAATCCTATTACAACCTTTCCTATCACAACTGTGTTTTCAGATTGTCTGGAGTTGAGGAAGATTACGTGTGCAAGGAGTTGAAGAAAATCAAAACATCAAAGTTCACAGGTCTCGAAAACATCCCTGCTCGTCTCCTCAAAGATAGTGATGTTGCCCTTGCGAAGCCGCTTACTCTTCTGATGAATCAGTCTCTCGCTGAAGGTGCAATCCCATCTGACTGGAAACATGCTTCCGTGACGCCCATTCATGAAGCTGGTCCATTACTGATGCTGCCAACTATAGGCCAATGTCTACTCTACCTGTCTTTGCTAAGATTCTCGAGCGTGCTGTTCACATCATGGTTTACACTTATCTCCAAGACAACCGGCTTTTGTCTATCTATCAGTCTGGTTATTGACCACAGCATTCCACAAGCACCTGCCTCATAGATGTCACAAACAAGTTACTCCACAATATTGATAGAGGTCTACTAACTGGAATGGTCTTTTCAGACCTTTCTAAGGCCTTCGACACCCTTTATCATGACATTATGTGGGAAAAACTGTACTCCCTTGGTTTTTCGGACTCGGCTTTCTTCTGGTTTGAAGCCTACATGACTAATAGAATTCAAAGTGCTAATGTCAATGGCATGTTTTCTGATCCGCATTCTATTCAGCTTTATGCTGATGACACTTTGCTTTTTTTCAGTAGTAATTCCACAGCTGAGATAGAAACTTATTTATCTGGAGACCTTAACAACATTATTTCCTGGCTTGAGAACAATTTTCTTTTTCTTAACTACTCTAAAACTAAGATCATGCTTGTAGGATCTCAGCAGAGGCTCGCCAGAGTTACCGACTTTAGTATTACAGCACATAATAAGACCTTAGGTAGGGTTTATGAGTTTAAGTATCTTGGTGTCATGCTTGATTCGTGCCTCTCTTGGAATGACCATATTGGCCTTATTTCCACTAAAATTTCATCTCGGTTGGGCATGCTACGCAAAGCTCGTAAGGTCATCCCTCGAGAGGCTTGTATCACATTTTATTATTCCACTGTTATGTCATTTTACCATATAAGGTCAAGAGAAGGCGCAAAGTACGAGTCCGTAAATATACACTCGGTAGTGTCCTAGTTTAACCGGTTTACAACAGGGCGAATACCGGCGGGGGAAGGAACAATTATACCCGATACTTTCTGGATTTTGAGACTGCTTGATTATCACTTTTGAAGGAAAATTAATTGTAAAGCCTTTCTTTTTTAGGGAAAGAGTTGTTCTCGACGCCCGAAATGACCGAAAACTAATACAAACATGCCAATCACCTGTCATTTTACCATTCCATTTTTATATCCAATCAAATAAAGAGCATTTAACTGGCTTTCGTGTTGTTTACGTCATTCGCACAGACAGAATCAGAATGTTTTGGATACTCTTACCAGAAAATAGAAGCCAAAATAACAATTTTTTTTTGCGATAGAATAATCAGCCTCTCGATCAATGGTTTGACATATAATACCCGCGAACATTTTGTTCATTGTTAACGTCATTTTCACAGACGGAATCAGGGTGTTTCTGAATACTCTTACCAAAAAAATTAGAAGCCAATTGCAAAATAACAATTTTTTTTGTAGTGGAATAATAAACCCCTTATTCGATGGTTTAGCATATAATACGAACGGACATTTTGCTCATTGCTCGTATTTTTCCTCGCCTCTGCGGGGCTCGGAAAAATACTACGCAACTCGCAAAATATCCGCACGTATTATATGCTAAACCATCGAATAAGTTATATGTACGACACCATGATTCGTCCCTTATTCGATTATTGTTCTGCCGTCTGGGATGGTTGTGGAAAAACAAACCGTGACTACTTCGACAAACTTCAAAGGCGTGCGGTTAGTATCATTGAGGGTCGCAAAATACAACACCATGAAGTAAATCGCACTCTTAGTTAGCCGTCATTAGAATCACGACGGAAGTATCAAGTATGCCTTCAGATGTTCAAGTGCCTCAATGGCCTTGCGCCCACCTACCTGTTGCACGATTTTCACTATTTGCGTGACTTTCTCGCATACAACACACGGAAGAAGGACCTTCTCCGTCTGCCTCTAGCAAAGACCACAAAATACCAAAGTTCGTTTTGCTACAACGGGGCTAAAACATGGAACAATTTACCCTACAAGCTTAAGATAGAAAATTCTCTTTCGAAATTTAAGAAGGGTCTTAAACTGCATTTTTGCACCACCAAATCTAGTAGCTGAGGTTGGGCTTATGATTTATATAGTTGATTTATATACTTATCTATTCGTTTCTAAGTTATTTCTCATCTGGTTATTCATTCATTTAGTTACTTATTTATTTAGTTATATATAAATTAAGTATTTCCAAGTAAATTATTTAGTATACAGTCCTCAGTTTAAACCAGCCTTAGCTGAATTGGACCTGCCTGTATAAATATTGCTTATAAATAAAGAAATAAATAGATCGAGAGGACCTCTGCTATGAGGACCGGCTTTTATAAACACTTTCGTCATCTTTGGACTAAAATTTGGGAGACCAAAGACCCATGTATAAATAACGAACCACCATCAAGGTCTT
>OX419343.1:15693327-15705827 GCA_948470475.1 Galaxea fascicularis | reverse complement strand
TTTTGCATAGACACTTGGTTTTTCATTACAGATTGTTTGCTTTGAGATTTAGTAATTATCTTCACTTTGAGATCTATATATGTCTGCTTGTAAGGTTTGCTTTACAGTGTGCAGACGATTTCCCATTGATGGATTGAATGGGAAGGACAGATGATCAGCAGGAGTAATTCTTGCATGCTTAGAAATACAATGATCCTCAGTATCCGCATTGAAGCGTTTTTTGCTGTTTTTCACAGGGGACTGGCTCGCAAACGCTTGTTGCATACTTTCCCTTTTCTTAGGAGAGTAACAAACAGGGCGCACAGATTCGTCATTACTTGTTTGAAGCCTGCAATCAAAATAGTTGGTGTTTCCAGAATTTGCTGCTTTTTTGATCGGACTCAGTAAATGGATGTGACCTTCAACAGCTGCAATGAAAAAGGAACTGATATAACTATAGGCACCTTTTGTAATTTAAGTACAAAAGAGTGCAGATGTCAAACGTGTGTAACATTGCTATACATTTAGTTTTTTTCTAGAGTGTGGGCATTAAACCCATGAAAGCATGTGTAATAGTCAAGGTGTTATAGTCAAATAGACACAATGGAAAATATAGAGATAACTACGACTAAAATTTTGTTAGTCTTATATCAATTTTATGGGTTTAGTGCCCTCACTCTAAACCTATAAAACAAAACTTAATAGTCAAGGTGTAATAGTCCAATAGACACAAACAAAAACAATGAAATTGCACTACTAACGTGTGTTAGTTTAATGTGCTCACTCTAGTGTTAGTCTATATAATAGTTGTTCAATTTAGCTGTAAATGTAAATGAAACTTTAAAGCGTGGTTTCATTTGTAAGTCATAATGTCATGACTACAATCGGCGACATAATTAGTTGACACATTGTGCTTCTATAGTAGTTTTAGTGCACCAAATGACACCACTCTTTCTATCGCGCAATCAACTGTGAAAAACACCCCACTCCCCCATCCAATGTTGCTTGTTTGTACCTCGAGATCATAGCAATTGCCGCACAACATTGTTTGGGGGGAAGGGGGGCTGAAAGGACAAGCGAGGGGGGCGAAGAGGGGTCACAGTGACGAAATAGTGGGTTAAAAAGGTAAATGTGTCAACAATTTTGGCGCCGATTGTAGGTTTCACATGTTGGCAGAAGGGTTCATGATAACTTTATCTCAATCTTCTATTTGTGTTGAGAATCAGTTGTTGCAGGGATGTTATTTCATAAAAGATAACTGGATCTTGACAAAATATTTTTTAAAAATGTTTTCATTGCTGTTTTTATCTAACTTTCAGTGTATACATCTGCTTCTCTTGAGTTTGATGGGTTCGCTTTGCTGAAAAGTCAATCAAAGAAAATAATTACCTAGCCATATTGTTTTCCTTTCAATTAAATATCTTTTCTCTGTATATTCTGCTCTCAGCTTTAGATTCTGAAACAAATATTGAAACCTTTATAACTGTACATGTAATTGGCTTACATGTACTATTTAGACTAGTATTGTGTTTAGTCATGACTATTATTTCTGTTGTCCTTCTGGAACCCCACTAGAGGAAGGAAATCTTAACTTACCAAAATTTTACTGAACAGGATATTAATGACTATCTGTTGCTATTTTTGAACTATTGTGTAATTAACTCTAAATATTCTTAATATTAAGAATGACATTAACGTTATGACAAATACCATTGAATAACATTAGAAATTATTTTGCGTAATGAAAATAGGATTATAATTGGTCAAGATTACGAACACAAAAAAGGTCTAAATATTGAGGGGCCGTAGCCAGGATGAAACATAGTACAATTTAAAAAGGATCTCTGGCTAAAAAGGTGAAGAAAAACTACGAGCTTTCGATTGCTCGAACTGCAGTCTTCGACGGGTAAAATGAATGATGAGAAAGCGGTGGGGAAATTTAAATAATAAGAAGTGTGAATTAGGAAACAATGCGTTTTCGAAATCTTTGACACTTATCCTCAAAAAACACGATGTCACAGTTATCAACAAACCATTTACCACTCTGCAACAACAGTTCCCAGCTCCGAAATTCCGACGTATCAATTATTGACAAAGGCACTTTCAGAACCAGGAAAACTTTAGAAGCATGGCATACCAGAGTGACACATAATGCAGACAACAATTCTTGCTCGCTACCTGAACAATACAACATTCTTTTTAACAAACATTAATAGTTATTTACATTTTTATTGTTTCCTAATTCACACTTATTATTTAAATTTCCCCACCGCTTTCTCATCATTCATTCTACCCGTCAAAGACTGCAGTTCGGGCAGTCGAAAGCTCGTAGTTTTTCTTAACCTTTTTACCCAGAGATCGTTTTTAAATTGTACAAAAAAGTCTTTTCCTGAATTAGTCTGTTAATTTTCTATTGAAACAGTCAAATATAACACAAACAGCTTTTTGATCTGAAAAATGTCTCTAATACTTGATAGCTTGTTTGTGGTTCAGGCAAGTTTGGTACATATATGATCAATACAAGTTTTGCTGTCCGTGGTACAACATGTAACCAGCTGTCGATAATCATTATCTTATGAACAGATTGTACAGCAGTGCACGCTGTAAAGAACTAAACCAGTTCACATTGAAATCACCAATGAATATGTTAAGTTGAGTTGGTAGGGCCTCTATTGTCTCTTTAATAGCACTACAAAATTCCCTTATTGATACTGCAGGTGATCTGTAAACTCCTACTATTGTTACATGAGGGATAATTATGAACCATAAAATAGTTATTTCCACACCATTTCTGTTTGCGAATTGTGCATATCCCGGATAATGGTCAAGACGACTGTATACTGCTGTACCTCCAAATGGTCGAGTGTTTTCTGAAACTCTTGGAGGAGCATCATTTCTAAATAATGTGTCTGTTTCGTTGTTAAACAAATACAAATGATCACTTTCAGATCTAGAATATCTTGTTTCTGAGAATATATTAACATCAGGACTTGTATAATTCAAGTCCTGTAGTACATCACATAAGTCTTTATGTGATGATCTTGGATTAAGGAAATCTGATAGTGACAACTGTCCTTCTGTTCTCAATCGATGCTTTTCTTTTTGGACATCATCACTGACAGCTATTTTGTTTTCACATAAGTCGGTAATATAGAGACTATCTATAGTTGTCACCCTACTTAATCCTAAATAACGTACATGGGAAACTGCTCGCCTTGTTTTAGAATTAACTACGATTCTATTTCCAGTATCACCTTGTGATCTATAAATAGTTTTAGCAGTAGCAGGTCTCAGTGCAAACTGGTTCCTTACAACTTGTACTGATTTTGTTCTACCTACAGCAAACTGTGTAGTGCTTGGTTTGATTGGCGTCCATGAGCGTCCAATACCCTCAATGTACAGCTGTCTATTATCATGCCTGGTTTTCTCACCAACATCAGCATGGTCGAACTGTACCCATATGATACCTGGTTTATCTGTTTGTTGTACTTGTATCAATTTTATGACATTGCTAGCACCACTGGTCATACCGTCATCAGGTCTAGTGTTAAGAGAAATCTCTGTTCTTTCCCTACTGCTAAGTGTAATATAGAATGAAATTGTTTTGTTTTTCTAGGATCACCAGGTGCCTGCTTCAATATTTTGTCCCTGAGTTCCTGTGAATCGGCTCCAATAACACTGTCATGTACCTGGCAGAGCATTGTGCGCTCTACCGTTGAAGTCATTGGCTTTAGAATTTTGAATGAATAAATGGGGTGCATCTTTGGGACAGTCAGGACTAGTGTCAGCTATAAGTCTTTCCTTTAATTTCACAATATCTTCTTTGGTATGATTGCCTTCTCGTAATCTGTTTAACATATCAGCAAAGTTTTTACTTTCTCTCTGTCTCATTATTTGCTTCAGTTCAAACGTTTTGAAAAGCACTTGCCATATATTAGGGGCAAGAATACCATATTCATCATTGTCCATGTCTTTAAATATATAACCATCCATTACTGGTTGCAATTGAAATAAATCCCCGATAGCAATTATACTTATATCACCAAAAGGTAGTGAACGTCCTGCTATATCTTTTAATCTATTGTTTATTTGCATATTAAACATAGTGTTGCCAACCATAGATATTTCATCGATAAATATAAGTTTAACTCTGCCAATCTGACATCTTAATGTATTAAGCCTACTTGAATCAAGACTTATATATCCTTAATGACTGACACGCTGGTATGGCTTGTGCACTGTGTAAGGTGTTACCTTTTATATTGTAGGCTGCTTTACCAGTGGGTGCTAACATTAATACTTGTTTGCAATGATAAGACAGCTGGGTCCTGCTACATTGTTTTGTAGTTTCTCTTTAGCAGAAACACAATGGCTACACCTGCTCAATTTACTTGGTCAACTTGTTGATAAAAAGCACTATACTAATGAACAACTAGAACGTTTTAACTGGGAGGACAGGTGTCGATTAATACAAAGTGACCCTGTCACATGTGCTGGACACTTTGACTATCGCGTCAATCAATTTTTCACAAACTTCTTGTTCAGTTCTGCTGAACTGTGGTGCATCTTCAAGCCATGTTAGTGTATGAGGTGACCCTCTTTGTTGATATTCAACTCTATAAAAGCAGTCAGATATTTCTCCAAAGGTTCAGCAGAACTGAACAAGACGTTTGTCAAAAATTGATTAACTTGATAGTCAAAGTATCCAGCACATGTTATAGGGTCACTTTGCATTAATCGACACCTGTCCTCCCAGTTAAAAATTTTCTAGTTGTTCATTAGTATACAGCTGTTTATCAACAAGTTGACCGAGTAAATTGAGCAGGTGTAGCCATTATGTTTTTGCTGAAGAAAAACTACAAAACAATGTAGCAGGACCCAGCAGTCTTATCATAGCAAACAAGTCTTTTTTAGCTTTTTGAAAATATGGAGGTGAACCTCTTAATGCATTCAAAAATTTGTATCCTTCATCATGCCCCTTGTTGCTTTAACTGCCCTGCAGTGAAATGTTTGGTTTTACCCTTGCATTTTCTAAGAGTAATATGTGATTTTCCGAAAAGGATTTTCATTTGCAGCTTCTTAGTTTTATAAAAAATATTTTAAATACACATTACATCGCTGCACGTCTATCCGACCCGCCTTAGTTCTGATTTACAAATATCACTATAATTAATATTGACTTTTCTTTGTTTGTTTTCTGGTCGTCACTGGCCAAGATATATTCCAGGATATGCCAATTCTTCAGGATATTTATCTCTGAAAACGCTCAATGGTCTACTTCCCTCTGCTGGAGCAACATTCAGAATATTCTGCCTCTCATTATCTTCTAAAAAGTCGGTTACTGTCAGCATGGTATCAGTTACACCTGGTGTTTCTTCTTCATCTTCACTAGATTCATTTTCATTATCTAATCTTTCGGAATTAACATTTACATGTCTATCAACGGATTCTGTAAGTGAGTTGTCAGCATTAATTGTACATGTATGCATGTTTTCTGCGTGGTAATTATTGAGCCACTCATTGTTAAATACTATCCCTTCATCTCTCTACAGCGTACTATTGTTGTTCAGCCACTGTGCTGCCTGAATGACTTTAAATGGTCTAACAAAGCTGAACTCTTGTATTGTAACTTTCTTTTCAAATTAATTTTGACAGTACCAGTTTGGCTTTGTAAACGTGGTAACATAGTAGCTGTATTACCTACATCGGCAGGTACATTAACAATATTGCCATGTATTTTAAATTGCATTTCCCTTGGAGCTTGCATTAATTTCTGAAATGCAATTCTTAGAGCTAGCAACCTACATTCTAATTCATTAAGGTGAAACAAATCTGGCCTATCTGGAAATTTCGTTCCATTAGCTATGGCACATGGTGGGATTTTCTTTTTAATCAAATGACTGTGACATGTTCTACAAACCCATTCTTTGCTATTAACACTTTTCATGTTGTACAGATATTTATGAATGTCACAAGTTGACTTTCTCAGTTTATCAGCATTCAGTACACTATGTTCATGCCATAGTTGATCACAGCAAGTACAGATATACAGTGGGCCCTGATTAACTATTTCATGAAATTTTTTAATTGCAAATTCAACATTTTACTTTGATGATCTGTAACTCTGCAATTACTGATTATTTTTTTGCTCTTTTTTGTGGAGAAGCACTGTTTACTCTGTAGTTTTTCTGATATTCATTACGTTTTGCTCTTTTTTGAGGAGAAGCACTGTTTAGTCTAATTTTTCTGATAGTCATTACGTTTGGCTCTTTTTTGTGGAGAAGCATTGTTTGCTCCGTAATTTTTGAGATATTCATTACATTTTGATCTTTTTTCTGAAGAAGCTTTGTTTGCTCTGTACTTTCTGTGATATTTATTGCGTTTTGCTCTTTTTTCTGGACAAACATTGTAATTTCTTTGATATTCATTATGTTTTGCTTTGTTTTCTTGGGAAGCGTCATTTGCCCTGTAAGTTCTTTTGTAATTATTATGCTGCACTTTGTCTTCCAGTGTTGATTTAGATGCCCCATGACTTCTACTACAATCAACCTGCTCAACTGTTCTTTTTTTGCCTTTCTTTGAAACACTTCTAATTTCAATATTTTTTGGGCAATTGAATTCATGACCACTACAGTTTTGCATATTAACTTCATTTGCTGCTGTTATGTTATCTATAGATCTACCAGTGCTAGCAGAATCTTTTTCTTTCGAATAATTTGCTTATGACTTACTGGAATTATTTGTCTCAGTAATGTCACTTTCATCTGATAATTGATTGCATGACGTACGAGATATAGACACATAGTGCATATCGCCTATGTGGCCTGAAGTTCTGATTTGATTCTATGATATAGATCAGGGTCAATAAATGATACTTCATTCTGAATTGTCACATTAGGACCAGGGTTCAATTCAACATCCCCAGACAATAAAATACTTTGTTCAGATAAATATAAGGGATTGTGTATTTATTTGCTCTCTTAAAATACTCACTAAAAAGGCTGTCCTCTTTGGAGAGATCTCTCACTTTCCAGAACTTATAATTTGTAACAATACCATACAACACAGATAAAAATGGAACTAGTGTTTTGATCATTTTCTTTTGCTTTAGTCTTGGTTTTCTACATTTCAGTAAACGAATGATTTTTCTGTTTATTCTAGATGGCTCTCTATCTCTTAATTTACGATTCGTTCGTTTTGAACATAATCGAGAATATCTTAGGTTTTGACTCTGTTCTACTTCATTTAAACATGCATCAGAACCAGGCACAGGTTTCACAAATGTACTTATTGCCCCATTTCTGGGTTGGTTTCGCTCCAAAAGGACTTGTTCTCTTGGATGTTGGAGTTTGGCTGTCTAAGAAAGCTTGTGATCGCCGGTTGGTTTGCCTGTTCCTTGGCAAGGGCAGTGTGTCCATCACTGGCAATATGGCGCTTAAGATCTGCTTCTCCTTGATGGGCACATGACAAGGTACGATTGCAAACATTACAGTGGAATACAGATTTGTCTGAAGTGACGGAAGAAACAAAAGGGTACTTCACTATCCAGTCTTTTTTTAACTTGCTTTTGTATTTTGCCGCTACTGATTACTTGGCCTTCTTCGCAACAGGAGAGTTAGAGTCCGACTCTGAACTGGAATCCGCCATTATGTGTGGACGGTCAACGTTGCCGGTCTGCGGTCAGCATATGTGAACATGTGCAATAGTCATTAAACCCACTGACCAGAGAAACGCTGGCTCTGCACAAGAATAAAGTGTTCGAAGCACGTACAAACCAAACAAGGACTTAAATTATATCATAAAATATACTTTATTATGAAGGAATTTCACTAAAGCAGTAAGGAATCTTAAATGCGTGAGAAATAATAGTTTCAGCGCGAGAGTGTAAGATTGAATTTGATTGCGTGAGTCTCACGCTCTATGCGTGAGACTTGAGAGCTCTGCATTTCTGGGTTTACATGCCCCGAAAAGGAGTTGTTTTGCCCCGTTTCTGATATTGTTTGCCTCTCGAGGAAGTAGTTGCTCAGCTCCATCTTTACTGATGTGATATGCACGAGATGCCCGAAGCAGTTGATTTGTTGCCTTAGTACTGGAGTCAAAAATGGCCCGGATAGATTTATCAGCATGTTGAAAGCCACAGTTTTCTCTGCGACAATAATGCAATCGTTTTAACGGCTTATGGAAGAATGCCAATGGATAAATGCATCCGCCATTACCACCAAACAAATGGTACGATTCAGGCGCAGAGTTGACATAAAAACCTCGTACAGCGTCAAAAAATCTCCAAAACTCTTTCGAAAGAACTATTCGACAGGTGGACATAAACTTGTGCCTGGTTATGAATAATTAGTATTAATAGCGCTCTATAAATGAATTATATTATTATTATTATTGATACAAAAGAGTACAATTAATTGTTAAACAACGATAACTCACCTTCTCATTCCACACTTTGTAGCCGCGAAGGATCGAACCACGTGGAAAGTCGTAGCCTCGTTAGCAGGCTGATCGGCGGACCCGAAAATGTCCGTCCTGCCGAGTGTACCCAAAGATTCAACGCAAAAATAGGACCCTCACTCTTTCACTCACTCTTTCAATGCGATGACATAGTGGGTAGAAGTCTCTACGAGACTTTACCCACAAAAAGCATTTTGTACACTAAGCAGTCAAATTTGTTTCTGCATTTATCAAGCACTTCGAAACGCTTTAGCAGGCCCTGAGGCATTGTCCCGTGCATGTTCTTGTAGTATGTTCAATGTTGTAGTGTTTGGCAATGGCGGAGGATGATGTGCTCAGCTGGCGGTTCTTGGTGACGCTGTGATGGTGATTGGCGCATTCGTGTTGTTGAACAATGAGGGTTTAGTCGTGAAGTGGTATCTGCTGGTTTGAGAATTGATCTCGTTGTGTCCACATCTCTCTAGCAGAAAGGTTACGTGAGCAGATGCGTGTCTTAAGGGTGGTTGTCACTACTGACAGGGTCACCGGAGACACAGACCGGCTAGTGGGTCGAGTCGGAGTGACTCGTTTTCAACCTCTTGAACCACCCTCTCGGCTACGGGGTTCTTGTTCCGATTCTTGGCATTTCCAATCTCTATGGTGATTCTGTGGTGTTTTAGTAGGAGATCTTCTGTTAGTGCTTTGAATCCTGAGGCAGGATCTGTGGATATGACGGCTGACGGTCCATCTAGTGGACGCATTTGGACGCAAAGGCGGATTAGGGCATTACGTAGAGTGTTGTGTCGTTCATCCTCCAGCAGCGTTGTGGCTGTGAAGGAGGTCACACACTCACGGAAAACTAGTATGAGCTGTCTCAAGTGCTTGGTAACATCTGCGGCAAACTATGCGCCAACGGCATCAGGCGGAGGGGAAGATGACTGCTCCTCTTGCATTTTCGGGATTAGGCGCAAGGAACACATTGGTGGCAAGCTTGAGTCACACGGTCAATGGCCTCGTCCATGTCCAGGGCATACAGGTAGCGGTCGGTTACAGCTTTGAGTTGATGACTGGAGGGGGATGATAATGCATTCACGTGTTGGTGCGAGAGGCTGTTCGCGCTTAACAACAAGCGAGCCATTCTTCGCGATGGTTGTTACGTTGAGTAGGCTTAGCCACAAGTTGCCGATGAATCCCAAAAAAGTTGCCAAAAACTTGCCAAAATTTTTCTGCTTTTCGTACCTTTTTTGGGGTGTTAAAGATTAAAAATTCGCACATTGCTTCTCATCAAAACTTTATTTGTCAACGTCCAATGATAATATCAGAGATTCTTTCCATTTCACTTGATCATCAAATAGTCTATCAGAATGACATGAACAAGACTTAATTATCATCACCTTCCCATAAATCGAAAGACCTCTTGAAGACCAGATATTTATAAGTTTTTTAACGCTATCTAGTCTTTCTATAAAATTCTTGTCATGTAGCAATTTTAAGTCGTACGTATAATGAACTCCAAGAGCTTTAATTGGTTCATTAGGCCATTTTATACCAAATGGTTTGGCTTTATTCTCCCTAGAGGATCCGATCCACATGCCTTCCGTTTTAGTAGTGTTTATCCTGAGCCCTGACGGTTTCTTAAAGACTTCAAGAAGGTCAAAAAGAGCTTGAGCTGAGTTTATGTCAGACAAAACTGCTGTCATATCATCTGCGTATTGGAGAAGCGTTGTTTCTTCATTGCCAATCATAATGCCCCTTATGGCTGGATTTTTCCGAATTGCTATTGCGAGGGATTCAATTGCTACAACAAATAAATACGGAGATAGAGGATCGCCTTGCCTTACTCCCCGTTCCAGTGTAAAATAATCCGACATGAGTCCATTATTAATGACGCAACTTTGTATATTTTTATAGAATGTCTTGACCCATCGAATGAAGTCCGGACCAAAATTAAAAGCCTCGAGACAACTGACGAGAAAGTTCCACTCCAGGCTATCAAATGCTTTTTGAAAGTCTATAAATATCAATAAACCGGGAACATTTTCTTTCAGAGTTAAGTCCATTATATCGAAAACGGATCGTACTGTTTCACCAATGTATCGATCTTTAACATAGCCAGTTTGATTATGATGAATAATGTTGGGTAAGACGTTCTTAATTCTGGTCGCTATAACTTTTGACATAATTTTTGCATCGACATTAACAAAAGAGATTTTTCTCCAGTTTTCAAGTAATAATCGATCCTTCCCTTTCTTTTCAATAAGGGTTATAACCGCCTGTTTTTGAGAGCGTGACATCTCACCTGTTTCGAAACATTCATTAACACATTTCGTGAAAGGTTCACTTGTAACTGACCAGAATTTTTTATAAAATTCTACTGGAATTCCGTCGTTCCCTGGAGATTTGTTGTTTTGAAAATCTTTTAGCACCGCGGCACATTCCTCTGGAGTTATTTTACCCTCACACGATAGTTTTTGTTCTTCAGTAAGTCTAGGAATGTCTAAATTACTCAAGAAGGATTCAGCTGTCTGCGTACTATCAGATCTTATATTCTTACTTGTGTATAGATCTTGATAGAAACGTTTTTGTTCCGAAAGTATATTGAAGGGATCAGTTTTTATCAAGCCGCTAATTTTCAATCTCCGCATGTGCTTTTTAATATGGTTTCTTTTCTCCAAATTAAGAAAATATTTGCTACTTCTTTCGCCATGTTCATGCCAGCGAGCCCGCGCACGAATCACAATTCCGTGGACTTTTTCTTCATAAAATAGTTCAAGATTTTCCTTGGCCGAATTAAAGGCATTAACATTTGTGCTATTAGGATCTAAATCAACATTTTGCTTTGCTTTGGCGTCATCATTCTGGAGAGTGTTTTCTTTATCATTTCTTTCTTTTGCCTTACGTTTCGAATGCTGAATTGCATTAATTCTAATGTTATATTTTATCCAATCCCAGATATTTCGATTATCCGACAGTTCTTTATAACCCTCAGCTAACCACTCTGGAATTTTAACTGTAACATCGTTAATATAATCATCATCTTCTAAGAGGGAGAAGTTCATTTTCCAATAGCTGGGACCTTTAATATCATTGACATTGTTACAAAACTCTAAAAGGATTGCGGAATGGTCCGCTTTTATAGCTGGGATTATATCTGTCTCTGTTACTGAATCATATAAATTGTTAGAAATTAGCCAGTAGTCCAAACGACAGAAGACCATTGGAGAGTTCTGGCCCCAAGTAAAACTTTTTTTGTGGGATTTTTAATTCTCCAAATGTCAACAAGGTCAAGCTCATCTTGCAAACTTTCAATAGTCCTCACAACCGATTTTCTCGGTGTTACAATACCCCCTTTCTTATCCAAGAATGGATTTAGAGGGCAGTTGAAATCTCCTCCCATCTATTTTCTTTACGCAATATAGACAGCAACGTGTTGAGAAATTTGATGATACATGTATCTTTGTTGGGTGCGTAAATATTTATCAACACATACATTTTGTCTTTGATTTCCGCTTTTAGGATTATATAGCGTCCCTGGGGGTCCAGGATTTTGGAGTGAAAGACACAATCAACACCTTTCTTAAGCAGAATAGCCACTCCACATGAATTTGGGCTTCCATGTGACAAGATGATCTCGCCTCCCCATTCATTCTTCCATTGTGTTTCTGTGTCACTTTTTGAGTGGGTTTCTTGTAAAAAAGTGAAATCTGTCTTTTGCTTTCGACACCACCTAAAAATCATTCTTCTTTTCAGAAAGTTGTTAATGCCCCTTACATTTAACGAGACTAGCTTACATGTATCAACACCCATCTCTTAAAAATCTGATATCAAGAAAATGGCGAATACCAACGAGATTGTAGAAGAATTCAATGACCAACAAACTGAAATGCATACTACCAACTAGTGCGAACGTAAGAAATAACGTGTTGAATGAGTTGCCCTTCACTGGGCTTCTGTGTTCATTTACAAAAACGAACAACATACCATTAGTGTACACCGCAAAAGAAAAACAAACACCGAGCATTACGCTAAATAAACGGCAAAATAACAAATAATCTTTGGACAACGAAAGAAAAACTCTACTGCAT
>OX419343.1:15668327-15680827 GCA_948470475.1 Galaxea fascicularis | reverse complement strand
ACATTTATATCTATATATGCATAATTAGTTGAGCAATTAAGACTTTGTATTACATGCATATTGTGAAACGCGGTACACTCCTATGTTACTTACACTCTTATGATAACAACGCTTTACTAAATCAACAAGATTTTAATTACAGACTAACAATACATCTCTAATTACAAACCACACTACAACGTTGAATTAACACTAGTTAATGAACACTAGGACGATACGGAATACTGAGACCGAAAAACTAAAACAAAAAACTAAATTAAAACATGACAAAATAGAAAATTTCGTGACACAGCGTGGCGGGCTTTTTCCCGCCATTATGGTCGGTGACCGGTGGGGACAAGTTTTTTCGCTCGGTGAGCTTTTTTTTTTACCGATGAATCACAATCCAAATCATCATCTGCATAAAGACTGACATTGTCATCCGAATTACAGTCCTCAAATCGTTTACGAGGTGGAGAACAATCGTCTTCAAATTGGGACAATTCATCAAACGAGTCGGGCGATGTTCGTTTTGGCGGTCGTTTCGCCGGTGGTGAATTTTCTGAGGTTTTGCTGCGCAGAATTGCACATCCTTTCCAAAAGGCTTGACAGTTTTGCCATATTTTGGTTTATGTGCCCAAGAGTTTTCTCCAATCCAGTGCTTTCCGCCCGTAATCCGACAGTAAGGGAAGGATTCTCGTTGGTTTGTAATTGTTCAGTTCCCTCGTCGTTAGAGTGGATTTAACGGGAGCCACTGTTCTTTGCCATCCTTGAGAAAGGAAAAAGATTTCGAACAAAGATGAAAGAATATTGTACGTACCTCGTGCCAAGACGCTTATTGAGTTCTAAGTAATAAACAGCCCAAAGTGAAAAGATTTTCGAAGCTTTCGTAAAGTAACGTGTGAAACTGACCAGCAATGCGAAGCACTGAACGGCTCTGCGTATGCGCATCTCATGTGACTCCGTAGTGACAATGACTGATTGACAGGATAGAATCGTGCTTGAACGACGAGAATGTTCGAAGTATCGACGTACCTGTGTGAAGCGAGTGGCTTTGCCTGGAAATTATCGTCTAATGTCCCAGTTTCTTGGCGTAAGTTCGAGGCCGCTGCCACCACGCCAGTAAATAAAGCAGAGGTATATCGATGACACGATTCGTTACGCAACTGGAACCTTTAATGAGTCTAAGCGATCACAGAACGAGTTGATATACACCAGAACACGAGGGCTGAAGGGGAGAGTCTCTACTGCCCCTGTCTGTAACTAATGTACTACTGACTGAATCAGTTACTAAATCACAATGTACATTTGAAATGTCTGTATCTTGGCTCAAATTTGGGACTCTTGGCCCGACATTGATTTTATCTAGCAAAACACCATTATCTTTGCTGTATTTTATTAGCTGATTATTGTAGTTTCCACTTATATTGAACCATGTAAAACTCATTAATTATTCTGTTCAGTCCTACAGCATGCTCATGGTTTTTGGGGAACATAATCGGTGGTATGAATTCTGTAACAAAATTTTCAGGCTTATTGTTCCCTTCATCTTTCACTGGACAGGATAGGATAGGAAAGGATAGGATAGGATAGGATAGGATAGGATAGGATAGGATAGGATAGGATAGGATAACTTTATTTATACACGGTAAACTCATCAGTCAACTATAAAAACCTACCTATTTACAGAAGTATTGTAAATTATGCAAAGATTGAAACTACATTAATCTAAATTTACTCTAATTATCAAATAAATATAACTATAGTATTAAATGACAAAATAAAATCTGCTTTACATGAGTGCCGTGTTTAAAAAAAAAATTCTAAATTTAAGTTGATGAAAAGAGACGCTCGCAGCCAGCCTGGAACGCTCTAAGGGAGTCAGCCTGCCGCAACTCGATTGGTAAACTATTCCAAAGAACTGCTCCAGAGAAGCTGAAGCTATTTTTCATATAATTTGTGTGTGGTTGTGGAATAGCTAGTTTGCCCTCTGTGTCCCTTAAGGAGTAATTGGAGACGCTACTACGGTCAACAAATTTGGAACTAAGATAACCTGGAGTAAGACCATTAAGCGACTTATATACCATCACAGCCTTATTAATAGTTCGTTGAGAATCAAGTTTTATCCATCCAAGTTTTTGGATAAGGTTTTCAGCGTTGGCATCATAGTTCGAGTAAGTGAGTATGCGCGCAGCGCGATTTTGAAGTTTTTGAAGTTTACTGGCTAGGGTTTTGCCGCAACATCCCCACACAGAATTGCAGTAATCAAAGTGAGGCTGTACTAAGGACATGAAAATTGATCGGAGAGTCTCGTGTGGAACGAAAGGCCTCACTCTCTTCAACGCTACAATACCAGACGCGATTTTCTTGCATAAATTTTCAACATGAACATTCCAGGATAATGTCTGGTCAATGTGAACACCCAGAGATTTCGTAGAAGTAACTTGAGTTATAGGTGCACCGTCAATCATAAGTGAAGGAGGGTTGTGAAAGGTGCTTAGCCTTTGCCTTGATCCGATCAACATAAACTCAGTTTTAGATGCGTTAAGAGTAAGCCTGTTAGCAGTTAGCCATTTATCAACTTTAGCAAGATCCTCATTCAAAACAGCATTAAGATTTTGGATGTTATTACTAGCAAAGGTTATATGTGTGTCATCAGCATACAATCGAGGTTCAGAATTTGATAGACAGTTAGGTAAGTCGTTGATATATATTATAAAGAGGAGTGGACCCAGAATTGTACCTTGAGGTATACCACAAGTAAGAAAATGGTCCCTAGAGAGAGAACCATTTATAAAACATCGTTGTTTGCGGCAGTCCAAGTAAGATCTAAACCAATCGTATGAAGTGCCATGGACACCATATTTCATAAGTTTAGACAAAAGAATATCGTGATCGACGGTGTCAAAGGCTTTCTTTAAATCCAAGAAAACGACTGCGTTTACATTACCTTCAATTGGTCAATATTGTAAGCCCAACTATCTGCAGCTTCAAGTAATGCAGTGACAGTAGAATGAAGAAGTCGAAATCCCGATTGGTGTCTTGAAATGAGTTTATGTATGGTAAGATGATTATAGAGTTGATCATAAATGATTCTCTCAAAGACTTTAGCTACAACCGGAATAACTGAAATTGGGCGGTAATTATTTAGATCTGAACGATTACCCTGTTTGAACAAGGGGACAACTTTCGAAAGTTTCCATTCATCAGGGAAAATTCCAGAAACAATAGATTGATTAAAGATAGTACAGAGTGATTCGGCTATTAAATCGGCACATTCGCGCAAGAGTTTTGCAGATATTTTGTCCAAACCAGTAGATTTTGATTTATATAATCTTAATAAAAGCAAAAGAACTTTGGGGACGCTAGTTGGTTTTAGTTCGAATATGCAGTGACCAGTCTCAGCTAAATAATCCAAATGTGAAGGATTGTCTTCATTGGCATGAATATTATTTGCTAACTTAGGCCCAATGGAAGAAAAATGATCATTAAAGGCGTTTGACAGCTCATGAGAATCATAAACAGAATTGCCACAGGGGAGCTTAATTTCGTTTATGACATAATTGTGTGATTTCCTTGACATAAGCTCATTGATAATTCGCCAGGTGTTACGTGGATCACCTTGGTGCTCATTGAGGGCATGCTTATAATGAAATTCTTTCGCACGTTTAATTTCATTGTTTACCGTATTGCGAAGTTTTTTGAAATTACACCAGTCGTCCGCATCACCAGAACGAGTTGCTTTTAACTTGAGAATATCTCTTGCATGTAAACGCTTTTTAAGTTGCGAAGTAATCCAAGGTGATTTGCAAAGGCGAACACGTTTATTACGTAATGGGGCATGCTTGTCGACACAAAGAAGAAATAGTTTTTTCCAAGCTTCCCACATATCATTTGGATTATCATAATTACCTATGATCTGCCAATTTTGATGCGCTATATCGCTACGAAAATTGGATGAATTAAGATTCTTAAATTTTCTATAGGTAACTGTAGTATGGCCCCTCGAAGGTGAATCAGTAGAAAGCTTACGATAAGCATAAATAAGGCTGTGATCACTTACGCCTATATGAGACACTCCAGAACATACAATCCTATCAGGACGGTTAGTAAAAATGAGATCAGTTAAAGTTGAAGATGATTCAGTACAACGGATGGGATCAGTAATGAGCTGCTGCAGGCTGTAAACGTCAGCGATTCCAGAGAGTAGATTTGTGTTATGGTCCAATTGAGGAGCAGCTAAATTGCAATTCAGATCGCCCATAAGATAGAACTCAACATTCTCGGCGTCAATTTTACCAATGAGCGATTCGATATAAGTAAAGATCTCAACTGAAGAGTCAGGCGGCCTATACCAGGTTACCACGAGATGGCCTAGTGGACTTCTTTTGCGTTGTTCCATTGGGTTTGTTTTTCGATCGTTTACCTTGAGTGCTTCTTTCATGGTTTCCATTCATTGTAACTGATTCCCCAGGAGATTCTTGTTGGTTATTAACAGCATATTCAATCGAAACCTTCGAGCAAGCAGAAGGCTCTGTAGAGAGAATTCTAAGGGATTCTAGAAGACAAACCTTTTATTCTTCCATCTTTTTTATTTTGTCCTCATACGTTGCACACTTCAGTTTGTATTGGTTGAGTTCGCGTTCAATTGTCGACGCTTGTTTGGCGGGGGATTTGAGTTGGGAATTAATAGATTCAACCGCAATCCAAAGCTTGTGTATCTCGTTTCTGTAATTACAGCTCTCCGATGGCGAGTCTGTTTTATCTAATTCTGTATCTGAAGAACTGAATCGCTGTTTTGAATCAGCGAACTCGGCCTTTATCCTCTGTAATTCGTCTCTCAGTGACTGACATCCAGTACAGCCTTGGGTGTTTTGACCATTTTGACACGAAGAGTTCGTATCGTCTACGAATCTGCTACTGCTTGGTTCACTTTGATTTCTGCTGATACGGTTAATCGATTGAGATTCACTATGTTCATCAGGCATAACAAGCGCTGCTGAATGGTTATGCTGGGCTCCCTCGTTGTTGTTTAGATCAGTCAAAATACAAATTTCGTCCGCGGAGTTTTGGCGGTTAAGTGAGGCGCAGGGTTCGCCGCCATTTTCTTGTCGCCTTTGAAAGGAGTTTGTTCTGAGATTAAAGACGTCGAGGAGTCGGTTTCTCATTTCACTACAGGCTTTGCCTTGGACATGGAGAGTCTTCGTACTATAGTAGAAGAGATAACTAGAAGAGATAACTAGTTCTGGGGCGTTATCTTCATCCTCGTCGTACGATAGTATTCTGTCTTCAATAAATTTTCCAAGGTCGTCGGCATTTCCATTCCATAAAAACCTCTTTTTGCTCGAGTTGTAGTCAAGAAACTGATCAAGTTCTGATAGATGTTCAATTTGGGGAAGAAATACAGGAGCTAAGGAAGGTTGCATATGATGATAAAACTATCTCTCTTTCCATTACATTATATGATCTTAGCAACTTTGAAATATGTTTTATACAGTTTTTGTTGTTGAGCTTTATTAATTGCTGATGTTCTTAACAAAGTGCCTAATATAGTAACTCCTATGTTACGCATTTCGATTGATGTGTTACCTGCTATTGGCCCGATTTATACTACAGACGGATCATCCGTCTGGGACGAACTTGGGCAAAGAACGATAGTTCGTCTGATAATTCGTCTGCGTATAAATACGGGCAAACAGACGGATTATCCGTCCAGACGAACTATCTGGATAATTCGTGTTCATCGACGATTCAGTTATCTCGATCGTTACGGCTCTTCCGACACGTTGGGTCACATGATTGTTTATGGTGTGAAAAGTTACATGGCAAACGTTGACCCAAACGTATATGACACACTTTATACTGTTGACAATGGCCAAATGATAAAGGAAACTAGCATTAATTTAAATGGGCACCGACTGTGTGGTTCAATTCATCACATCCACGGCATCTTGAATACGAATAATGGCAAAATGTTTTCCTTGAACGGTTGTGACAAAACAATAAGTCCAAACAATAACTGCCCATTGACAACCAAAGCCATGAATTTCAATGTAAAATTCTCCTACCGGGCTTTATCCTTAAAAACAAAACATGGTTTTATGTTAAATCAAACAGCAAGTTACAGCTCAACTCAAGCTACTCAACTTCAGACGATAAATATTAACCTGTCATTAACATTTGGTCATATGGCTATTGAATTCACGACAGAGGTTAACAATGAAGAGATTTTACTGTTCATTGAATACGGAGCACCGTAAATTAATATAAATATATGATATCATGACTGAAAAAGACATCTCCCATTTCCATCATATTGACCAGAGCATCAATCAGGAAAAACTATCTGAAATCAAAGCGTTGGATAAATTTTATCATCATAAGTTCTGGTGTTACAAAAAAGGCTTTCAAATATTTCAAGTGATTAAACCTGACTGCAAATTTGATTTCAGTAGGATTGATTGGTAGTGGCACAATAGCCAGCGGAATAATGCTTAATCCCATTGTATTAGGTGCTATTTCTGGAGATGGTTTAGTGCTCAAAACATTCGCCGCTATTAGGGATTACAAAAAGAAAACTGAAATGTCCAAATTCGCTTACACAACTTATGAAGAAGTCTTGGTTCGATTTTGGGCTTCTCCAAGTGGGTCTGAATTCAACCATACGCAATTTATTAATGAAATGAGACTGATCGATGTACTGATAATTGCTCTATGTCCGCTTTCTGATAAATTTGAAAAACAGTACAACAAAAAAGTAAACTGAGTAAACTGAAAATCACGCAATGATTTTTTTTAATGTCATGCTTAATTAAACCTTGAGTCTTGTCCCACGGCTATTTTGTAGCCAGAAGGAAAGGATTCGTTTCTGAAAAAGACAGAAAGCTACGCCTGAAATACGTTCGAAAGATGAAACGTGAAAAAGCAGAGTATAGACGAAAAAAGGGGAGGGCCTGAAATTCACGGCGAATGACAGCAAAGACTTGGCTGGTGGACGTCGGTTACATTTAATAGTAGCTATCGCTTACGAAAAAATGAATGGGCGGTTTTTCGCACAGTTTATTCGGGAACGTTTTAACATCGCGTTTGCACGCTCTGGGCCGAAAAGGAACGGAAAACGACTTTTCATCTTGGACAATGATCCCAGTCAACGGAGCAAGGTCGCAGAGAGGGCCCCTGAGGACATTGAGGCGGAGTTATACGAGATACCCGCCCGTTCACCGAATATCAACATCATTGAATCTATTTTCCATCTCTTAAGGATGGACCTCGAGGACGAAGCAATCTGCGTAAACATTACATCTGAGACATTTGAACAATTTCGTGACCGCGTCTTCAGGTCTCTCGAGAGACTTCCTGTCGAACTTATTGATCGCACCATTGAAAGCATGAATGGCATGGATTGATGCCATAATTTATTCCAAAGGTTACCGAACCAAATATTAGGAAATTGTGTCCACGTATTGGAAGTCAGTTAGTGTTCTTTATTTATGAAATTATGTTGCGTAACAGGCATAGAGCACTTGCTGTATTAGCATAACTAACGGTTCTCAATGACAATTCTCAGCTTAAAACTTTAAACTCTGTCTATGTATTTGCTAAACCTCACATTAAAGACATGTTGAAGACAAATGTATTTGCCTTTCGGCTTTCTACACTACCACTGCAAGGAAAATCTTAACTTTAAGCTCTGCAAGCAAAGTTCTCACTTAGCATTCCTTAAGTAGTGTTTTATAGTTAACTCTTTCACCTTGAATCAACTGAGAAATGTCGTATTCTCTGTCAGCGTGCCTTTTACGGAGCAATATCGAAGAAATATGATACATTTCCATTTACAGATGTATTTTAGTTCGGTTTTACGGGTTATACTTTCTTAACATTGACAAAAGAATCTCTTTTTTTTCACCGAGAACTGAGCGGGTGAAGCCAGAGAAACGTTGACGTCACTGGGTGTCATTGTTTACATTTGTCGAGATAAAACGAGCAAAGCAGCGTCCGCATGGAGAAAACTGTCGTTGTTGTTCCTGCGGGATTTTTTTCCAGAAATGAAAAAAACGCCAACGGACATCCGTCATTTCTGTATTCGTTCGGTCCACTGCTCCCCGCGAATCAACAACATAGGAGCGTCAGCCGTTGCGAAGAAAGGTGTGTCCACTGTCAAGTCTAAATCCCTCTGAGAAAACGTTTTAGGGGCTGGGAGGTGAACCACGTCTCCTTCAAGCGCCTGCAAAAGATCGGCCCTGGCAATACGTTTTGGGTCCCTCCTAAAGTCATTTAAGAAAATAACTTCGGCTTGCTCTGCCCCTATCCAGGCGAAAGAGCCCGTGGCCGGATTCGAAAATGTGTTGAAAATAACTTTCAGTGGCGAGAGAATAAAGGTCTTGCCACAGTTTGAGCTTCCATGGACATAAAAATTGTGGAATTTTCCTTGTCCCTTGGATAGAGCTTCGTACACGGCTCCGCAAAAAACCTTTGGCGTAGTTTCTTGGTTTGCCAGAACCTGGTGAGCTGCCTCGAACCATTCTCCCACACGCCCTATAACGCATTCGCCCTCTTTGGCTTCTTGTAAGATTTGCACTCCTCTTTTCTGAACGGCCCATCAGCGATTCAGCGGTAGAAAATTCTTTCGCTATTGCTAGGGCTTGGTCGAGAGCTTTATGGCGACGGTTAGCTATGAACTGCGCCAAACAGAGCTTCTCCTCTCGTTCTTGAGCCGTTGCGAGGCAAACCAACTCCAGCCTGGTGGTAATCGATTTCGCTTGAATGATTTCACAGACTCCGCAGACAGTCAATCGTTCTTCGTCTCCTTTCTTCTTTATCCCAGCAGAAACTTCTTTCGCGTTTCGCTTTTTGCCAGCAATCGCTGCCTCTGTTTTAGGCTCTGTGGTCAAGTCAGGAGAGTGTAGCGCCTCAGTATCTTCTTTGGTAACGTATTTATACGCGCTATAGTAACCGTTATGGTGATCACTGAAGTGAACTTGAATGCCGAATTTTTCGTTCAAGTACTTCTTAACCTGTAGCCACCGACCTCTCTTTTCTAATTTCAGAGCCATCTGAATATGATAATAGTTAAGATCATCACCGCTTTCAAACCGTAAAGTAGTTTTCCTTTTCAAAGGGGAAAATACTTTAGTTGTCGATGACAAACACGCCAGTTTTGTTATCGACAAATCACTTTCTCCCGTCCGTGAGCAAGTCATTGATCACTTTAGTCTATTTCGCAGCGACGCATGTTCAATGTCACTCGTGGCCGTCATTTTCTGCCCGGTGTACACATGCGTATTACAAGCAAGTTTCAAAACTCCCTCAGGGCGTACAGGTTATCGGTAACTAAACACTTCGTGTGTCACGTGGAAACGCATTTCCTAGCACTAATAGTGTCCAGTAGTAGTCGACTGAAAACATTTGTCGAAAACAACTATTAAATGTGCTAACGCAAAATATCTTTTGAAAAACCATTTAAAAGGGTTGGGGTTACTAGCTCAAATTGAAGAGATTTCATAAACGCGAGCCGGTAGCCCCAACTCTTATACTACTGATGTCTGAATTGGGTCAGAGTTTCTAGTTTTCATTACAGATTTATGTTTCACTTAAGGTGGCATATTGGTTGCTGCTTAGTGTCTTGTACATTAAAGTTAGTCCATTCACTTTCCTTCTATGCTCCAATGTTGGCCACTTAAGATGGTTTAGCCCTTAGGTAAGACATCCTTCCTGTCTTGAATATGTTTTAGTAGCAAAACGTGCAGTACGTCGCTGTACTTGTTCGAGCCAGGATTTTTTATACATCCTATATATATAAGGATCCCATGCAGTGCTTCCGTATTCTAGGATAGGTCTCGCTAAGGAGGTGTATGCCTGCGCTTTAACTCTTTCTGGACACGAGTGGAGATTCCTTTTAATACAGCCTAAAGTCTTATTTGCTTTTTTCTTCACGTACAAGATATGGGTTTTCCAGTTAAGTGTTTCTGAGATGATAATGCCCAGAAATGGTTGGTGGTCAACAGCTGTTAGTGTTTGACCTGGCATGGTGTAATGGTGTCTAATAGGGTTCTTGATCCTATGAATCCGAAGAACATAACATTTAGAGGGATGGAAGTTCATTTGTCATTCCTCTGCCCAGGTAACAAGACTGAAGATGAAGAGCATCACTCACATTATGGACAAGGCCATACAGGAGGGTGTCATCAGCAAAAAGTTTCAGGTTGGATGAGATGTTATCGCCCATGTCATTAATATAAAGTAAAAAGCAAAGGGGCCCTAAGTCTGTTCCTTGTGGGACTCCTGACTCAACATTTGACTTGTCACTATGTTCACCTTCAAGTACCACTTGCTGAGGTCTGTTTAACAGCCATGATTGCATCCAGTTTAGATGGTGGCCACGGATGCCATAATATTCAAGTTTTAGGAGCAGACGCTTGTGCGCAAGTGTCGAATGCCTTTGAGAAATCCAATATCAAAAGGTCAGTTTGGTTTCTGTAGTTAATTGAGCGTGCCAAGTGTTCTATTGTGTAAATAAGTTGTGTCTCACATGAACGATTACTCCTGAAGCCATGTTGATGATCAACCAACACATTATGTGCATCCAGGTGTGTCATGATGTGTCGAAACGCAACATGTTCCAGTAATTTGCACGAAACAGATGTTAAAGAAACAGGTCGGTAATTATGCGCTTCCGTTCTTGAGCCTTTCTCTTGTATACTGCTATGATATTTGCATGTTTTCAGTCAGCTGGGACAGACCCAGGGTCAATTGATTCTTGGAAAATGAAGCATAAACAGGGTGCAATAGCTGATGCAGCCTCTTTAAGGACACGCATTGGAATCAAGTCTAGTCCTGTTGCCTTGGATGGATTGATTCCCTGGAGTAGTTTAGTAACACCATTAACGTCTATTGTAACATTTTGCATGTCTGGGATATCACTGTAACCCAAAGTTGGTAATACAGGGTTCTCATCTGTAAAGACACTATTGCACTATCACTATGGTTTGAACAGCATTGGTCGAACAAAATTGAGGGACTCCTTTTAAAGGCTAGAAAAGTAAGCTGTGCGAGTCGATTCAATTGAGTGAACAACGGGAAATAAACGTTTGATGTTTCTCTGAACTGATCCCGTGTTTACTGTCTAAATCGGCTTAAAATAACTACTAGCTAGCTAACGTTTAAAATTGCGAGTTGGAAGTGCGTTCAAATATGGCGCGTCATTGCTTAGTTAGTGAGCCGTTGTTCGGAGCAGAGGGCTGCATAACATGGACGTCAAAAATTACCATATCTTTTCTGAAAAATCACTTAGTCGTTAAATGGGAATCATTGATCAGCAGCCCGCCAACTTTCAAACTCACAAATCAGATGCTTGACGAAGGTTAACGAAGTAGACAATGTCCGGCAATGTGGGAGTAACTGCTGAACATCCCGCCACTTCCGGCCACTATTGTGTTCTTGTGGCGGCACCGCTCGAAGAACGAGAAAGATAGAAATGTGTTTGCCAAAACAAACCGTACATTCCTGCCCAAGCCATCGTTTGCATTCCAAGAATGAAGATAGCTTCATTCCCAAGAAAAATCGTGTGCGATCTGAGAACGACGGTTAATAATATTCAAAGAAACTTTCAAGTTGATGAGCAGAACCTTATTCCCTACGGAGAAAAAGAACGCGTTCATCTTAACAGTCTTAACCAATGAGACTCGTCCCGTTGACGCTCATTTAAATAAAAAACACAATATGATATTTCGTTAACTGCAAGTAAATGTCCCGAGAACAATGAGTATTCTACGCGATGAGAAATGAGGGGTAACCGACTCCATTTTGGAGAGACCGTGCCCGGATGAACACCCTAAATCTGAAAAAATCGGGCTTCGTTAGCGAATAAGGCCAGAGTCTGCAAGCCCAAAAATATTGCAATTAAGTCTATGAAGTGAAATGTTCTCTGCCAAATATTGTTTAAGTGGACCTATTAAGTGAATTTAGTTAACTGGTGAGGTTACTTAAAGAACAAGTTCGTATTTAGCAACCATAGTGTCACTCACCTTGCAGCCTCAAGATGGCAAGATTCGATGTCCCGTGGACAGAAATCTTGAATTTTTTAACTTCCCACATTGATTTTTTTGTTAATTTTTGGACAATGTGGAGATAATTGTAAATAAAATCTATTTCTGGAAAGAAAAGTAGGGGTCACTGACCATTTAAGACAGTAAACTGAAGGCGAGGGGAACGCAACAGCTACCATCCTTTTACTTGCTTAGCTTTCTTCCTCAGCGCGCGCACTCGATGGCTGACATCAGGTGTGACCTTGCGACATGGATTTCGTGTGCAGTAGGGACGCGCTTGAACAATTAGCTAAGCAAAATCCTGGAGGGAAACATTAATATTTAACATTGCAAAAGTTATGAGATATGATTAGGAATAATCAAACTGACGTTTTGATGACAAAGTTGTCACGGTACATCAGCAATAAAACTGGTTCAGATGCTGTAAAAGCAATCATGCAACATGCACGTCCTCCAACCTTCTTTTTCATATTTTCC
>OX419343.1:15658327-15663327 GCA_948470475.1 Galaxea fascicularis | reverse complement strand
ATAAACCCAGCCAATGCTGAGAAACATTTTCAAAATACCTCCTATCATATCATACAGAAGAGGGAAATCACTAAAAGACATGCTCGTTAGAGCAAAACTTTGAAGACATATTACAGCGTCGCAACCGCAAAGACACGTAAGGAAGTCAGAGCAGGTCTGTCATGATCTTTAACCCGTTTGGTAAGAGCACAGTGTAGCAGTTATAGACGCTTGATTTTTTCATTGACGGTAAAACCTGACTTTTTAAAAACGATTTATTATCTCGAGAACAATTGCTCACTTTTACTACGTTGCCAGACTGAAAGAAATGAAAACCTTTAACGAGCGGCTTGGCTGTCAATAGCTGCTTTCTAGCGTTGGAAGATTCTATCATGTACTTCCATACGGTGCCAAAATTTACATCAGGTAAATTACTGAGATCGTCATGGTAGCCATCCGTTAGAAAAAGATCAGTGATTGCAGGGTTGATTTCACTATCTGCAATCCCCATCAAGACTTTCTTCCGCGCAAGATGAACACCACCATCTGGATCTCTTAACTTCTTTAAGTGCAGTCCTCCACAGACATGCTATACCTGTAGCATGCATAAACAATAAAATGAGCTTAACGCAGTTACGCCAGAGACAATATTTTCACATAAAATATGAACAATAATATGACAAATGTCTTAAATATTTTCGAAATACCGAATCAAGCAAGTGAAGTGAATAAGATCGTGTGTACAAGTATTTAATAAAACAACATCGTGCAAACAAACCTTTCAGTGACGAGTACGGCTTTTTTGCCGCTAGTTTTCACTCCCCTGCATAACAGCCATCCTCTTAGCTGAGGGACAGTACGGCGTTTCCTCTGGGTAGTTTCGCTCCAGGAATATCTTCTTCCGTTAAAACAATTTGTTTTACACTTTCTTCACAAGTGCTTTCTTTAGTCGCCATCTTTAAATTTACGCGTGTCCACCCAAATGATCCCAGAAGCCCATTGGAACTGAGTTCGTGCCCATACTCCTCATAGTTTCCGGAGCGAGGAATTCGTCTTTATTTCATGTCAAAATGTTGCATGACATCGTAAAGTTCAATCAGGAGAACAGCAGGGATAAGGTGGGGAAGAAGAGAGTTGTTTACCACAAGCTGAATCTGACAAGAAGAAAAATCCGTATCTGTCACGGGACCTTGGTGGGTTCATCACGTTGTCACGTTCACAACCATCAAGGGTTTGATCTCTGAAAATGGCGGACCTCTCGATGATCCTCATAGTACTGTTCGCCTTTGTGGTTGTTGTTGTGATTTTAGCAAGATTCGTGAAGAGTGTAGCATTGTCTAGTTGGTACAAAAGAAAATTTGCCAAGAATCAGGACAGGTGGGCACAACGGACAGGCTTAGTTTTCCAACCTGTGAAGCGAAAGCTTTTCGCTGATCTGGGCGAGCATTTAAAAGTGATGAATGGCGATGTTTTGGAAATTGGAATTGGTTCCGGACAAAATTTTCATGATTATCCTGAAGGTACCTCGCTCATAGCGGTTGATTGTAATGTCCATACCGAAAAACTTCTTAAGGAAAACTTGGCAAAAGCTGGTAACAGAGTCCACTTGAAGAAGTTTATTGTAGCATCTGCTGAGGACATGAGTTGCACTGGGAAAGTTGGTGTGCAGGACAACTCTGTTGCTGCTGTAGTCTGTACGAAGCTCCTGTGTTCCCTTAGCGATGAACAAATAAAGAAAACTCTTCGAGAAGTGAAAAGAGTTTTGATGCCTGTAAGTGTATTAAGTTAATTAGCTTATATGAAGTATAGGATTAGTATAGTATCAGTTGAGAGGATTGATGCTGGGTAAATGCATTGCGTTTATTTTGTCCTGTTTTAGTTAGCCGTGTATATCACTTCCAGGTCTTCCAGAAGTAGTTTGTCTGGGTGTCGAGTATCCTTTGGTTAAGAATTTTAAGTTTTGACATTAAACTTTGTTGAGGAAAACCGAGTTTGGGTTATCTTAGGAAAGTGTTGTTCATTATTTATCTTGATACCCACTGTTGGTCAAATCTGTTGACCACACTGCAGCACAGCCTCAGTACAATAAAGAAAACCAACATGTTCTAGGTGGCACATTACAATATCAAAGGATTCACACTACTGCTGGTTATATAATAAGCTGTATTATGCAGGCATTTTGATTGGTTCATACTTATGATCTATCAGAGGACAGATGCATAGGTGACATCATCACTTAAAACTTTTTCTCTTTGTTTTTCTAAAATAGTGGAAAGTTTTGAAAATTTAGGGGACATTTCACCAGAATGGGTGAACAAAGACACAGGCTGTAGACAAATTCCAAAAGAAACAAAAGGGAAAAAAAGACATGTTTCTTTGTATAAAATGACTTAAATACTCTCTGTTGAATGGCATACTTTGCCCGCATTTCTTATTGTTTTGGGATCAACTGTTAATGGTGATTTATATGTGAGAGAATGGCGAATGGCATATCACAGTCAAATATTTCGTCAGGTACAGTGCTTTATGTTGCAAGAAGGCTATAGCTTCTAACAGGACACAATTACAGGTGTGTGGTCTGTCCATGTTTTTAGTGTCTGAAGGATTTGAAACCTCTCATTTGATTGGCATCATGGAGGTGTTGTTCAACAACGATGACACTGCCTGTGATCACTTTTTCCACAAGGCCAATGTAATATAAACAAGTATAAGAAATGCAAATGCATGACTATGCAAAAACAATGTGCAGATAAATTTAAGAGGCCATGTTTTCGATGTTCTATTTGTAGGGTTAGGGTTAGGGTTAGGTTAGGGTTAGGATTGGGCTATCTGTAATAATACTCTGTGCTCAATCTTATGGAATTTCCTTATAAGTGGACAACAACACAGGTATGGGTGTATGTCGTACATCTCTTAGTACTGTGCTCGTTTCATGCTAGTCATTGTGCAGTTGGCTCTATTTGCCTTTGTTCAGCCTCCCTCCCCCAAGTCAACAATGAAAATAAATATTTTTCTGGGCAAAACTGGTCAGTCAGTTGGTAACCCCGTTTATTGATGTTTTTTTTTTACTTAAAACTAGTAAGCAACAATCAGTAACAGATATACCAGTAGTCAACTTTGTTTATTACTCAGCCAGTTTTTTCTGATCAGACAGACTTTATCAGGGATTTAACAAGATGGATAAAAGAACTAGTTTTGTACTAAATGGTTGCAGTATAAATCACATTCAAATTAGGGTGTGAATGGCAAAAAATATCCACCAGCAAATATGTGTAGGATATAATAAATAAATTCTGTGTTACCAAATGGGGTCAAAAGAAGACTGATGAACAACTTTACTCTGGCAAATTAATTTCCTTCACCCCTTCTTCAGAAAATCGTTTCAGATGTACTGTTTATGTGTAATGAAGTCTGTCTTGAATCCTACTTTTTCACATTACAACACCAACAAAACAGCAACAAAAACAGCAGGAAAAGTGTAATCACCTCACCAGTTGCTCATTCAACTGAGCCTGGCCTGGGAGGTCAGGACAGGCTTTTTTGTTGTTTTCAAACTTGATTTGCTGCATATCTTTTTTACAGGGTGGACGATTTTTTTTCTTGGAGCATGTATTAGGTCAGTGTCTTTGTATTGTAAATCCTCAAAGTTTAGTTCCCCAGGGTGCTTAGTTAAAACTTATGATAAGATGGAGGCACTTATTTGAAGGGGGTGGTTTTTCCCAAATCTTGGCCAGATATGGTTGTTTTTTGTAATAGAGCATTTGCATGTAACAACAACATAAATATTGCGGGTTTTTTTTTATATACAAAGCTGATCCCAACTAGGAACACAGTTGGTACTGGTAATTATTTAATTTTTCTCTCTTGAAGAACTATGTTATGTATCTTCACTGTCATCTGTTGTGATAGTCAATGGCCAATGCTATACATTCATTGTTATCTCAGTACTCCTCAAGCTTTAGGTAGCACTCTCTCACTTCACTCTATTCCAACCCTCTGCCCCAAAGAAAAGCAACTGAGTGTTGCGTGCCATCAAAGTTTGAAGAGGACTATTAAATTCCTGTACTCTCTGCACACCACACACACACACTGTTTTTTTTATCAGATAATATTACTCTCTGCTAATTAATTGTCAAAATATCTACCTTACATTTGCTTTACTTTTATCAGGTAAACCATGGACTGTCCAGTATGTCCTTCAACAAGTTGTCTCTAAGTTACAGTTGTGGCCAACCTTGTTTAATGGATGTCGATGTGACAGAGAAACACTTACCTGGATTAAGGATGGAGGATTTAAAATGGTGCAAGCTAAAAAAACATGGGTGAATTGGACCCCAATAATGTTTTCAGGATCAAAGAGCATTTCCTTGGGTTGGTTTATAAGAGTTATTTTGTGGTTTGTTTGCTCATTACTTGCTGGTTTTGCAGAAAAGGAGCAATGCACTGTCAAGAAAACACAATAATAACAATTATATGACACTGTTGCTGTACTTAGTGATAGTCAGTCAGCCACTCTACTAGTTTCATCTTCCTTCATGTAGTAACATGGGAACATAAAGTCAGAGCTATTGAAAGGAGAGGATAAGAGGGTGTAAAATTAATTATTATGATAGTGCTGAACTGTTGAAAGTTGAAAGTGGGTTCAAGAACTGAGATGGTACATGTAGGAGATAAGGGAAAATAACTGATAGACTTTCAATACCACTTATACCTTTTAATATTTCTACTGGTGAAACTAGATTTATCAAACAATGCTTTTTTTTTATTTATAAACAATAGTTTTTTTTCTCAGCATTTGCTCTAGAGCACAAAGTTTTTAATCATCATGACCAAAAGAAAAAAAGAAAAAACAACAATGACCATGAAAAACGGTTTGATTGGGAGATAAAAGACTGAACAGATTGAAACAAGTTTACATTAAGGAGGTCAATTTTCCTCTTGTCAGAAGCAAAAAGCCATTTATCTCCTAACAAGTGTGCAGCAGAGGCAAAGAGAGTTTCGTGCAGAGCAGCAAAACTCAG
>OX419343.1:15648327-15653327 GCA_948470475.1 Galaxea fascicularis | reverse complement strand
TGAACCATATGACATACCCGAGTTGTTCTTCTTCTTGTTCTTGTTCTTTCTAGCAATTGCTGCTTGTTTCCGTCTTTCATTTATACCACGGTAGTGATCTAGATGCCACTCCACCTCTTGGGCAGGCAGCAGAAGTTTCTCAGCCAGCTCTTCTACTGGAGTACCTTTGGGGTAATAGAAGACTGATTAACTGAATGGTCATTGATATTATTGGCTGCTAAGTATATTGTCATATTACTCACTGTTAGTTTTAGCTGCAGCCTTCAACTCTACACTAGGTGGTGACATCATTCTGTTTTCATCGTTATCAGTACACAGCAAGTCTTCGGGCTTCATAAAGCTTCCAGGCCTTTTTGGGTCAGGGACAGGAATTGGCAACCAGGTAACTGAGGGTCCACCTTCATACCATTTCATTTCACAGCTGGTTTCACCATTCTTGCATCGTGGATGAATACATTCAGGTTCCCCACAGAGAGTTAAATGGAAGATGTAATTGGATGGTACAGTCTTGCTCATGTGCCGATTACGTACATCCCAGATTTCTTGAAAATATCTGTGAAGGTCTGGATCACTGGTTCTAAGTAGCTCTTTGTCCTTCTTGTTGCCTTTGAGAAAGGTGAGTAGCTTTTGGCGGCGTGACATATCAGACTCTGCCCCCTTGAAGGGTTGAACTGGGCTTCCACAGCAGCTGGACCCTTGGACACGGTCAATGTACACCTCAGTGGCAATTTCCAAATTTTGCTTGAGCTTTGGCTTGTCTAGTCCACCAGGGCCATAATTGCTTCCACTTAGAGTTGACGGAATAAAAAGGTTGGCATGCGCTTGAGAAAGCCCACCGTTCATTAATTCCACTCGGTTTAAGTATGACCCTCCACTGTGACGGGATGTCACAAGAGTAGCAACCTTAGCTTGTTTTACATGTCGCTCTGTCCAGTAAAACTGAACTTCTACATGGTTTGGACCTTCGTCGCTTGCTCCATCGACGCGAATGCAGTCTATAGGCCTGTTTTCCACCCATGGTTGGAGATCTGGTGAATTCTGCAGTAATTCCAAATCAGCCGCATGTTGAGCTGCATTCTTTGGATAAGTGAAGTGGGGCTTAACGACGCCCACACATGCCTGCTTGCTGGTGTCGGTTTCCATAAACAGGTAAGAAGTGGTTTGAATCACTGAAGGGTAATCATTTACAAAGTCTGTTCGTGTTGTCAGTGCTGGCCTGTTGGTGAGAGTTATGGTTTTAGAGTACTTGTGATCATATGTTGTGTCAAGTCTAAAACCAGACTGGTCATCACGGTTTAAAAGAACTTTGTTGCTGCCCTCCTTCAGTTGAATATAATCAAGCCCTCGATACAAAGCACAACTCCAGTGTGCATCTGGATTTATTCGAACAGAAAACCCCTTTCGAGCCCGCCTGCATGTAATCTTGGCCACATTCTGGTATCGTTTAGTGGAGAGACGCCTCTTGTTCCGGGCATAACAAAGCTGCACTATGCTTCCATAACCAATTTTCGTATTGTATTTCTCTTCAAGATGAGCTTGTATAGACTTATAGGTAACTTTTTTCCCACGTCGCCTTTCACCGTCGAAAGTAAAAAGTCCCGTTCTCCTCCACGCATCTGCTCCGACTTTTTTGCTCTCAACAAATTCTTCCATATCCTTTCCAATAGTTGGAAACTTTTTCTGTAACCTACTTGCTGATGGAGGGATTCTACGTTTAAGAATGCATGTTTTGGCTATTTCTTCAGCCATTCTTCTCTCTGCTCGCCTCCTAATGCGCAACCTTTCAGATTGTATTTTCCTTAGCGTTTCCTCCCCAAGCACATCCGTTATTTCCACTTCTTCCCAGTGTTGATCCTCATCATTGTCAGAATCTGCTTCAATTTCTGGTTCATCTAAGGGACGCCTCCTTTGCACCTCTAAGAAAGCTTGACGTGACACTTCGACGCGCATTTCTTCGTCTAATGTAAGATCACTGAAAGGCAAGTGGTCTGTGAACTGAAGGATGACGTGATTAAGCACTTCAGAAGTATAGTTCCTTAAGTACTGTCTGACCTCCTCAAAAAAAGTGAACCAATTTAAGTCATGTTCTCTCAACCAGCTTAAAAGAGTATCATTGGATGGTGCTGGATTTGTTAATGTTGTTGTTTTGCTGATAGCATCCGGATCATATGAACTATTCGGGTCACTGGGTGTGGTAGCTAGCTGTAATGCTGGGTTCACTATTGCTGTTCTGTTAATAGCATCGTGATCAAATGAATTACTCGTGCCACTGGGTGTGGTAGCTACTCCAACAGTAGCTTGGGGATCCTGCTTTCTGCTGGATGTGTCAGTATTTTCACTGGGATGAGTTAGATCTGGAGGCTCAACATCTTCCACATTGCCATCATCACATACATCATCAGTTGGCATTATTTCACACGCTTCAACTTCAAAGTCAACACTGTCCTCCTCTTCTTCGTTTATGGCATCTTCTAACCTAAGTGACCTCATCAAGGCTTTGTCTTCAATCTCTGCAAGCTCAATAATTGATTGTCTTATTTCTGCTGCTTCTTGAAGAGCCATGCGCACCTTTTTACTTACATCTTTGTATGACGCAATTCCATAAACTTTCCGCGCCTGTTTTGAGGTAAGACCAGCTCCCTCACACGCAGCAAACTTAAGCAGTGTGCGGTCCTTATCACTGGATGCTAGTTTACACAGGGCTGTCAAAGTGGATTTATCTAAACCTTGAACCTGTTCAGGGACAATCAGCTTGTTAATCCAGTGCACCAGTCTCTTGTAATCAACAGAAGGGCAGTACTCAGTTACATGCAGTCGAGAACCCAAGTACCTTTCAAGTGCAAATATTGCAACTGGTAGCTGAAGCAGTCTCCTAACAGCTTTGTCTGATTTGTATTTGTTACCAGGAAAAAATTTGTGGTACAGGTCTGAAACTTTGACAATTCCTTTGTCCTTAATGTAATTTGCAATTTCAATCAAAATGCTACATTCTTTGCAACTAACAGAATGATGCTGCTGGCAATGTCTTCTTCTAAAACTGACAAATTCAACGAGAGTAAAACTGTTAAGTTTTGATATGTACAATGAGTTTTCAACTTGACATGAGGCCACATTCCCCAATGTTGACCTTGTTAAAGACAAGAATGTTGCGTATTTGCCAGCAGCGTATGGGATAAAAAAGAGTTATCGCAGGTTTGGTTAGGTTGAAGGCCATCAGCAGGGTCTGCTTGTTTGGTGTCTGAACTGTTTGATGCTATCTTGGCAACTTTAGGATCTAGTACAGTAGGTAGTTGGCCATCAACATGCTCTGGCGTCTTACTGGAAACTTGGGGATCGCAGGTTTGGTTAGGTCGAAGGCCATCAGCAGGGTCTGCTTGTTTGGTGTCTGAACTGTTTGATGCTATCTTGGCAACTTTAGGATCTAGTACAGTAGGTTGTTGGCCATCAACATGCTCTGGCGTCTTACTGGAAACTTGGGGAAGGAAACTTGTGATTTTTGCATGACTTGTGTTCAAGGATCTTGTCTTTGCATTTTGCTTTTCACATTTTCTTCTCTTGGTTTGAAGCATGGTGAGTTCTTCCTCTAGTTTTCTTTTTCTTGCCCTCAGTTGCGAAATCTGTTCTGTTAAGGTCGCAGCCTGGCCAAACTGTTTCACACTGATATGTTTTTCGCGCTGCCTGGTCAGAAGTCCCATTTGTGTGTCAGAATCAGTTAAGTCTTCTTGAATCTCTTGCAATCTTTTTACTTTAAGCGAGTCACTAAGATACCCTCTCTTTGGTGCTCCAGTACTACTCTCTCCAAATTGTTTTGATCTGCTTGTCTTTTTCTTATAATTGTAGCCACTATTGTGCAACATCTTGCGCGCCAATTCACATAGGTTTTGTTTATCATTCACTACGCTTGGGTCATCTAAAGCTAGTTTAAATGCTGCTTTGTTGAGTTCTGTATAGTAACTGAACATCTTATGACTAGGGTCAATCTTTGAGGTGTCATATATCTTACTCTTCTCTTGAATTTCCTTCTCATCAATCTTAACTGTAACTGTGTTCTGCTCAACAGGCATAACCTAGAAAGTAGACCAATTTCTTATTTCAGCAACATCGAAGTTATAGTAATTTGGGGAGGGGTGGCGAGGAGCATCGCCATTTGCGGTCATTTCCATATTTGGTCAAAATATCTATACTATGGCCCACAGACTTTGACCACACTCTTCTGTCTACAATGCATCTCCATAATGACTAATTCGTTGCATGCGCACATCAATGAGCTAAAAAAATGTTTTGAAGAGCAACTTGCCTGCAACTCAGGGCCAATCGTTAAACTGCCATTGTTCACAAGAATTGTAGATTGGTGGGATCTTGAAATAGTACTTGGAGGAGTACTCACAGCCTCAGATGACCTGGATTCAGGTAAACTGGATGACGAATTTCTGGTAAGCTGTTAAAAAATGGTTAAGATAAAGATGAGCATTCAATAGAAGTCTGATCTTAATAAGAAAACTTTCACTTTTACTTAGTTTTCAGAATTTGAGCAACCAGGATACATCCTGGTTGCTAAAAAAAACATAGGAAAGGAAATACCAACAACGAAAAAGGCAACCCTTTTTTAAATGTAGATGTGAAATTCAAAACAAAAATATCCCATTGCCACAGAGAGATTTTGGGTTGCGTAAACACATAAAAACCTTCATACAAATGACAAACACTATATTTGTCACTTGAAAATTCCAGAAGGAATGGGGGATCCTTTATCAAATTCCCCTTATGGTATGGGTATGGTTTATTTTTGAACAACCAGAGACAGAGTTGATACACTAGAACACAGAACCTGTCACACCAAACAAGAAACAAGTGTACATCATCATGGGAGTTCTGTGTAATTTCCATATATAATAAAAATGCGCAAAACTGCAGAATGGCCCATGAAACATAATCAGCATTTTAAAAATGATATTATGACAAACCTCAAATACAGTTCTTAATAATAAGTATGTACTGTA
>OX419343.1:15638327-15643327 GCA_948470475.1 Galaxea fascicularis | reverse complement strand
AAAATTTACTGCGATGATCACTCTTCACTTGTAAGATTCATGTTGATTTCAAGAACGGCGAAGATGCAAAAATCGACTTCACCTTTCGGGCCGCGGAAGAAATTTTAGCACAACAGAGCACAAAGAATGCACTTTAAGGAAATACTAGTTTCAATGTCAAATTATATGTACCAGTGGGATTTTTGTGGTGTGGAAGTTAGCTAAAATTAGCTCATTTGCTGAAGCGTTTGAACTAAGGTATTTGTGACTGTCAAAAACGGATATATGCCAGCAGCTTTTCCAACATAATTTAGTGCTTTGGAAACACCAAGAGATGTCTTGTGACCCGCCCAAACTGCGTCGATAGAGGTCATCTCGTTTATCTACACGGGCGATAACAAAATGCACCAGTTTACTCTATTTTCGGCAGTGACAGAGCGCTAAAATGGCGTTTTTCAAACTTTCCTCGATTTCAGAAAAAATCAAGCGCTTCAGGATCTTTGAATACTATTTTCGAAAATAACTCAGTATAGATGTTATTTAGGCAAAATATGAAGAAATTCGAAATTTCACGAGTGGCGCGGGATTCTCGGTTTTTACAGAAATTGGCTTTTAAGTACAGTGACTACCTCATGGACCAACATTCTGGAAATACCCTACTCCATGTTCCCTTTGTACCGGCTTCGAACGCTTTCCAACAGTGGAAATTCCCGTGCATAGCCAGCCCTACACCGGTCAGTGGGTTTACTGACTATTGCACATGCCTACATGACGTGCTAATATTAGTCCAATAAAAATCCTTAAATAACAGCGAGAAGAGCAAGGTTTACTGAGCCCGCAAGAATGAGCACCCTCACCAAACCATTTTTTTTAAACAGAAAACCGCTAATCAACAACCTGGTTCTGGTCATTGCTGTCCAAGTTCTAAATAGCTACTTTTGATGGGCCACGTTTCCCCTTAGAATAAAGGAAAACACTTCTTAGCTACTTTAATTTTTCAAAATTTTCTGGGAGAGCATGCCCCCAGAACCCCTCTCCCCCCCAAAGAAAGGTGATGCCTTCAGCGTCACAATACAGAGCTGCACCAGCAAAAATCTCACTCTTTTAGAACAAATCAACTAGAGAGCTCTGTGACAAGATCTGTTGCTGCATGTTGCTCACTAGTTTTTAATAAAAAAAAAAGATTTTCAAAAGTAAAATATAAGAAATTCATAAAAAAAAAATTATTTAAGGTCAGTGAATGTTCAAAGGTACTGCAATGCTTGTGGATTCGGATTTACGGAAAAAATATCAACGGATTGGCGGACTTTTCTACAAATTAGCACGGATCGACGGATTTGCTGACCCCTACTCACCCAACCTCGTTCCCAGGGTTTTTTCCCTGGCTTGGGGGCGACCCGCCCCCAAGCCAGGGAAAAGACCCTGGGAACGAGGTTGCTACTCACCCCCCTCATATAGGTGGGACGAAGATCGGGACTTGCAAAAGTTTGTAAGGTGAGCGGGAGAGCTGTCTCCCCCTGGGTCTCCAAGGATGCAGTGCTACTGACATGCAACTTGTTCCGCTAGAAATCTCTAAATGTGATCGTGATCATGTACATAAAGCCAGAGAAGCATAGTTCACCAAAAGGTCAAGCTCTTGAATTGTAACGTTGTTTTACCCTGGGGTCATCATAATCTGTAACACCCTGAGGTTGCGTCTCCTGAACTATTGGTTTGTTTTGTGAATGTATGTTTCTTGCCATGTAACCAGCCTTGGTATTTTTTTTCTGTTCAAGGAAAAATGATATTGAGAGAGAAGTGTAAATCAAAAGAAAGAAGACAAGACATAGTAGAAAATGTGGGAATCAGATACCCTGAAGGAAAGAGATAAAAATTAGGGATGGAAAATAACAGAAGTTTGGTTCGGAAAGAAAGGGGTGGAAAATGAGAGAGAAGGGAGACTAGAAAAAAGAAAGTGGGCCAGAAATGTTAGAGGCAGGGAGGTGAAGGAAGTGGGACAGAATGGAGGGAACCTGAAGGAGAGATCTGAATAGATGTCCTCTGAAGGGAATGGGTGTGAAATAGAAGAGGAGGAGCAGAGGCGAAAGGTAAGGGGTGGTAAAAAGAGAGATCGAAGGAAAACCAAAAGTTAACAACAAGAAGACTTTGCATTTCAGATTTTTACTGTCATTTTGCGCTATTTACATGTGATACACAAGGGGTAAGAAAATTAAAATGTACAATACAGACTAAAAACAGAAAAAGTTGCCTCAAAAAGAAAACTATGCACGAAGCTATCGCAGAGAATCGCAGTGTTGCGGAAAATAAGGCGCTTTCTGCCACTAGATCAACGGAAACTCTACTATAATGCTATGATCAAGCAGACTGCTATATGCATCAACCGTATGGACATCTTGTTCGTTGAGAATATGCAGAAAGTCTTAAATTTCAGAAACGGGCGGCACGTGTAATTCTCGGGGCTAATGCTAAAGCGAATAGCGTACAACTGTTTAGAAAATTGGATTGGGTTCCATTTTTTCATAAGCCGTGAATAGGTTATTAATGGTTTACAAACGATTGTCTGAAGACTGTCCATCTTACATGTCCCAGATGCTGATGAGAAACGCTGACATCAATGAAAGACCAAGCAGACATGGACTATTAAACCTTGTCTGTCCCCGATTCAAACGGGAGTCAGAGGGAGGAAGGTCTTTCACAATATCGACCACACGCCTCTGGAATATGATACAAAGTAACATTAGAAGCAAGCCAAGTTTGGCAAGTTTTTGATTATTTTAAGGACAGCTACAAACATTTAGATCGTTTTATCTTTTAGCTTGTAATTTTAATTGAATTTTAATATTCTAGTTTCTTGTTTCTATTTAATATTTTTGTTCTTTTGTATTATATATTACAGGACCACTGGTTTTTCATTTTTTTACTGTCACGTGTCTACCCTCGTTATATAAAGTTGATTATTACAAATGAATAGGCCAGCGGCTTTACACAATATCCAGATCAAAGAAATGGCGCTCTATGTTATTAACACATATAGAAGCCCATCTAGACTGTTTATCTGCGGGGGAGGTGAAATACTTTCTCGAGAAGGCACCACACAGGGAGATCCGCTAGCGATGCCATGGTACACACTTAATACATCTATAATGATTCCACTGCCCATTGGTTAAACAGGTGTGGCTTGCAGACGACTCAGCTGGAAGAGGGAGTATTGTGCAGTTGTACAACTGGTACAGGCAATTGAGTAAGGAAGGACAAAAGTTTGGTTACTTTGTGAATGCGTCAAAGAGCTGGCTTATTGTGAAGTCTAGGGAACTTGCAGAGGAAGCAAAGAGGGTGTTTGGAGAGGAAGACAACATAACGACTGAAGGTCAGCGCCATCTGGGTGCAGTTATTGCGTCGCAAGAATACAAAGAGCAGTATTGTGAGGAGAAGGTTTGTGCATGGAAAGAGGAAATCGAACGTCTCTCTGAAATAGCGAAGAGCCAGCCCCATGCGGCGTACATTGCTTTCACAAAAGGCTACAAGTCGAAGTTCACCTACTTCATGCGCACGATAGGATCGTTTGAAGTTTATGTCGACCCAATCCAGGAGGTGATTGAGAATTTACTACTTCCAACTTTGTTCGGTCAATCAGAGCCTCTCCCTAACGAGGTGCGCAGACTTGCTATCTCAGCAACGGGTTAAGGGGGTCTAGGCATTCCTGATCTGAAATCCGAGGCACCGCAGCAGTTTGCTGCCTCGAGACTAATAACCACCGTGCACGTAGATTCTATTACATTACAGAGTTCCATCATGGTGCCAGGAGAAAGATCTACGGAGGAGCTAAAGAGGCATAAACAATCACTTAAGAGAGCAAGTGCCAAAGAGAAAATGCATAGCATTGATTCAAGCCTCTCTCCAGGCCTGTTGCGACTGGTTAATCAATCGAGGGACAAGGGCGCAAGTTCTTGGCTGAATGCAATGGCTCTCGCAGACCAGGGTTTAGCCCTGAAAAAGCAAGAGTTCAGAGACTCGCTACGCTTACGTTATGACTTGCCCTTAGTCGATTTACCAAGTTATTGAATATGTGGGGATAAATTCACCGTTGGTCACGCCCTCTCTTGTAAAAAAAAGGGGGGGGTTGTAGCGCAGAGACATGACGGTGTACGGAACTTGTTAACGACATTCATCGACAAGATCTGCAATAACGTCGAAATCGAACCACGCCTTCAACCCCTGGACAACGAGCGATTTCATTCGAGGAGCGCTGTTACAAGTTCTGAGGCAAGGATGGACATCAAAGCGGGAGGGTTCTGGGCAAGAGGAGTTACGGCATTTTTTGATGTTAGAGTTACGCACGTCAACTCCAAGTGTTACCAGAGCAAGCCAACATCGGAAGTGTTCAAGGAGTAAGAAGAAGAGAAGAAGCGCAAGTACCAGCAGCGGATGTAGAAATGGGTTCGTTTACGCCTTTAGTGTTTGGAACCAATGGCGGAATGGGAAGCGAGTGTCAGCGGTTCTTAAAGCATCTTGCAGACAAGATAGCTCAGAAAGATACCGAGCCTTATCATATTGTAATCACTTGGCTCAGGACACAGATTTCGTTTGAATTCTTAAGATCAATGCATGCATGCGTTAGAGGTTCGCGAACGCCGTTTCGTAGCAAGATAGAGCAATCATTAGACTGTAAAATAAATGTAGCTAGTGCGGATATCTGAAATACGCGGTCTATATGCTTTTATACTTAGGGCGTTTTATGGACACTGATTTGGCCGTCATTAATATAATTCGATTGTATGATTTTAATTTCTCTGCATCATGAAATTCGTAATTTTATAGAATTGTGAACTTTTATTATTAATTATATCTATTTCTATTTTTTTATGTAAGGTTCTTTTATTATTATTATTATTATTATTATTATTATAGTTATATATGGCACAATGCAGAATAAGAAATGAGAAAAAAGGAGCGGACAAGGAGGGAAATGTCACTTGTGAGAAGAGAGTCAGTGATGTTGGTAAGAAAAATATAGACTGCAA
>OX419343.1:15618327-15625827 GCA_948470475.1 Galaxea fascicularis | reverse complement strand
AGGGTCGTTATTTTCGGGGACCAAAAACCATAAAACAAAGTTGGCGCCAGCTCTTTCCCGAAATGAAACTAAACAACAATATTAAATATTTGTGTTACATGGTCTGTTTCACAGAGATACTTACGTGCTAAATACAGCAATACACTGATAAAAAAAAAAGGGTGTCGGTAAAACGCCGACTCGGGGCCGGGGTGTTTAAAAAACAAAAAAACATAACAGTAAAAAAAAAACTTTAATGATTAAAAAAAGAAAAATAAATCAAAATAAATTAAACTAAACTAACTAACTAAATAAACAAACAAATAAATAACTAAGTAAATAAATAGATATCAACCAATAAGTTTGTTGTACGACCGCTGTACAAGTGAGGATTTTCCTGCCAAAATAGTCACGTGGTCAAGCTTCGCCTGATCGAAATGGCTGCTGTCTATGCCATGTTTTCGGAATTTATTTCGCGACGTTTATGAATCGTGCTGCATCGTGTGTTGGTCAACTTTGAGTGCACAGCTGTGTACAGTATGTGATCCTTGGTCTGCGAGTAAAAGTTGTAATCTTGAATATTTTACCTGCAACACGTAACGAGCTGAAATTGTCCCTTAAGATAGCTTTTATGTTTCTTGCGATAATCTTAAGTGGCAAGCTATGAAGCCACTGGCGTTGGGAGCTGGTCAATTTTCGGTTCATATGTTCCCGTGAGAGATGAATGATGTATATGAAAGAAATCATGTGAACTGCGGATATGAAATCAAATGAAGAATGATCGTCGCATTTTACAATTGCGTAAAGAAGCCTGAAAAAAAAACAATATTGATCAATATTTAATCGTAAACCTTCGTTTTGGTCGTATTTTATTTAACGAGAGGATATGACATCATGTTCGGAAAACTCGTGGACCAAGGACCTCGCAGACCAAGGACCATATCCTGTACACGGCAGCTGACACTGTCGTGTATTCACAAAAGGGCCGGGAACACAGTGAAATCAGATCAAGATGGCGGTAAGAACCGTTTTTAATCCGAGAGCCCTGAACCTCGTGTACAATACCAAATATGGAAAACGGATCACGTGATACTAGCTTTGTAGTACAGGGAACCCAACGGGAAAAATACCTAACAATTTCCTCCCTTTCAAGACTAGGTTAGGTAACTAACAAAACAAAAGAAAATTTAAACAAAATTCAAGAACAAATGTCAAAGTATCTCAGATAGCATGCCGGTACTGTGACAACAGACAAAGAAAAAGTACAGCTCCCTCTAGTCGCAAACATAGTCCTTCAACCTATGAGGAGGTTTAACTACACGACCAACACGAGTGGTAACCAATTCTGGTCTTGGATCCAGTTACTGACTTTGCTGCTCTGCAGAGGGAACCTCCCCACTGGCCATCGCGACCTGGGGTGGTACGTCCTTCCACTCAGTCTCCATGACAACAGGCATACCCTGCTCAATCTCCTCCGGAACAGCACAATCATCGGTCGTTTCATTTCTGGTGGGCAAAGGTTGCTATCCCGCAGCTGCTCAACATGACGTTTCCAGGTTTGGTCATTTACCTTCACTCTGTACAGGACTGGCCCTGTCCGCTCAATGACTGTGCCACGCACCCATTTAGGACCTCTGCGGTAGTTGCGGACCCATACATTCTGGTTGTGGTCAAAAGCCCTCATTGGACTGGATCAACGTCTTGTTGACTTCCCTTGTCACGTTTGGCTTAATTAGGTCCAACCTTGTCTTAACATTTCGACCCAGGAGAAGCTGCGCGGGGCTAAGGTCAGTAGTAGCATGTGGCGCTGATCGATAGGCTAACAGAAACCTATCAAGCTTGTGTTGAAGGGTTCTACTGGACTTGTCAGCTTTCACTCCTTTTTTGAAACTCTGTACCAATATCTCCGCCTGGCCATTGGTTGATGGGTGGTAAGGCGCACCAGTGACATGCTTAATGCCATTCGCAGTTGCAAACTTCTTAAAGATGTCGGATGTAAACTGAGGGCCATTGTCAGATACAATCTGGTCATGAAGTCTCATGCGGGCAAACAGAAACCGCAGCGTGCTGACGGTTTCCTCAGCAGTGGTGTTCTCCATCATAACGATCTCAGGCCACTTGCTGTGGGCGTCAATCACCACCATGAGCATCTTTTCTTGAACTGGTCCAGCAAAATCAATGTGAAGTCTTTGCCAGGGAGGGGCAGGGTACTCCCACCGATGCAGGGGTGCACGGGGTGGATTATTTGCTATCTCCTGACATCCCTCACAGTTTCGGACTGTCCCCTCTATGTCCTTGTCGATATTCTCCCACCAGACGAACCCCCGCGACAAGCCCTTCATCTTGACCATACCAATGTGACCCTCGTGAAGTGTTTCCAAAACTCTCTCTCTCAGCTTGGCTGGGACAACAACTCTACTACCCCACATCAGAACTCCGTGATGAATTGTGATTTCGTTACTACGATGGGCATAGGGTATGAGTTCGGGGTGAACTTCTGTTCCTTGTCACCCTGCCTGCACAAGCTCTAGAACGCGGGAAAGCACTGGATCCCTACGGGTTTGCATTCTCAGTTCTGTAACTGGGAGAGCTTCAACTACGGTTGTTTGGAACATTTCCACTTCATCGGGTTTGTCAGCAGGTGTCGATGGTTGAGGTAGGCGAGATAAACCATCACAATTTGCATGTTGCTTGGTACCTCGGAACTCAATGCTGTATGAAAAGGCACCCAGGAAAAGGCACCAACGCTGAATCCTTGCTGCTGCAGTGACTGGCACAGCCTTCCCAGGGTCCATTATGTACTTCAGAGGCTGATGATCGGTCACCAAGGTGAAGTGACGGTCCTTCAGGTAAGTCTGGAACTTCTTCACACCCCAGACCAAGGAAACGCTTCTTTCTTGATTTGTGAATATTTCTTCTGTGTTTCAGACAGAGACCGGGATGTATAAGCAATAGGGCGCTCTACTCCCTCTGGAGTACGTTGCGACAAAACCGCTCCAAGACCATACGAGGAGCTGTCTGTGGCAAGAACTAGTGGCAAGTCAGGGTCATAGTGCATCAGAACCCGATCCTGTAGCAACATTTCTTTCACCACTAGGAGACTGGCTTCTTCTTCCGCTCCCCACGACCACTTCACATCTTTTTGTGACAGCCGATGCAGTGGAGCCAGATGGTGGCCAAATCAGGTAAAAATTTCGCGTAATACTGGACCATGCCAAGGAAAGCACGCAGTTGGGTAACATCCTGAGGTTTTGGCATCTCCGTGATGGCCTTCACTTTCTTTGGAGATAGCTGTAGTCCTTCAGCAGAGATGACGTGTCCTAAATACTCCACAAAGCTTCTGAGGAATTTGCACTTCTCTTGATTGGCCTTCAAACCGTACTCTTCCAGTCTCTTCAGCACGGCAACTAACCGCTCAAGGTGTTCCTCCATGGTCCTGACTGGTACAATTATATCATCCAGGTAACAGAAAACCCCTGGTATTCCTCGTAGGATCTGGTCCATGGCCCGCTGCCAGATGGCTGGCGCTGAAGCCACACCATAAGGAAGACGCTGGTATTGGTACAAACCGCGGGTAGTGTTAATGGTGAGGAATGGCCTGGAGAGCTCCTCAACCTCCATTTGTAAGTAAGCATGACGCAGATCAAGGACGCTGAACAATGTGCCCCCACCTAGGCTGGCGTAAATATCCTCAATGCGGGGAAGAGGACATTCATCTACTTCCAACTGTGGATTAATGGTCACTTTGAAATCACCACACACTCTTACGCTGCCATCCTTCTTCACAGGAGTCACGATTGGAGCAGCCCACTCACTATTTGCTACCTTCTTAATAACTCCTTCAGCTTCCAACTCTCTCAATGCTTCATCCACTGCTGGTTTACGAGCTAACGCTATCGGGCGGGCTTTCCAGAATCGGGGCCGGGCACTCTCTTTAATTTGGATCTGAGCTTGGATATTCTTCATCTTGCCCAAACCTTCAGAGAAGACACTTGCATGTTTACTCAAAACTTCTTCCAAGGCTGGGATGGTGCCTGATGTTTCAAACTGAAGTAAAGGCCAGTCCAGGCGGATAGACTCTGACCATTCTCTGCCAAAAAGGGTGGGCCCCTCATTCTTTACCACATAAATTGGAAGTTCCTTAGACTGTCCCTGGTACTGTACAGTCACATAGCAAAAACCCACAGGCTTCACTGACTCGCCTGTGTAAGTGCGCAACTTCAAAGGGGTGTCCTTTAAGGGACGTGACGCAGGTATTCCAAATACACCCCTTCACTCATGACTGACACCGCTGAACCCGTATCCAGCTCCATGGTCACTGGTTGTCCTTCAAAACGCCCAACGAAATGGGCTTCCTATTTTTACTGTCAGAAACATGGTAAAGGTCCCCATATTCCCCCTCGCTTTCTTCCGAGTCATCACCCTCCATGACATTTACTCCTGCGCCGGTCACCTGTTGAGTGGCCTGTGTCTTCCTACATGCTCACTGTGTGTGTCCAATTATGCCACAGTGAAAACAGCGTTCCTTAATGAAGGGGCACTTTTGTGAGTTATGTGATCCAGAACAACGGTAACAAGGCTTAGATTTCTTAGTGTCTTTACTGCGGGCACCCTCTGTCTTAAGTGGCGCTTTGGATGAAGCTGGTTCAGCCCCAGCTCTGGCAGTGTCAAGTTTATTGATCGGGGTGCTTGACCCTTGCTCTCCCTGAAGCACTTGAACATCTTTATTAGCTTGCTCTATAGCCAAACACTTTTGAACCGCAAGATCAAAAGAAAGGTCGGCGAGTTTCACTTTCAACAATTCAGTAATCATCTTCGAGTCGCGGATACCAGAAACGAATCGGTCACGAAGGCGCTCGGTTCGCATGGCCTCTCCGAACTTACACTCTATGGCCAAGTGCTTCAGAGTCGCTACATAATGACTGAATGACTCACCGGAATTTCTGGCTCGGTTGTCGAACTCATACCTGGCGACCAGCGCTGATCTTTCAGGTTTCAGTTGTTTCTGCATTCGCTCTACGATGATATCGTAAGTAATGGCGTCATCTTTCAGTTGTGCGGGAGCCACTAAATCCTTCGCCAATTGGTAAGTTTCCACTGGAAGGTTCGTCAAAAGAATGGCCTTCTTCGTTTTAGGGGTGGGGGGGGGGGGGTAGTTTCTAAAGAAACTGTGGTGCTGCGTCGGTAGGGAAGTAGTACACAAAGATTTTGGTATTATCAACAGAGTTGATAAATGTAAATTGACCACCGTACAGGGATTCTAAAAGCTGACGTTTCGAGCGCTAGCCCTTCGTCAGAGCGAATCGAGGGATTATGGGTTGTGTGTAGTTTTTATAGTGGAGTAGGAGCTCTACGGCCGCTACATTGACGATTGCATCAGCGCTATTTCATCCAGCACACAAGAACTCGATCAATTTATAACCTCCGTTAATTCCTTTCATCCGGCTCTTAAATATACCTGGGAAATTTCGGAAACTTCATTGGCTTTCCTAGATATCAAAGTTTCTATCAGTGGCAACGGTTTATGTACCAGTGTGCTCTACAAACCTACAGATTCTCACAGTTATTTGTTGTATTCATCGTCACATCCATCACATGTCAAGAACTCCACTCCTTATTCTCAATTTCTTAGACTTCGACGTCTATGTAGTGATGACTCTGATTTTTCCAGCAAATCAGAGGAGATGTGCCAGTTCTTCGAAAAACGTGGCTACCCTGCCTCTGTGGTCAAAGCGGGCCATCATCGCGCCCAACAATTTGATCGACAGTCAGCACTACAAACGTCACAAAAGGATAAGAACGACAGAATTCCATTCGATCAATAAATTGACCTCGCTCCCAATGTGTGGCTTCATAGCTCAGTTGGTAGAGCATCGCGCCGGTATCGCGGAGGTCACGGGTTCGAATCCCGTTGAAGCCCTGATTTTTTCAGGCTTCTTCTTTCCAGTTGCTTAAATTGGAAAATTTACTGCGATGATCACTCTTCACTTGCAGAATTCCATTCACCCTCACTTTCCATCCTCATAATCATGTAGTCAAAAGTATCATTCTCAATAACTTCAAATTACTCCAAAATGATTCCGAGACTGGTAGAATCTTTTCGCAACCTCCACTAATTTCATTCAAACGCGACAAAAACGTCGGCAACTTTTTAGTTAGAAGCGCATTTAAAACTAACGAGCAACCCGGCACTTTCAAATGCGCGCGCTCACGATGTAAAACTTGTCAATTCATTCTTAACACTAGCAAAATATCGGGACCTAAGCGATCTGTTAAGATCACTGATCGTTTCACATGTATCTCCGCAAATGTCATTTATTGCCTAACTTGCACGTTATGCAATAAATTATACATTGGCGAGACAGGAAGACGACTAGGCAACCGATTCCGCAAACACCTTCGCGATGTTGAGAAGAATGACAAGGATGCATCTAGGCCAGTCGCTCGTCATTTTAATCTCCCTAACCACTCCAAACAACACATGGCTATCTGCGGCCTTTCCCTACATCAAGGTACGACGGAAAGCCGCAAGAATCTGGAACAAAAATTCATCTTCCAAATCGGCACCCTTAATCCCCACGGTATTAACGAACGCTTTTCATTTAACTAATGTATTCCTATTTTCACGTTGCCATGTTACCACCAATAGCGTAGCTCCTACTCCACGATAAAAACTACACACAACCCATAATTTCTCGATTCGCTCTGACGAAGGGCTAGCGCTCGAAACGTCAGCTTTTAGAATCCCTGTACGGTTGTCAATTTGCATTTATCAACTCTGTTGATAATACCAAAATCTTTGTGTACTTCTTCGTTTTAGGTTCGTTAACTCCGTTTGCAAGAAAGTAAAAGTCCAGCTGTTCGGTGTAGGACTCCCAATCTGTCCCCACCACAAACTTTACCACTTTGCCGATGGTTTGACTCGTGTTAGCGTTTGGTGCTTCGTCCGGCATTTCTTGTCGGGTCTTTCCACTCCAGATGTGGTTTGTACGGCCTTCTCCTGTTTACCACTTGTGCTTGATCAAAAGAATCCCATCCTCGTCGCCAATTGGCCGTTCCGAAATTCAAAAGGGAACTGGGGCGAGTTTCAAATTTTGAAGTAATCGATAACTTGACACCATCAAATGAAAGACAACATTGAGATTGGTCGTTTGACCAAGTTTGATTCTTTTAGGTTGAACAGAGACCAAGTTATGGACCTTGAAACATAGCTCAAAATCCATACAAATTGTGGCAGCGTCTCAAAATTAGAGACGTTTGTATGGATTTTGAGCTATGTATACCAGCATGAAGTAGCAAATATTCGTGACATCTCAGTTTCAGTGGCGTTACGCCTTTGTTGTCCATTTCAATTTTCCCTTTTCAGTATCAGGAGCGTTCAATTTAATCAGTTCATATGTCCCAACAATATTGAAAAACTATTTAATTGATTAATTTAATTATTTCTTGATTTTACTTTTTATATCTTTACTTTATTTATTGATTTTTAATTTTTTGATGTAACTTTTTTTCTTTCTTTCT
>OX419343.1:15595827-15613327 GCA_948470475.1 Galaxea fascicularis | reverse complement strand
GCACTTGTCATCCAAGACAATAAACCGCAATACTTAATATGACAGTTCCTTTTTCTGGGGTAAAGGACACCAGTGTAATATTAACTTGCACAACGCTTTCAAAGATTTTAATTGTGTTACATGATATCTGCTTCCACATATTATTCATTATTATTCAGAAGTCCACTCAGTTTGTTTTTTTAGAGGAGGCTAGCTTCAGTTTCAGGCCAGTCACTGTTGCAGGCTTTACAGCTAATCCTTCCACTTTTTCTTTATAAACTTTCTTTTTTGTCTCTTCGTAAATTTGCTTGGCGATCAGCTGCTGTTCCCTTTTCCAAAATAACAGGAAGTCTGAACTAAATTTTACCCACACGTCAAAAAATTCTTGTGGTGGGAGACACGCACCTAAACTTTTCACACTAAAAAACTTCCAAAGACTGGTATACCTGTGAAATGAATCAGATGAAGACATATCTATCTGCATAATGTTTATCATTCTCTGTAGCCTTTACCCATAGACATACTAACAACTAGAAGGGAATAAGTCAGTTCAATACTTTTTACTAGATATTTAACGTTTTTGCTGAACTTTAAAGTTGTTGATAACTGATCAAGTAATAATTATTGTAATTATTATTGTGTGTTCCCTTTACCGAAAAATGTTAATTGTTGTACAGGTGGTGGAACATCCCACTCAGCACAAGTAGTGGTGAGGTTTTCACTGAAAAGTTTCCAAACTCAGAATATTATTAAATTATTTAGAATTGACGATTTGATCTGAATTGCTCCAACTTCATCAGCAATGTTCGACTGACATCACATGACCTCGAAATCTGTAAACTGTAAACATCTGGAAAATCAATTAAGTCCTCCTTCCCAGATCAGTGAATATCACACTTGTGTCATGGAGATGTCTTTATCATAAATGGTTTGAACCCAGGTCTAGACAAGTGATTTATGTAGCATCAGTGGTATAAATATTCTGGTGATTGAAGTGATTGGTCTTCAAAGTCATGATGTTATTGGTCGACTGTCAATTAAGCCTTGTTGTCATTGGCTGTGAGGACTGTAAACAGTGTTTGGTGAATTTTGACCTGTCTTTTGTTAGTCTGATGTCTGTATGTGTATTACTGGTAAAATTAGTTGGTCAGTTTGTTGTTTATCCGTTGTTGATGTCATCGATAAGTCATTTGTAAGGTGCACAAAGTTGTAGCCAACAGTTCAGTGGTGTCTGTTCTAAGTTAGTAAACCAGCTTTCCAGTCCGATCCGTTTGTAGTAAACTGCATGTAACACATTCAGAATTCCATCCATGCACCTTTCAAACCTTAAACCACACAAAACATACTACTTATTTCATGACTTAAACATGGCTACATTCTTTCAAGTCAAGTGAAGCAAACACCTCAGAATGTTACAGTCACTGTTGTAACAAAAATTACACTACATCTCTTCACCAAGACTGTCTCCACTACATCTAAGTCCATCAATACTCAGAGTCTATCCAACTTGGTGCAGGCCTTCCCTCAGACGTTACACACAGTGGATGTATAAATTTTGTAACTGACGAGACAGCATCCACATCTAAGAGAGGTACTAAGTAGTAATGTTCATTTTACATTTAAAAAGAACATTAACTATAATATAAAGCAAAAATATAAACTGTATAAATTACCTGTTCTTGCATTCTATAAGGGCTTGAGCCTGCTCTGCTAATTCTCGTCGACTCTGTTCCAGAAATGAATTCATCACATCAACAAAAGGCTGTTGCAGTTTTTCCTCACTTTCCTTCATCACTTTTGATACTTTCCTTTCACATGTGTCAAGTTGCCTTTGAAGGTTGTTGATATCACTTTCCACATCTTCAAAGGTTACTTGAGATGCCACTTTAAGGTCAAAAGGTTCTGGCAGTGGAAACTTGGAATTTACAGTGCCTGCATTCTGGGAAAAATAATTATAGTTTGTAAAAATAATTGACCTTGGGGAATAACATCACCATAAAAGATCAAAGGAGACTGTTTCTGCCTATGTAATTTATGTCACACAAGAGCAGTCATTGTTTCAGCTCACAGAGCTCATTTACTGGTTTGGTCTCTAATAAAAACCCATCCTACCATTTTGGCCAGATAACTGAAACCTTAGCAAATATCTCTTCTTTTGCTCTAAACGTATAACACTGATAAGAATTAAATCATAGCAACATCTGAAGGGGCAAACATTTCTGACACAGCAAATGCTATCAGACCATTTCAATCAAACCACTGGATAAGCACCCTTGGTGGGACTGATTGTGTGTTCAAGTATGCTTCTGAAAAGTCTAGATTGCAACAGTTGAGTTAAAAGAGAAAGATGCCTTTTTAGAGCTATGTAGTTTACCTTATCAAACTTTTTAATGTAGACTTTGACAAGGTAATGCAGTAGGTTGGTGGAGTTGTCTTTGCATTTCACATCCTTAAGCTTGGGCAGTATATCCAACTCAAAGCCATCTGCTTGTCCACGTGCAATATTTCCCCCATTCATGTAGTTTCCGAACGCAAGAACCAAACCCAAAATGTTGATGACTTGTTCACTTGTCCTTAACACCTAAAAGCAGATTAAAACTGTTATCAGTGATTCTCATTAATATAACTTTAAAACAACAAGAGTTAAAGCCCTGAAAACCTTTAATTAACCCTAATCAAAAGTCTTCATCAAAATGCACTAAGCCAGAGTGAGCACTCATAAATAAGGCAGGAAAAATCGTGTTGACAAATTATTTTTAAGATGGAAAATCGTTTCAACCTAGTTTCATTCTCAATTTGCTTTGACTCCTTATCCTAGTAATGAATAATGAGAGTTAGGAGGCAAAAGAAAATTGATGTCAACCTTGGCTGAAATCATTTTAACTTGAACTTTATTTTGACCTACAACAGTTCAATGAATTAAAAACATGAACCATTAAACATTGAATGTGGCCTGTGTGATGCAAGTTCTGGCAACTATGCTTATTCCTTTTAGTGGAAATAAAATTATATTCAATAATTATTATATCTACAGTGTGAGGGAATGATTTTTTTGCATACAGCTACAAATACTGAACATAATCAAGACATTCAATTAAACTTGTACCTCACAAACCAATCTGAAGTTGGTAAGTTTCTGTCCAATTTCTGTCAGAGAATCAGTCACTGTTCTCCTTGACATAATACAAAACAGTCGTTCCTCATAGCAGCTGATAGTTGATAATTCCGTGAAAAACTGTTCTGGTCGGTCTAGTACTGCATCACAATTTTTCTTACAGAAAGAAGCAATGACTTGAAGTTCCTCTTCTGTTGGTCTCTATAAAGTATACAATTGTATTGTGTATAAAAGAAAAAATCCTTGTCATGTACATTGTTAACAATACCAGCAAACAGGCCTACAGTAATTTTACCAGTAATGAAGTCCTCCTTCTTAACTTTGAAAATGACTATGCCATTTCCAAGTTGTAGTTGTGAGTCTGATACACATAATAAAGTAGTCCTCACAGAATATACCCATACACTCCTCTTATCCAAATATTCTCAGGGTTGTTAAAGAAGCAGGGGGCAGGGCAGGTTATTGCAACCATATACTCTGAACAAAGTACCCTCCTTGGGAAAACCAAAGAAATGTTAGGGGTAACCACCTATTTAAAATGCTGTACCCTACTATTTCCTCACTTACAAAACCCCTGATATGCATCATCAGAAATCTCTAAACATAGGCACGCAATGCATGCTTGAGCTATTTTGTGAAGAGGGGTAAAATGTTGATAAGATAGGGAGAAGTCAGAAAATGGTTGAATGGTGAGTCATTTATCTGTGGCGCTTTTGGTTCTTGCTATGGTATCGGAGAAGTACGAGCAAACTGTTTTTCATTTGATTTTTGTTTAGTTTTCTTATTTCTAAGACTGATTTTGAGTTTGATTTGTACCAATTTAATAGTCATTCATCCTACATTTTTTGAAACAAGAGTTTTATTAATTCCGCAAAAACCGATATGTAATATATTTTCTATTATTTGTTCATTTTCTTTCTCCGCACTTTTGCAAACACTATATTCGTCCAGTCTCTCAAATTCCCAAAATATATGTACACATGCTGAAACAGTTCCAGGATCACATGAAGAAATATTCGCAAACAAACGAACCACCAAATACACCGTAATATACAACACCAGCAAAAACAAATCAACGTTGAACAAATAGTACTGATAACGAATATAGATGTAATTGCCATAATTCATGAATTTCTGATTTTCAAGTGCTTTGTACTTTTTACTTCGGACAGCAAAAATAGCCCGACCGAAATAAACGCTCTTATTTTAGTGTTGGGCCTTTTGCTGCCAATGTCTGTGTACAGTAAGCAGATGAACGTAACACTGCCTTATATCCCATAATAAGGGAAATATTAAACTTACCGACTTGAAAACAAACCACCAATAAATTCCAAAATAAGCTCCTCCGAATTAAGAGCGTCATCAGTTGTACAATATTAAAAAACGCGATCAACAGACAAACAACAGATCGAAATCCGCCAATGAGAAGAAGAGAAAATTGAAGTTGAGAAAAGTAACCAATAAAAAACGGTTAAAAGTGACCAATCATTGTCACAGAAAATAAATTCAATTAGATGTTGTTGTAAACAAGTTGAATTGACCACGTGCAAATCTTGTGATTGATCAAAGGTCATGTTGGATGCACGTGACCGATCAAAGTTGGGAGTCGCATCTAACCAACAGCGCTGCCTTATTCATGTGGGAATTAACCAACGAACTTGCTATTACCAAACGTATGCACGTGATAGATCAAAGTTGAAAATCGCATTTGATAAACAGGGCTGTATGTCTTGGTGCCTGTTTACACGTGAGAAACAAAAGTAATCCATTTGACAAATGAAATTGCTCACTATCCGAAATCACCATTTTCATTGTTTAACATAAAAACGGCTTCACTTCAAGGGGAACAAATATCCAGATTAAGGATTCCCTTCCATAGCATTTTTCTTCCGTACAAATATCACTTGTGGAAACAGCCACTTCTGATTAGACTAATATTTATAGTTTTCAAATCCATCAAACATATGTTTATTTTCGTCACACAATGATCTTCCAGTTTTAACAATGTTCTTGCAGTTTTGACAAAGTTAGCAAAGGAACAAAAAAGCACAAGAAAAATTACAAAACTAAGCACTCGTCCACTTCGAAACGAAATCTGATTTGCTCCCCGAGTAGGAACCGCTCAACCAAATTACCTTGATGCTGAATCAATTAAAACGTTTTTGCCGCTTTTCACCGCCTGCATTTTTTCCGATAATCAGAGCATTCAATCAGTTCAATGACAAATAGTAATATGTGATTTAAAGAACACTGCTTGATCTCAGAACGGCATTTCTTCCCCACTAGGTTTCCCGCGGTCACACTACGGGTTGTTTGAATAACTCGACGTTTCAATTCTCAAAAACTAAATTTCATTGTTTTTAACCCTTAAAAATTCTCCTCAGAAGTGGTCGAGTGCCACTAACATAGTTCTACTTTCGTTTTCATCGGGATGACCAAATTCAAAGATGCTGAAAAATCATTGAAGGACTTTCTAGGAGGCGCAGGTTGTGTATCGCACGCAATTCAAAATAGTAAAGACACTTCCCTCGAAAACGTCAGACGTCAGGCTTTTCATTACACAGTAACTTAGCGCTGATTGGCTCTGTAGTAATTTTTACGTGGACTCCAGCTGATCTTTGCCAACAATGGGAAACGAATCTGCTGCTCGTTTCAGCAGACGTTCATTGAGGAGGAAAGATTGCGTGACGAACCAAAAGAGCGTCTGCGAAGGAGACTAAACACAGTTGTTATAACCAACAAGCCGCGGCCGTAAACTTCAAATACTTTCGTCCCCACCTTACTACCTTCATCATCCATCGAAACAGCACAACTCATACTTCATTCTAATCTGACTCCAGTATCTCACGCCTATTGTTGTCATTCACGTATGTGTTAAATATACAAACCCTATTTTCCGGAAAGACTACCATAATGGTGGTACCCCTTGGCGTGATAGTAATAAATACATCACGCAAAATGACATGGATGACGCATGACATTCCACGCTGATGTTCCTTTGAGCGTAATCGACACGCATGTGTAACTTAGTCTCAGTGCTGACCATCACTGACCACATGCTTTCAAAAACACCTTTAAAACAGGGAATTAGATTGGCTGCTGGCTGAAACAATGCCATCTAAAGAAACCTTTATTTCATTGGTTCAAGGCAGAACTACCCGACCACGGAAGAATTTCTTGAGCTTCATGCTGACATAGAGCGATTTTGTTTACACAAAATAGCTCAAAAATGTCATACTTGAGGTGCTTTAATTAATACTAGATGCTTTACTTACTTAAGAGTGAATGGGAATAATCTATATTGCATAACTAAGAAGTATATATCAATTTCAGTGGATCACTCCTTTGTTCCCTGTTAAATTATTCATACATCCACTGGTCATTAATCTGTACAACCACCATTATGATAATGAAAATGGTCAAATGAATGTTATCATTATACTACGAAAACTTCAACACAAGAATAACACAAAATGTAAGTGGTTTGTAATTCATTTTCCATTACGATACGATACGATATCCATTTTTTATAGGGTGTATAGACACGTTTAACCCAATAAGAGTTTTCTAACACCTGGCCCTCTAGGTTAGCACTAGGGGTGGTCACAGCCAGGGTTCATTACGTCCCTAGTGGTTCTTTTACATCCCACAAAGTCAATTTGTGAAGAGTTGTGAGATGGGACCTCCGGTTTTATCGTCCTTATCTGAGATGACTAGAAAGTCTAACATTTGCAGATGTCATTACAAAGGTAGCACTTTCTCCTCAGTTATTTAAAGACCCTGAGTGTTGGTCCGGCCAGGGCTGGAACCCCCGACCTCCTGCACAGCAGTCCGGTGCTCTACCACTGAGCCAACCCGTCCATTGGTTCAGTGGCTCACATAGCCACTTTGATTGGCCTTACAATGGCATAATGCGTGGATGTAAGAAAAGCCATCATACTGAAGGACATTTTAAAGAAGAAAAACATGGGCAACCACAAACTCATTTCTCCTTATAAGGTGACTGCCTGATCAATCATGCAGGTCATGAGAATTAAAACAAATGATCAACAAATAGAATGTGAATGAATGAATGATAATTATGTTTCAACGTCAAAGTCTACTTGAATAGTATCATAAGAAATACTAGGAAACACAATTGAGGAGAAACTGAAACACTGGGATCATGCAGTGGCCTGGGTGAAGGTGATTTTATGCAACCCTTCAATATTGCAGTTCATTATGTGAAACGTCATACATAACTTAAAAGTAATCATACTCACAATTTCAAAAAGAGAGCTCAAGCTCTCTTGATCCAAAATTGCAGTGTTCACATTGTACAGTGCATCTCTTATCTCATCCATTTGCACATGCAGACTCCGTAAGAATATCCCTACAGCCTGGGATCTCTTGTTATCCAACAAATGGATTACCTGCTGTTTTACCCTGCTTGGGGATTTAGATGAGACTAAGGTCCCTTCTGGCTTCCTTGCCACCTTGGCAAACATTTCAGCAAAGTCATTAACATTAATAGCTGGTTCTTCAAGGTCCGTCCATACCGTTGTGCTGGACTCTTTCTCTTGGTTAGTCACCTGATTTAGCTGTATGCGCTTCCAAAACAGTGGTTTCATTGGAAATACTGAATCAATAACAAAAATAAACACTTTTAAATGATGCTCAAATACTTGTTAATGTTTCAAATTGCTGCCATTTAAGCCTGAAGAACAAACAAGAATAATCATTTAAGTTCTTGCTCTCTTTTAAGTGGTTTAAAGACTCTTGAAAGTATTTAAAGCAATTCAATGAAACCTTGGTAACAAAATGAAATGAAACAGAAATGAGTCAAACGATATTAACACTATACTAATACTATAATAATATACAGTACGTCCAAAAATCTGTGCATTCTGATTGGCAGAGAGCATGTCAATTAATCCCAAACAGTGCAAACATTCAAATTTTTTTAGTGGAGAAACACGAAAGTAGTGCAAAAAACTGACAGGTAACTCGAAAAAGTGAAACAAAACAAACACAGAATCACATGCAAAAAGCATGCCGAAGGCACCAGTGACCATTTTAAGAAAGTTAATTCTCCTTTGGAGGTGAATAACAGTGCAAAAAGTTGAGCTCTTGAAACAAGCAAGCCTGGAATTTTCACTGATTGCTCTATTTCAGGCTTTTAAAAGCAAAAAGCATTTTGAAAGATAGCCTGATTTCAACACTTGTTCTTTTTCCTCAGAGGATATTTTTGGTCTGTATTCCGCGAACATGTCAACAAGCCCGCATTGCCATTTTTCGGACCAATCGGGCTCTTGTAGGCGGAGTGTGTTAACCCCACAAGGTAAAAGAAAAACAAACTGTCCGCTGTTTGTCTGAAATTTTTGTACATATATTATTAACAAGTAATCACAGTCATGGTTTTTCTTGTGCAATTTGGAATAAATAAGCACTTGTAAACTTTTCAAAGACCCCAAATTGCACTTGCCCTACAGGCTCATAATTTTGTCTTTGAAAAATTTACTTGTGCTTATTTATTCCAAATTGCACTGGAAATCATGTGATTACCTATACATAATAATAATCATAATAATACATAAAAAAAGTAAAACCCTCCCCCTGATGGATCTGCATACAAGTATGGAAAGCTTATGGTCATTCTGCAAGACTGGCTGAAAAATGTGTGGTCAACTACAGTATCCGTGGTAATGTCAGAAAGAGAACCAAAGGCTGAGCAGCTTATCACAGCACACATGGAACAGCTGGTTTGGTAAATATATCAAGGCCTATTTTGAGCATTGCATTTCACATTTGGGAATTAAATTCATGAGAAGTGCAAGGTTTAAAGTGGAAACATGCCATTTAAGCATATTTTTAAAGCTCAAAATATGCCTTGCTGTCAATTGAGATCCAAAAATAATGGTCTTGTTTTGTTGTTTAAGACTGTAAGTTATGACACTAAAACTGGTTCCTGTCATCTGATGCTACCAATGCGACAAGGATGGAAATGGATTGAAACTTGCAAAGGTTGGGCCAACTTTTTCTAGTTTTGATGCTATCTTGACAAAAAACACCAAAAAACGTATAATGGGTTGCTCTCTTTAATAAAAATAATTTGATATCTACCTCACAGTTTATCAGGAACGTTGTCTGTATATACAAAAGCTCGAAGTAACGGGTTTTGGAAAGAATTGATCCAAAACAACAAAATCATCGTGACGTAGTCCCTTTAAAGCGATCAAATTCGACAGATTTAAATGCCACTTCTGACACATCTTGAGTCAGCCAAATATTCAACAAAAGTTTGATAGTTGATTCATGTGTCAAACTTCACACTGCCCAATAAACATGTAACACATAAATTATGTTAACTTGTTTTTTACCAACAATTCTCAATTTTTTGTTCTAAATGCAATAAAACACACTCATAAGTTAAATTTGACTCTGTTAACTTTCGAGTTCCCATTTGAAGATGCAAATTTCTCACACGACTTGATTAGGTGGTTGGTTGGTTGCATCTCTGACATGCTTTAAGGTGACTGCATAATGCAGTTGAGTCATGTATGGTTGATATGCTTCAATGTGACTGCAAGATGCAGTTAGGAGTCATATATGGTTAAAATTGGACTATGTGACTGCGTGATGCAGTCGTAGTCTATACCCACATTTCACCCGTGCTCACCACGAGAGTCTCCAGTAGCTCAGTGGTTAGAACATCTGTACTAGATCTTGGGAGGTCATGGGTTCAAATCCCCTCTGAGACTTGGATTTTTTCCGAGTTCCCACTTGGAGATGCAAAACATCTTTTATTCTATTAATTTTGACATTTAAATTCAACTGTAAAATTTAATTATTTGGGTTGACCTAGACATGACTTCACAACATGTGAAAACAACATTTAAAACAGACCTGAATCATGTTATACACTACTGTAAGAAATAAACTTGCCTGGAGTTATGGCCTTTTTCCTTGAAACAGATAGTTTTCTTGCAGCACCAAGCTTTGAAAATGCTGGTGAGGATAGCTCAGCCATAGAAGGAGGAAGGGGAGGTGGTGGTGGAGGAAGTCCAGGGGAAGGTGGTATCCCTGGAGGAGGTGGGGGTGGAGGAGGAGGTGGAGGAAGTCCAGTTGAAGCTGGTATACCTGGGGAATGTGGAGGAGGAGGAGGAAGAGGCACTCCACTGCAAGCTGGTATCCGTGGAGGAGGTGCAGGTAGGGGAGGAGGAGGAGGGGGGTTGAGAACAACTTGCTCACCAGGTGCAAGTGCTGCAGAGGAGCCATTTTTATTTGAAGGGTGTGCTGTTACAGGGACATTTTGACTTTCAGAAGCTACAGATAGTGGAGAATGGGAGACAGGTAGCGATGGTGGACAAGGAAGTGGTGGAGGATATTGCATGCCATGTGTTAGACAAGGACTTGTTGGTGGTGTCCTGGTAACAGGCAGACCTGCTCCAGGATACATTGGACAGAAGATGGCATCAGACTTAACCTGGGAACAAAATAAACATCACATATGAAAATAAAAAAAGTAAATCTTTAACTAAGCACAACTCCACATGTTAAACAACCCATTTGCACCTGGTAAATCATAGTAAGCTACCCCTCAACCCTTACATTGTTAATTGGTATCACACCTTCTTGTGTGATCAGGGTCGTCAAAAAGATTTTAAGTAGAAGGAGAATCTAGGAAAGTAGACAGCACTCAGGGGGTAACAACCCCATTTTCCCCCTACATTTTCTCTTTTCACCGACAAATCGTAGCAGATGAAATCGCCGGTCGCCAGCACTTTTTGACAACCCAGTGTGTGATAGGCAACAGCAAATTTCTACAATAAGTACCTGTGTAACTGGAAGGTCATTAATAGGGGCACCACCCAAGGAAGTGTAAGCAGGCCTTACCTATTTAATATATTTTTGAATGACCTACAAATTTAATGATGCTGACAGTCTTTTTAAATACACTGATGACTCGACAATAATCAAGATGAATGTGATCTCTCTGCTAACCTTGTGGAACAATTCATGACATGGTCTAAGGGGAACAATATGTCTTGCAATCCAAAAAAAATGTAAAGAACTTATCTTCAGAAGCAAAGGTAACAATTTTCAATATACATAGTTACAGTGTACATACATACATACATACATGTACATACATATGTTTATTGCAACTCCCAAGCTCGGTTTTTTAGTTACAATGCCTACGTTAAATTAATATACCGGTAATATTTTAGTAATATCATAATGGCCAAAAAATGTATATAAATAAAACAAAGCTAATACATTATAAATACAAAATGCTAACACATGTTAAAAATGCTGGTGAACTAATACAAAACTTAGACAAGAATAGAAGATTAAGACAATTCATCTGTGTACAACATTTCCACTAAGGAGCACATTCAGTAGGCAGAGCCTAAAGGTGTTCACATTCTCAGCTGCTTGCAAGTCCTTTGGAAGGTTATTCCACAATTTGCATCTGCAATACATGAATGGACATTGCCCAGAAGACAGGCAGCATTGTGGGATGTGGAGAAGATTACATGATCTTGTTACCCTACTATGAATACATGATGGAGGAACAAACATGTTGGCCAGATATTCAGGAACTAAGTTATTTACACATTCAAATACCATAACAGCACCATTAAAATCAGGGCGTAAAATTGCGCCTAATACAGGCGCCAATGCGACTAAATTTTTCACTTTGGCGACCAAATCCTGAAAATTAGTCGCCAAATTGGCGACTAGAATTTCAAATCACACCTTACTTAGAGATCTAGTGATTGTGGAAGATTTGTAAATATAAATCTGCAGCAAAGTTCCTTGTTAAGCCCTTTTCCAAAACGCAGCACATGCACGATTTCGAACGTGAATCTATCGTCACTAGACGCCATCTTGGATTTAGGTAACCTTTCACATTGTATATGACCCATTCTAGAGTCCTCTTTGTAGCTCGTGCGAATTTTGCGGGCTTTTAAATTAATTGTGTTTGACATGATATGTCTGCCGCGTGAGCTCATTTGAATTTAGAATGAGCGAGGAAATTAATCGAAATGATCTTTTTGATCAGTTACACTATTGTGACAGCACTTCCTCGGTCGAAGATATTTTAGCATTTGCTTTAGCACCTTTACTCTGGGTAAAATTTATTTTCATCACGCTTATAGTCTATGCCAGTTAGTTTAACGTGGCAGTGACCAACCCGGAAGCATCTGCTACTTTGGTCACTGCGCACATCTTAATTTCGTTAATTTCTTATCTTTATTTTGATTCTGTTTTATAACCTACTTCTACAAATGTAATGTAAATTCTATGTAAACAGTGCAAAATAAAAGATAATCCTAATCCTAATGCATTGGACGAAAAATTTGCTGAACAAAAAGAGTCCATTAGACGACTTCAATTCAATGGCCACGTGGGTCTACCGGCAGATGAATGGTTGAATATTCTTCTGTAACGTTAATTTTACAACACGGGCGTTTTTGAATTGCACTTTGATTTTGATTACACTGTGATGGTTGCACGAACTTGTAATAATTATTGTCAGTAGACCATGCAGGCCGTCAAGTTCATGTTGTACACCTTTATTTGTTGCGTTCATGATATTAGAAGCTTCCTTCATACTGCACGAAAAAGAACAATCAGTTATTAGTAGCAAATGAAACATAAAAGAGCGACTCTTTATTTGTAAGAAAACTTTCCCTCCATTTGTTGGAGAAATGATTGTTGACTTAGTTGTTACTTAATACCTATTTTCAACATTGTAATGGCAAGGTATTGTGAGTGGATAAATATGTTTAAGTTAGTGAGTTTGTTCCATGAGCTGGAGGTCGGGTAATTTTTGATGTTTTTATGACTCTGATCATGAGCAATTTAATATATCTAGTACAGTGACAGGGTAAAAATTGTTTTTGTGTGTGTGTGTGTGTGTGTCATAATGGCCACCAACTTTTTGGAATTGGCTACCACTTTAAAATATTTAGGAGCCAAGTGGCAAATCTGGATGGGAAAATCTTAGGAAGTTGTTTTTCTTTGCCACTGCCCACACCCATTTTTCCTTCTTGGGTAATTTCTATGACCAAATTGATGGGGTGGCCATGCGCTCTCTGCTCGCTGCTGTTGTAGCTAATCTTTTCATGGGTCACCATAAGAAATGCTGGTTAGAGGATTACAATTCTGGTATTGAGTTTTACCATAGATATGTTGACAATATGTTTGCTCTGTTTGATACCAAACAGGATGCTTTATCTTTCTATAGTTACATCGACACCCAGCACCCCAACATCAAGTTTGCCATGGAGAAGGAAGAAAATCACGAGCTGCCTTTCTTAGATGTCCTTCTAGATAATAGAAGCAATCAGGGCATCATCACCTTGGTGTTTTGCAAGAAGACCTACACTTGTTGTCTCACTAAAGTTTATAGTTTTGTACCTTTCAGTTACAAATCAGGAATAGTGTGCACTCTGGTAGACCAAACGTTTCACATCAACAACTCCTGGGCTGGCTTTCACCTTGACACAAATAACCTTACCAAAACATTAAGGAGGAATTTCTTCCCTTCTATCATCATTGAGAACGTTGTTAGAAAGTTTCTTTACAATCACTTCACCTCTGATTCATCTCAGGATACTACTCGTAAAGACTGTTGTTTGTATTTTAAATTACCGTACATCAGTCCTTTTTCTATCACAATGCACTGCATAATTAAGAAATTAGTCAGCACTTTTTGCACTGACCTAGACATTAAGTTGGTGTTTACCCTGTTTGAAATCAGGAGATGGTTTGGGGTTAAGGATGTCATCCCTACGGATTTATGATCGCGAGTCATTTACAAGTTTTCATGTGCAGGCTGTAGTGCCTGTTATGTAGGCGAAACCAACAGACATTTCACCACTCACATCCGTGAACACGAAAGCTTAATGTTACCAGTATCTTCACGCTGTAATTTTCACAAAATGTTTTGATTACAGTTCACTCCTAAGTACTGTAAGTTTTAAGCTTAACATTCCCCCCCAGCAAAAAAAATATGCTCATCTCATCGCCGTTCCCTTTTACTCCTTAGGTTTTGCAACCACGTGACATTACACCACTTTGACTCTCAGTTGCCGAAGATAAATCCCACTTTCACATAAAAAACACCTACCCTTTCCTCTACGCCTCTTTTTCTTAGAACATGGTAACGCGAAGTTCGGGGATTGTGTATCTTCTTCGCTTCAAGTCCCTGTTGCACATAAGCCCCCAGGACCTCTCGGTTTGAAGACAGGTGTTAAAAAATTTACATAACCCGGGCCGGGCCAGGGATGCCATCTTTTAGACCCTTTTATAGCAAGCGTTCCCGTTCGAACCTGTTCATTTTACCGCATTCTAGCAAAAAGGAGGAGGACGAGGGCCTCGCCTCAATTTTCGGCGGCCACAGTTTGGAAAACTTCGTTCAAACGAGAACGCTTGCCGCGCAGGCTAGCCGGCTAGCCCTCGGGCATTGGTTCCGCAAATAAGGCGTTTCTTAGGGCCTGTTTACATTTTACATGGAGAGAGGGTGCCCCGGCTAACCCAGTTACCCGGCTAACCGGGCTATTCCGGGAGAGCCAACTTTTCATACGTCTCTTTAGAAAACGCATTAAAGCATTTACATGCTTTATTCAAAAATTTATAGTCCTGCAACGGGGTTACCATCACGCAAGACGCCTAAATAAAATGAATAAAATTAAAAAAGATAAAATAGATAAATAATAATAATAATAATAATAATAATAATAATAATAATTAAAAAATTAATTTCACAGCATCAATCATTATGCAACGCATGCAATGCAATGCATGCTAGACAGAGTAACCCGCCTTCCCGGGCCACCCTGTTTACTCACATCTCTTCAAAGCTCTACGGTCCATGTTGACTTTGACTTTGTGGTACTTTTTGTGTCCTGTGTGGTTCTTGGGCCGATTTGAAGGGATTTAGTGGAGTTTCACGTCAGTTCCAACGATTTCTCTCTCCATATACTGATACAGAGAGAGAGAGAGAGAGAGAGAGAGAGAGAGAGAGAGAAAGGTGCCATAAAGGAGTTAAGGTTGGGCGTTTTTATTGAAAATCGTTGCTGATTTTTCTTTCAAATCCGATACGTTTTTCCTCTCGTTCAAAGCCTTATAATTTCACCATTACGTCAACATAGAGGGTAGAGCTTGGGCTACCTGTGGTCTACTTGCCCGACGCATCCTTCTAGGACGACTATTTTACTCCAATTCGGCTAAACTGCAGAATGCCCGGCCACTCCAAGGTTAGGTCTGAAGTGGCTACGCGGTTACGCGACTACGCAGTGAGGAAAACTATCCCTCCCATATGATATTTGGAGATTTGTCTGAAGTGGCTACGCTGCTATGCAGTGAATTGTCCTTCTTACACAAGAATTCATGCTAAGCTTTTGACGTTTGTTCATCTAATAACCATTGGTTTAAAGTTAAATTATTCTAAATGTGACCCACAACCAGTTGCAAAATTGTTGAGACATTCGCAATCAAAACCATCTTTTTCTTCTCTTAAACGCTGCTGCTGACAAATCTGTGAGATACAACACACAGCCCCTCCCTCTCCCCCTTTCAAGGTTGTTCCTCAAAGTTTCGAGCATGGTGTTGCACTGTTACCAACTTTGATAAGAGGAGGAGGGGGGGGGGGGGAAGCGGAGGATCATAGAATCATCATTCAAGGCCAAATGGCGTACAGTGTCTCAAGTATTTTTGCAAGTCGTTGTAGTATTAAACAAACATTATTTATTATATCTCTCAGTTAGTACGAGCGCTGTGATTGGTCAATTATGCGGCGGGCCGTACTCTACTGTGCGGCCCGCTAAATTTGAAAGTTTCTTTCTCGCGCGCCCGACTAAAGATGTAATAAATATCTTACTAACCTCGTTTTCTCGGTCCGTACTGTAAGTTACGGATCCTCGTTTTTTCCCGTTGATTTACGGCCCGCGCGCTTCGCGCTTGGGCCATAAGCGAACGGGAAAAAACGAGGATCCGTATCTTACAGTACGGACAAAGGAGGACGTTTCACCGGCGTGCCTTGCGAGCTTGGTGTGTTTTGAGTGTGTTAGTAAAATGGTGACCGGGAAGCTGCCTTCCCGCCATTTTTGGCCTATTTTCTCGGGTGAGAATCTCGGCTCCAAGAACCGTTTCTAAAATACCTTTTGAAGTTTGGATTAATTTAACGCTTGATCGTTATTTTGGCTGGAAAAGAGGTATTTTGGTCGGAAAGATGACCCGTAATCATTTCACGAACATATATTACATGGGTCATTAGCTCTTTCATTGTGAATTTAGAGCGACTGGTCGGCTGACGTTTCGGCCCATTGATCCGATTTACCTCAAGACCTTGCGACAAAACTTGCCTTTATGCTTAGTTTAGGCACTGAACTTTCTTTAAACGCTTAGGTCTCCTAAGGTCTCCAGGTTAAAGAGAAATACGGCTATTCGAATTTGTGCTTAAAGTAGGCGCCATTTTTTTACTCGCGGCACGATTTCAATCTAGATTTCTGTGAGTCTGTGAGTTTGTGAAGGAAATTATTCCCAGATCAGGGATGCCGCTATTCAAAAAGCACATGTATTTTCACTACACTGCTGTTTAACCACTGGCATAAATAAAAGGAGGAAAATACTAACCGCCGTTACAGAGTGGAAGGAAACGATGACAAAGACACAGCCGTAATTAGAGCGTATTGTAGCGCTCAATTTCACGTGTTGCATAGCTCTCTAAAGGCCGATTTACACGGTACGACTTTTGCTTACGACTGTCGCATGCAACTTCTGTAGCACGCGCTACTCGCGCCATGCAAAAAATCGTATACGACACTTGTCATTCAATTTACCTGTACCTACGACTGTCGTATGGTTTTAAAACATGATTTAAAATCCTACGACAAATTTTAGGTCGCGTGCGTCTGTGGTAGAGAAGTTGTAGGAGCATTCACACGGCACAACTTTGTTCTACGTTATGTTGCATACGCCAAGACGCGCGCGACAAATCGTATCGTGTAAATCGACCCTAAGAAGCTACAATACTAAAGAAAGGGTAAAGAGACGAATAGACGCAAAAGATACACAACGTCTTGCTACAAAACCAAATAACTGGGCCCGGTAATGTACAAACACTGCAGGATAAAGATTATATTACGCGGGTTAAATTCCTATCCTTGCGTGATAACAACCGTGAGAGAGATGCTGTACTGACACTGAACGCACTGAAACGAGCCAAACCAAAGCTAGACAAAATGCTTCAGATGGCGTATAAGGGACCATAGTCGCTAAACAGTGACAACAAGGGTAAAAAATAACAGGCGACAAACGTAGAATTTAAACCCAGGCGGAAATGACCTTTGGTATCAAAATACCAGGGCCTAGACAATCGATGAAAATCGATGATCGGAAAACCAATCGATC
>OX419343.1:15575827-15585827 GCA_948470475.1 Galaxea fascicularis | reverse complement strand
AAGATGAATCTCATGAGTGTCCATTATGACAAGTTTAAAGCAGTTAATGTTGTCACCTATGGTAGCCAATACTTCAAACAGTTTCCTGATGCCTTTAAAGACACCCCTGGTACCCTACCTGGGAAGAAAGTTCACTTAACAACCATTGAAGGTTCCACTCCTGTCGTCCGTTGTGCCCGCACTGTGCCTGAGTCTAGAAAACAAGTTGTCAGAGATGAACTTCAGCGTTTAGTGGATGCAGGAATCATTGTGCCTGTGGATGAACCTACTGAGTGGGTCAGTCAAATGTCTGTTGCTGAAAAGAAAGCTGGAATTCGTATCTGCATTGACCCAAGACCTCTTAATGAAGCACTGAAACGTGAACACTACAAGCTTCCCACTCTAGAAGATGTTCTTCCAGACCTTACCAAGGCAAAAGTATTCTCTGTTTGTGATCTCAAGTCTGGGTACCTTCACTGTGAGCTCGATCATGCATCAAGCTTGTTGACCACGTTTGCCACGCCTTTCGGGCGCTATCGGTGGCTACGTCTCCCATTTGGTTTGAAAGTCAGCAGTGACATCTTCCAAAAACGACTACATGATGCTCTTGAAGGCCTTGAGGGAGTCCGCTGTATCGCTGACGATGTGATTATTTGGGGTCGAACAGATGAAGAACACGATGCACGTGTCTGTGCCTTCCTCAAGTGCTGTGTCGATAAGGGTATGACCTTGAGCGAAGAGAAGTGTCGTTTTGGTCTCAACGAGATCCCGTTCATGGGCCACGTGTTGACCAGTGATGGCCTCAAGCCAGACCCCTCCAAAGTTGAAGCAGTCCAAAACATGGCACCTCCTCAAGACAAAGCAGCAGTGGAAAGACTAAGAGGAACTGTGAATTACCTGTCTAAATTTGTTCCAAACCTGTCTGATGTGATGCGTCCAATCTATGACCTAGCCCGCCTCACCTCTGAGTGGACGTGGGATGCTGTGCACGAGAAAGCTTTTACAGAGATGAAGCGTTTGCTGACACAGGCACCTGTACTGGCCTACTTTGATCCAAGTAAAAGCCTAACGATCCAATGTGATGCTAGTGGACAGGGGCTAGGAGCCGCCCTCCTTCAAGACGGCCAGCCACTAGCATACGCCAGCCGGGCTCTGAGTGAAGCAGAAGCCAGATATGCCACCATAGAGAAGGAGATGCTCACGATTGTGTTCTCCTTAGAAAAATGGCACCAGTACACGTTTGGTCGTCCTGTGACTGTGTATTCAGATCATAAACCACTTGCAAGCATCGTGAAGAAGCCCCTGGACAGAGCTCCTAAGCGCTTACAGGGAATGTTAATGCGCGCCCTGGCATATGACATCGAAGTTAGATACCTAAATGGTAAAGAAATGTACCTAGCCGACACGCTCAGCAGAGCTCACCTGCCAAGAACCTCTGATTGTGGACAAGAAGAGTTCGAGACCATAAATGCCCTCTCCTATCTGATCATGCGTGAAGATCATGAGATCCGCCAGCACACTAGTGGCGATATCTCTCTTCAAGAGCTGAAACGCATAATACAAGAAGGTTGGCCAGCAGACGAGAAATCACTGCCACCCCTCGTTACCCCCTACTTCAGTGTCAGGGATGAACTTGCAGTTACAGACGGCTTGATATTCCGCGGCGAGCGACTTGTGATACCTAAAGGAATGCGAGCAGCAGTCAAGAAAGACATCCATAGCGGACACCAAGGAATTGAAGCCTGCCTGCGCCGCGCGAGGGAACATGTCTATTGGCCAGGAATGAACGAGGAATTAAAAGCGTGGATTCGCACCTGTGAGACATGCAGAGAGAATGAACTGACACCTTGTAAAGAGACGCTTATGTCTCATGAAATCCCTGAAGGAGCATGGGAGAAGATTGGAGCAGACCTCTTCACTTATCATGACAAAGAGTACCTCGTCACCGTCTGCTACAAGTCTAACTTCTGGGAGTTGGATCCACTCACCAACACCAAGTCATCAACTGTGATCAAAAAGTTGAAGTCACACCTGGCGCGGTATGGTATCCCCAGGCAACTGGTCACAGATAATGGTCCCCAGTTTACATCCAGCGAATTCAAGTCTTTTACAAAGAAATGGGGCATTGAACACACAACCACATCACCGTACCACAGCAAAGCAAACGGAAAGGTTGAATCGGCTGTGAAATCTGCGAAAAGAATGTTACGCAAGACATCAAAGTCAGGAGAAGACCGGTACCTGGCTCTACTCAATATCCGGAACACACCAACTCAAGGTGTTGCTAGTAGCCCAGCACAGCGTCTTCTGGGAAGAAGGACAAGAAGTCTGCTACCATCCACAAGATCACTCCTGGAACCCAGAAACCCACCAAATCTCTATGAGATGGAACAACTCCAGTTAAACCAAAAGAGGCAGCCCTGAATGTTGGCGGCACTGTCATAATGAAGCCATTTGTGCTCGGCAAACATGATTGGGACGAGGGTAAAGTGACAAAGCGATTAGATGAGAGGTCCTACGAAATCCAGTCACACGGGTCCACCTATAGACGCAATAGGCAGCACCTGGTCAAGAGCCCTCCTGTACCAGTACCAGATACACTACCTGCACCAGATCCACTACCTGGACCCCAACAGAGTCCAGATACCGGATTGCTAAACACATAAGCTGCGAACAGCCAGAAGGGCCACCCGGAAGCAAAGTCAACCAAGCAATCATCACCTGTGCGTACTCGCTCGGGACGTGTCATCAAAGAGCCCGTTAGATTCTAAGACTATGTTAAGACTTAATCGTTATCATTTTGTTTTTCTTCCGTAACATCGATTTCCAGGAACTGAGACTTTAGAACAGTAGTTCAGAAAATAACACACTGCACTTTCAGTATATTCTTTGTTTAATAAGCTTAGTTTTGCAGTATCATTGTTAAGTTTTGCCATTATCAAAAAAGGAGGGAGGATGTGACAATATTGGTTAACATTGGTTAACATTGAGATATTGTAAGTCGTGACGTGTTAGCCTCGTTTTCATGGATTTAAGAGTTGTTGTTGAACCGCCATCTTGATAGTTGCTCAATGCACTTCGTCTTCTTGTCCGGCTTAATACACCGATAATAAATGTAACATACAGTAACATTTGTCAACAGTTCAAATTTATTTTGTGCATTCCTACCGTTAAATATCTTCATTCCATATTTAGTTGACTTCTTTGTAGATTTTGGTATAGATTTATGTATAATGAGCTCAAATACTCGTCCGAAACTTGAGTAAAACGCGATTCAGGCGCCATTGTTTTGGTTTTCAGAGCCGGCGCTTTTCGCTACTAGTGGGCTATAACAAATAGCCTACTAGTAGCTCAACCAATCAGAACGCAGCATTGATAATAGACCGCTAGTTGGATTTTACTAGTAACCTTTATTTCGTCGGGGCTATGAAGTCGACTGTTAGGCGCAGTGAAGGTTATTGTAGAGCTTTGCTTTCGGAGGTAAGGAGTCTTTTGCCTCAAAACGTAGGTGTCAGGGTGGATTTATAAGCGCACATGGTGAAATTGGACTTGACTTTTGAGCAGGCTAAAGAGTTAGTCTGAAATTTAGCAAGAAAGAAGGGCTTGACGGAAGTTCGCTTGAAATCGTTTTTCAACATCCGGGACTTCAAGTAACTATCAGGCGACGAGAAGATTTTCCTCGGTAATTTCTGCGCGAAAACCGTAAGTTTTTCCAGTTTCCCGACTTGTTACCGCCCTTGCGGCTTTAGCGATTCTATGCTAGTGATCTGATAAGTGATGTGATAATTAGAAGTGTCATAATGTGTGATTTCCGGCCTCAAATCTAGTCGTAACATTTGCCACATGTTTACGTAGATGTAATTTACCAAGAGCTTGCTGTTATTTGTGTTAGCCACTAGGGAATTCGGTTTAAAACGTTGCTTGATTTCGTGCAAATCGATGCCTCTTTCCGACGGGAACTTTGCTCTCGGCAAGGCCGACGTTTCAAAGCAAGATTTGGGCAAAAATGACACTACTGCCCACACGATAGTTCAGGTCAGAGGTTACGTCGATTTCATGTCTAATTACATAGCAAATAGCCATGTTCTTTTTTTTCCTTTCGTCGACACTGTAATCTGGTGATAAGCAAAATGTTAAGCGTCCTTGTTGAACAACGGAGGTAATAGCAAAAGAAGTTCTAAAAAGCCTCGAATTTTCGTCGACCTGGTTTTCATGAGGTCAGGTATATTTATTTATTTATTTATTTATCTATTTATTTACTTAGTCAATTATTTGTTTGTTTAAGCCTAAGGGCTTCGCCTTTGATAAATCCTTTTTTTATGCCTGGAGCGTGACAGAAGGAGAAATGCGTGTATTGAAATGTCTCAGTCGGTTTAAAGTGTGTGCGGATGTCAAAGATTGAATCTTTGTTGAATCTCTCGCCTTTAAAGATGGTAGTGTCTAGGAAGTTTGTTTTCTCTTCTGATATTTCAGCCGTGAATTTTATGGTAGGATGGTGCCTGTTTGCCTCTAAAATGAATTGGTCTGTTTCCTCTCTGTTTGTGTCCCACAGGGAGAACACGTCATCGATGTATCTTTTCCACTCGAGGGGTTTTATCTTGCTTTTATTGATAATTTCTGTTTCTACCGCGGACATAAAGATGTTGGCAAAAGCAACTGCCACTTTTGTTCCCATTGCGGTACCGTGAGTCTGGAGATAGTTTCTTCCATTGAACTGGAAGGAGTTCTCCTGTAGTATAAGTCTAAGCAAGCCATTGAGTGAATTTGTAGGAATGGGTGCGTCGTCCTTATAGAAGGCTTCATATACTTTGCATACAGTGTTTATTCCTTCTTGAGGAATATTGGTGTACAAGCTGGTAACGTCCATTGAAACTAGGATCGCGTTGTTTGGAACTTTCCTCTTTTCTATAAAGTTGATAAATTGTGTGGTATCTTTGAGGTAGGATTTTTATACTTTAGCGATAGGCTGTAGGATGTGGTCTAAAAATGATGATATACGTTCTGTTGGGCCATCACAGCCCTTCTTGTTAAACCTCTCCTTGCAAGAATTCGCCTCAACTGCCTAGAACTCAGGTTCTCGTCATGTATCAGCAGAAGACATGAAAGAATTTCCTTTTGTTCATATCCCAGATTAAAGTAATGTTCAATGAGGTCATTCCGGTCCTCCATCTTGAATCCCGGTTCAGTCCCCCGCCAGCTACACGGCTAAATGTGAATCGACTTAAAAGTCGCCATAGACGAGTTATAAGTCGCCATAGACGAGTTATAAGTCGACTTATAAGTCGCTTTAGACGAGTTATAAGTCGACTTATAAGTCGCCTTAGACGAGTCATAAGTCGACTTATAAGTTGCATAGACGAGTTATAAGTTAACTTATAAGTCGTCTTAGACTTAAAGACTGATATATCGTCTTGGACGAGTTATAAGTCGTCTTATAAGTTGTTTTTTTTTTCCATCTAAAACTTTTTTTGTTTCATGTCCTATAGGGGGCTCCGTAACAAACAGCAACAGTGATAAGTTTGTGGTTTTGATGTTCGCTCATGTGTCCTGAACTTTACTATGATTGGTCACTTCACAATTAACACTCCTGAAATGTGGGAAAAGGTCACATGACCAAAAAAGCGGGAAACAGTTGTCTTGGACGGATATCATGGCGGACTTGGTTGAGCTAATTTTTGAAGGCAAAAGTGTTGGGTTAACGGCTAGCTTTTTTTAAGGTGCATGAGAAGGGTTTGCACCCAAAAGTAATTTTAAAATGGGAAAAGAGAAAACATATGGCCATTATCGAACGGGAAGTTCCTTGTGCCAATTGGCACAAAAACTGCTCATGTCGTTGCCTTTTCTGCCGCGAAAGATCAAGATATCCAACAGGATAATGATTTTCGGGCAACATTTGATACTCGATATTGACGTGACCATCTCCTCTAAGTGTTCGTCAGATATCCACCGTAATGTTGTCACATTGATATCTCTCTCTTTGTAGGATCTTCTTACGCTTTGTAAGCTAAGTCCGCGTGTTTCTATCGGACGAATAACTAAGTTGAATAAGTAATAAATTGTGGATTTACGGGAAATCCAAACACAGTAGGAATGCATAGCTAACTGGGAAAGAGAACTCGGAGCTTTTCACGATCGGCGAGGTCTCGTATAAAATAAACCCATTTTTGCAGGCCAGTCTATCGGCTCCAGTCTCTCGCGAGTTTAGCCTCGTTTTATGACGCGCCAAAACGGACAAAAATAGTTCCTTAATATATATAGTACTTACTTACTTACTATATATAAGACTTCTTCCTGATATGTAAAGCTTGTTTCATATAAATACAACTAGATGTGGAAATATCCAACTTGTTCCCAAATAAACACAACATCTTGCAAATGCACAAGACTTTCTTTGAACATTCATACAACTTGAGGCGCACACACACAAAACTTGCTTCAAATTAATATTTGGCTTCATTCACACAAATAGGACTTGTCCTAAATATGAAACTTGGAACATATATATAAAACTTCTTATCGATTTGATTGTTGATGATCGATTCTGGGGTTTGTACTTCGTGTAAGACCACTTACAAATAGTGTCCGGGCCCCTGGGAAAAATGGCAGCGGCGTGTAGGGGATCAACCGTTGATCGTCATCTTGAAGAGACCATCTTGCGGTTGCCCTCTCACCTTATAGAGATGGAAAGACATCGTGTTACTGCAAACGTTGCTATGTGCGAACTATTCATTCGAAGAACGGAAGATTACGCAAGACTTCTGAGGGTTTCTATTGCTGGTTTTGCTGAATAGCGACGTGTCTAAATACCCGGCAGTACATGTATTAACTATTTTCATTCATCAAAAGGGTGAAACAAAGTTTAAAAGATTCAATATGCTTCTGGTTTGAATGAAGCCAAATATTAATTTGAAGCAAGTTTTGTGTGTGTGCGCCTCAAGTTGTATAAATGTTCAAAGAAAGTCTAGTGCATTTGCAAGATGTTGTGTTTATTTGGGAACAAGATGGATATTTCCACATCTAGTTGTATTTATATGAAACAAGCTTTACATATCAGGAAGAAGTCTTATATATAGTAAGTAAGTACTATATATATTAAGGAAGTATTTTTGTCCGTTTTGGCGCGTCGTACTCGTTGTCAAACCATTTCCGGGCTACCTCTTTCGGAATCTTGGATACCTGCCATGAATGAAAGTTAGGAGCTTGGTATTCAATCACATAATTTCCGGAACGCAGAATGCGCATGCAAAAAGGAAATAAGTAGCATGGAATCGAAGCTGCAAAAAAACCGTTTTACAGTTGTGGCTGAGCTACCTGGCCTGTGAATGGAGGCGAGGCTGAGGGTGACCTTGTTTTGATACAAACCTCTCTGTTTTTCTTGTGTAAATGAAGACTAGTTAGCATTAAAACAACATGATTTACATGATAAAAGCAGTGAGGTCTCTATCAAAACAAAGTCACCGGCAACCTCGCTGCCATTCATAGGCCAGGTCACTGAGCGAACAACTGTAAAATGGCCTATTCCAGAATACGAAATGCAAAATTTCAATATCGGAAATAACCAAAGAGCACGGAATCGAGGTCACATAATTCCGGAACGGCAAAATGCAGAATGCTAATATCAAAATTTATAAATAAACATCGAGCATGGAATTGAGGCCATGTAAATGTAGAATGGCAATACTGAAAATAAACCATCAGCCATAAAACACGAGGTAATATAAAAAAGTCAATTTATACATACGAGTGCAATTTTCATTAAAAAACTTACTGTTTTTGTACAAAATACGAATAATTTATTATGATTAATTAGTTTTAACAACATTTGAGTGTAAGGTCAAAACAATAAGTGTCACACCTGGCCATTCCTTGATATCGAGATTTCATTTGTATTTTGACCTTGCGATTTATGGCTGATGGTTTATTTGCGGTATTGCCATTCTACATTTTGCAATCTGAAATTATATGGCCTCGATCCCATGCTCGATGTTTATTTTTAAATTATGATATTAGCATTCTGCATTTTGCATTCTGGAATTATGTGACCTCGATTCCATGCTCTATGTTTATTTCCGATATTGAAATTTTAGTACAGCTGCTATCGTCCACAAAATAGCTGAATTGTTCAATTTTGTGATAAAAGCACAAAACTTTGCATGATTACTACTAACCCTGTAACAAACAATTCCCGATATGGATCCAAGCTAAATTAAGCCCCGGACTCGAGATTTGTGCATGTCCGGAAATTAACAGCATGAAAACGATGCTGATAATCAAATTGCTTGGAAACGAGCCCCAGAGTACAAAAATAAACACGGAACTAATATATTAGTAGCGTATGTGGTATCCTGTGCTAGATAATAATTAAGATGTGATCACGTCACCTTTTTATCCTTTTTTTTTTAATTATTTTTTGTTGGGGTACCTGTGGTGGAATGTCAAAGATGGAGGCATGGCGCTATAATTAATTAATACCATTATAATTAATATCACTCATTCATTATTTTAATGAAAAGCTGTAGCTTTTTACGCATTGCCAACCTTACAATAATCTCAAATACACACTGTGCAGGTGCATTTGAGAACCATATTATGTGTTTAATTATTACATTTGCCAATTATCTTCTAAATGATATTTCACAAAACACTAAATGAACTTTTTTGCATTGAGTTTGCTGCATTTTTAATGTGAACGTTTCTTGGTCCTTACTTGTTGCTTCCCTTCACGAATTAATTAAATTTTGAAATAAAAAGACTAGCTCCCATGCCTCTAGCGGTTTCCAAGATGGCAGCCGCCATGGTTGGGCACTTACAGTTATTACAGGTAAGACACTCATTTTTGCCATTATTGCTAGCTTAACTAACAGGATAACAACTCCAAGTTTTTGTACAAGTTAAACAAGTGAATTCTTGGAGGTATTTTTGAAATAATCATAGCGTCGTCTTATAAAACGAGTAAATGCAAAACATGAAAAAAAAAAAACGATGAAGGGATAACAAAACCGTTCGTTTCAAATGTAAGACTTAACTCTTGTGTTGATCATTTTCAAGACGTTAACAGGTATAATCAAACATTTTCAGTTACAAATATTTTGTTGAGGCGTCATGGATTGGAATCTATGTATTATTTGCCAAACCAAGACTGGAGAACCCTTGCAATGTCCTGCAATTTCGAAGAGGAAAGACGTCGGAGCAAGCTATTCATCATTTGCTAGAAACGTAGAAGAGTTCCAGAAGATTGGATCTGTTCCTGGAAATTTAAACGTCGAAGTGCTAAATCAAGGTCAGGGAATAGGGCACAACATTAAAGAGAGAAAGGCCTCATGGCATAAGACGTGTAGAAATAGGTTTAGTAATGCAAATTTAGAGCGTGCGCGGAAGAAAAGAAAATATGATGGTGAGAACGAAGAGGAAAAGAACCTCCTTGCAACAGAAAGCACTTCCAGCCCCGTCAAGGCCAGGCGTTCCAGCTTTCCAAGCAACCCGGTAACCAATCACAGGGGCACAAAACGAATCTGTTCCTCACTGTATCTGTTCCCCCGAGGTATTGTGCTGGCTGGCAAAATATCAGCTATTTCCCGGAGTTGGTTATGAACGTTCTCTCTGCTTATGGTTTCGGTTGGTGATTAATGAAGTGTGGTAGCAGTGTGAGTGTTGCTGGCTGGCGAAATGTGGATTGTTGTGAGAAATTTGTGTCTAAACACCCCCCCCCCGCCCACTGAAGCGTTGATTTTGAGGCCCATTTTGGCTTACGACATGACATGAAATTGTCTTTTTTGTTGTTGTGCAGGGTGCTCAATTTGGTCGTTTTGTGTCCCTGCAATCAATGCTTGTTTTGTGATTTAAGCGACATCCCAGCCAATCTTCATGCTCCTTCCACTCTTGAGGTTGATAGAAGAGTAAGAGAATGTGCATCTCTTCTAAACGATAACAGGCTGATTGGCAAGCTGGCGTCGGGGGACATGGTAGCGACAGAAGCAAAGTACCATGCGAAATGCCTCGTTGGCCTGTATAATCAAGCTAG
>OX419343.1:15535827-15570827 GCA_948470475.1 Galaxea fascicularis | reverse complement strand
ATTCCATACCCTGATATAACGATAATTGTGCTTTTTTTCTCCAATATCATTATATCGGCGATTCGTTTATAGCGATACCCCGATATAACTTCGTAATTTTACCAGTCCCTTCGTACATCAGTCATTTTGGTGTTCCACTGAAGTTGACCGTTGTCATATTTCTCATTTCTGTAGTTGAGCTATCTCAGCAGCTGTTCTTGCAATTTATCAAACCCTCAGGGAGCAAGAAAAGCTAAGTGAAGCTCCTTGGCACTTGGAAATGGTAGTTAGGCAAGTCTAAAATACAATGTAAGCATGATGTATCAATAATGCACGGTTGGAAACACGTCATTAAAATTTTAAAATCAAATAACTGGTTCTATGTTAATTATAGCGCCATGCCTCCATCTTTGACTTTCCACCACAGGTACCCCAACAAAAAATAATTAAAACAAAGGATAAAAAGGTGACGTGATCACATCTTAATTATTATCTGGCACAGGATACCACATACGCTACTAATATATTAGTTCCGTGTTTATTTTTGTACTCTGGGGCTCTTTTCCAAGCAATTTGATTATCAGCCTCATTTTCATGCTGTTAATTTCCGGACATGCGCAAATCTCGAGTCCGGGGTTTAATTTACCTTGGATTCATATCGGGAATTATTTGTTACAGGGTTAGTAGTAATCATGCAAAGTTTTGTGCTTTTATCACAAAAGTGAACAATTTTGGACGATAGCAGCTAGACTATTAATGTTCCTATTATATTATTATCGATACTATCAGTACTACAATATCTGAACTTTTTCGATTATTAACCCATCATAATTTTTAAGATTTGGAATATATAATGGTATATTTGAAAAATCTTGATCTCCGGGTTTTATATCAACAGTATCACTATGATTATCTCCAATATTTATTTGATGACAGAAAAGAGCATAATTTGAATTATAAGTTGGAATTTTTCCGCTTCCAATGTTTTGTGATGGTGAACTAAGAAGAGTTTTATATACTTTTCTTGCTAACCCTGTTTCAAGTTGGTGAAACACAATACAATCATTGGGATCAGTACCTTCCGCCACATTGGCTAATTTTTTATCCTGAATATCGTAATTGTTATCAGAGTCTAATTTTAATCCACCACTTACTTAAATTTGTTCAGTAATGGTTCTTATATGTTCAGAAATGTTTAAATTAGAGTCCCTATCTCCCACTGTTAGCCTAGCTATTTGGGAGTACAAGTTCCAAGTTCCCATCTAAAGTTCCCATCTATATATACGAATTATATTACTTATCAAAATTTTTGTTAACCATCTTCCTTTTTTCATCAGCAAACAGAAATTCATATGGGCTTAATTTTTTAAGTGAATTATGAATATGAAGGAAATCATATGTGACCTGCGGATATGAAATCAAATGAAGTATGATCGTCGCAGTTGAGATCGCAATTTTTGCAATTGCGTAAAGAAGCCTGAAAAAAGTTCAGGACTTCAACGGGGCTTGAAGCCGTGACCTTGCGATTCCGGTGCGATGCTCTACCAACTGAGCTATGAAGCCTCTGACGTTGGGAGCAGGTCAATTTTGGGTTCATATGTTCCCGTGAAAACAAAGCAGGATCTATTAAGTTTTCCTTTGCGGTAAGATTCAAATGATTTTTCTGGTGCATTTATCAGATCATCAAAAATGACATTAATTCTATTATTATTATTAGGGCATTCACTAGTGTCTTTTATATCATCAGCTGATCCAATTTCCAATACAGGATAACCAACTTTTTCAGATATTTTATCCATCAATGTTTTCAGATCTTGTATTTTTTCTTGATGACTGTTTGGTGTATACATGTACATTTTATCAAAAAACATAAGAGGTGTTCTTAGCATATGCATCAATGGGTTTGTTTTATCGCAACCAGATTGATCTGTAATAAGCATTCTATAGTCTTCATCAATGAAATCACATAATTTTCTCTTTGATTCTACCTTCTGTTTTCCATCACAATTTGGTATTTTCATTATATCAATATGTTAGATAAATGGAATTAAGTGATGCTTTTACATCTATTTATAAACAAAAGTGTTATTTTAGCATAATTGTATATGGATATTAATAAAATAAAAAATATGCTGATTCAGAGTTGGACAGCTACAAACTCAAAAAAGCAGTCACTAAAGTGAAAAATGAAATGAGAGATTCACAAGGAGGCCGTGATCTTGTGATCAGTGATTATTTTAAAACATTACGTAATCCGATAATTGAACAACAAAAGAAGACAGATGAAAAACAGGATAAAGTGATTGAACAATTGAAGGAAAATCGAAAAGCTATTACAAGTGGTCTTGAAGATATAGCCCTTATGAATACATTACCAGAAACACCTGCTAAATCATCTAAATTATCATTAGATTATAAACCTACAACGTACATTTGATAAACCACCAATTATGAGATCAGACCTCGATAAAGGTTTTGGTCCAAAAGATGTTATGACATTAAGGAAATATAATCTTTCACCTCCAAGTATGGTATTAAATGATGTTAAAAACAATCAATTGGATTTCAATGAATATGACAAAAATATTGGTGAAATGTTGAAAAAATTAGGCAGAGAAAAAAGCGCAATACAAAGAACTAAAAAAATGGATAAACAAGAAAAAATAGAAGAAATTTCTTTAATAAAAGCAGATCAGAAAGTATTGAATAAATACAGAAATAGAATCAAAGTGATTCCAGGAGGTTTAGAAACTTTAAGTGAAGGTGTTAGAAAATAGAAACAACCCAAAAGAAATGCATACAAAATACAGAAAAATCAATATGGAGGGCTAATGATTGATGTTCCCAAATTAATGAATAATATGTTATTACATTCTTACAAAGGCGGAAAACTAGTGTATGAATCACCAGTTGATAGATCTCTTATAAATCTGCTTACCAAAAGGTACAATCTCAAAACAAAATGTAGTATGAATGCTGTGAATATCTTCAATGATCTTAATATACTTGCTAACATGCCAAAACATAAATCTTCAGGTAAATCAAGGATGATAGGATCAAGTGTGATGTATTATCAAGACCCGAACAAGTAGCAGATCGTATGAAAATTATTATCGGATCAGTAAATGCTGGTAACAATTCTCCTGTTTTGAAAAATGATCTGTTTCAGATAAATGATGAAATGCTTAGAATAGGAGCTATTGATAAAACGATGCATGAGAAATTATATAACAGATATATATTATAAATGGATGTGAACACAGTTCTAGTTTTCAAATCAATTGATGCAAAAAAAAAGAAAACCCTAGTAATAAACCTGGAGATTTTACAGTAAAATTTATACCTGAATTACATTTAGATAGCAATAAACAACATTATTTAGCTCTTGATCATATTTCTGTGACAGCTAGTTAGCATAATATTAGACCTGAATATGGTAATTAGAAATTAAAGATTTCAAAAGGCAAGGGTTCAACATGGGTAACAATCATATTTCCATCGGTTATTTATGATTAGGTTGATATAAATAAGTATTTTCAGAATAAAATTGAAAAAATAGGAAATGCTGATACGTATGGAATCAAAATAGTATTTGACCTGAAAGGTTTTTATAACACTGAATGAGAATTACAGAATTGGTTTCAGAAATAATGGATCCTTTGGAGATTTACTTGGTTTTCATAAAACAAAGATTCAGACATTAAAAAAAGCAAAACGCAGATCCAAAAGGTTGTACAACAAGGCACTGGATTATGGAGTGCACTTGCGGGTTTAGCTCCTAAAATCATTCCAATAGCTACAAAATATGCTCCAAAAATATTAGTACCTTTGGCTACAGGAGCTGTTTCAGCTCTTGGTTCTCTGGGAGTTGATAAAATATCTGGAAAAGGCGTTCAATCAGGAGGAGCTGTTATGGTACAATTAGAAAAAAATTCCTCGACTAGCACAAATTGAAAATTCTCTCACTGGAAAACAAAAAATGGATCTTCTCAGAGCAGTTGTTTTGAGGTCCCTCATTTGTTGTTTAAAATATTCATAAAACTCTTCAGCTCTTACTGTCTCCACTGTTTCTGTTTTTCCTTTTTCTACGGTTAAACATAGTACCAACCTGTTCCCAAGAATCTTTCGGATTCCGGTAATCGATGTCCACTATTTTTAATTGAAGTAGAAAACTATGAGACGAGGTCAGCAATGAGTAAACATCTTTAGCAGTAATAAGAAGTCACCCTTAGATTTTTGCATTTAGTTTTGCAGCATCTTGCGCCTGTTTCTTTCTCTGGTCATTTCCTTGATAGCACCACAGGATTTTTCCCCCGACATGTCGGAAGGGGACTCCATCAAATGAAATACTGGGTTCACCATCATTACTTCCCTTTCACTCTCAGTACACTTTAAATTTTACAGAAAGAAGTTACAACAACTTCATCCTAGACTCATTAGAAAACCAGCACATTAACAAAATATTTCCTTTAAGGAAAAAGTCTGAAAATGATCCTTTCAAAACCTCTCAGTTACCTGGACAGTAGCCCCCCCCCCACCCCCTGTCATCTCTGCCCCTTTCTCTACTTTTTTATGAAAAAGAAATGAGTGTAATTCATCATGTCATTAGCTTCTAAACTAATTATTCTTTTGTGGGGCGTTGAGGATGTTGCTGTTGTTCCTTTATTTTGGGATGGAGGGGGGGGGGGGGAGGGAAGGGGGCATACCAAGAGTATGATGGTTAGCACTTTGAGTTATGATAGCGCCTTGCATTCCGTCGGTTAAACGAAGAAATTCTGAAGTGCAATGTGTTTGTTTCAAGTTCGTATTTCTAGCTTTTGTTAGTGAGCTTAACCTTGGCACGACAAATAAGCTTACTTCGCTTTACCATTTAAAGGGACGCTGTCATAGGGTTTTGTTGTTTTCCAGCCCAAACTTTGCAGAAATTGCTAAAAAATGTTTCATTCTGAAACATTCAGGGCTGTCATTAGGTTTTGAAGTAGGTGGGGATATACAAACAATAGCCAGGCATGCAAGTTGCTGCAATGAAGTCAACATCCTGGTTTTATATCAAGATATAGTGCAAAAAACCCCTGGCCCCTGTCCCTAAATGACTGTCCTAACATTGTTTGAAATGTAGGAAAAAGATACCAGTTTTGGCCATGCCTTCAAGATGACGTAAGAAAATTGGAAAAAAAGCCTAATTTTTCAAAATGCAATCCATGTCCATCCTTACCATCCATAACAGAAGGCAGTATTTAGTCTCAGTGGGGTGATAAAGTCCTGAGTAAGTAAACTGCTTGATTATTTTTGGGTATTCCCTGATTTCAAAACCATTTTTAAGATCTTAAAGTGGACCGAAATGACATAACAGTGTCCCTTTCAACCAAAACTTCAGTCCTTATTGTACACAATGAAAGAACTTCTCGTCTCGTCTCATTATTATTGGTGAATAATTATCTACCTCCGCTAGACTGTTTAAATCGTGGATGTGTGAAAAAAAAAAAAAAAACCTTCCACGTCCGAGGGCAGCATTTAAAGTCTCTAATTTTCAACGCGTGGCGGATAAATCTCGAAGTGTGCTCGTGGTAATAAAATTTCACGAGTTGCGCGAAAAGTCCCCCAAAAGCCTCGTTTCCATTCTACTCGCCGAAAAAAAGAGCCGAAACCATTCACCGAAACTGAAATAATATCATTCAGGTCCAGTCTCCCCGCGGGCACCTGATTTTGCCCAATGACGCGATCACATGAACTGTGGAAGTTGCTGAGCAGATAGCCAGCATGATTTTACGAATTATTTTAAGACCCTGTCAGACTTGAACCCTTGACCTCCCACTCAGCAGTCCGACTGAGACAACCGGGCGAGGGTGTACCTTTCACAAGAAATATGAACAAAATGCTTTTCTGTTAATGTTCGTTATGTTAATTTTTATTAAAAACCCTTCAAACAGCTTGAGTATATTTCCGTGTCTGCATGTTGTAGTGTTTAGCGTTACAAAGTGGCGTGACACGCCTTGCATCACTTAGCAAAGCCTGCTGGGAGAAAAGTAATAATACATGTGATTCTAACATGGCCGATGTGTGGACTTTTGTGTCGTCTTCTGTGATGTACCTCGTTTAAACATTACACATGTATACAGGAATCATTCCTTTGCTGTATCTACTAGTACCAGTATGATCCTCACCAGTTCTTTCATTGAACGTTAGTAAAGCAGGAAATTAAACATTCGCTATACAGCATGCTTGAAAATTTCTTTCCCGTGACAATATGTTTAGGTCTCACCTTCACCTCAAACCTTCACCCATCATAAAGAGAGAAATAAAACTGGATGCTGCTGTAGGGGAAGGGGGGGGGGGGGGGGTTAACTCCAAGCAAGTTGACTTCTACTTATTTTGACCAGAAACTACAAAAAGCTGAGCAGAAAATAATTATACATGTAGCACTTAATCCTGAGCCCCCACAGAGCTAGATCTAGTCTTGGTACAAATTAAGCCTTGTGGACACTGGTTCTTTGACACAGTCGACTGTGAGTTAAGAAATGTAACTGAAGTCAAACTCATGGATCTGTTAATCTCTGGCATATACTGTTTGCTCACTTCAAGTATTGTCCAGTATCGATTGTTGCTGATGTACTGATGGTACTGGTTCATTTTCAAGCCAGTGTAACACGTGTTCAATCATAAGCCATGTACAAGCATCAAACAGTATGGGAACAGCTGAACCTCCGATACAGAAGGACTGTGGTGACTGGCGTAAGGCTTGCCCTCCACAGACTTGTCAGCTGTGATCAAAGACCTTTTTGGCTCTCCAGTCAAAAAATTCTTCATAGTCACTACCATCACTGTTACTGCTGTTATCATCTTGAGATTGTCTGTGAGGAGCCTCCGTTGTCGAGAGTTTTTCTTTTATTGTACTCTGTTTGTCCCGCAAGACATCAGCTCGAAGAAAGTACAGTCTATTTATTTAAAAATAAAAATGAGTTAAATCGTGATCATGATAAAAGATAAATAAATATTATTCGAGTACAAAGGTTGACGCGGGCTTTTTTTGTGAGGGTGATTATGCAACACCAAGCCAGAGTGAGAGCATTGGCATCCTTGTCAGTTACAAGAAATCTGGAATAAAAAGGACAACAACAGCTAAGTAGTTTAGAGCTTTGAGGTCTTCGGAAAAAAGGCAAAAAAAATATATATATATGTATGAGATCTAACCAGGAAGACAAAGGTCAAGTTATCAAAAAAATTGGGCAAGGTCTGGTAGAATAAAAAACTTGCTATTCCCATGCCCAACTAAGGGTTTAGCTCATATAAAGACAAACCTTGCGTTAAAAGAAAAAGGAAGATAAGGCACGTTTTGTGGATAACAAAACGTTTCTTCCAAACTTCATGAAAGTCATACCTTGTACTACCCCCAGTGACACAGACATAAAAGAGACATGTGTACAGTCCGTTAATGTTGATATCACATCAGCTTCTAATTCAATTTTGATATAGTTACGATTACGCATTTTACCACCCATTACCTCTGCTCGCTAAGTTCTGAAAACTCTCTGTCTACTCGAGATTCCTCATCTTCCACTTCCACTATTGACTGTGACACCTATAGTTGGTGAATATAAATCTGATGTTTGATTGAATCATAGAATACTGTAAGGGTATGAAAATCAGGTGGTGGGTAGACTAGGGGATGAGAATCAAGGAACAAAATGATAACAAAAAATTAATATCAAGCTTTACTGTAATCACAAGATTTGAGAGGTGACAGACCTATTGGCAGTTCCGAAATTCAAAAGGGAACTGGAGCGAGTTTCAAATTTGAAGTAATCGATAAATTGACACCATCACATGAAAGATAACATAGAGATTGGTCGTTTGACCAAGTTTGATTCATTTAGGTTGAACAAACATGGTTCAAAATCCATAGAAATGTCTCTAATTTTGTACAAGTGTTGGAACAGAGAATTAACTCTGAAGTGTGACAGAGCCCCGACTTTCTCTGTCCGACCTCGTAGTTAAGTCGGCAGAGCAACGGTCGATCTAATCCGGAGGTCGTGGGTTCGATTCCCACCGAGCTCATAATAATTTTTTCTTTGCCTCGTGTGGTTCCCTGATACCCTTTAACAGGGCAAACGCCCAGTGGGTTTTTCATGGGTTTCTCTTAGCACTTTAATTTACACTTCAGAGTTAATTCTCTGTTCCACCACTTGTACGTGTTTATAGTGCTACGCGGCACAACATATATATCTCTAATTTTGTGACAGCGTCCCCCAAAACCATACAAACTCTGTATTTTTTTTTTACAATTTCTGCGATATTCTTAAAACTTGGCAAACATATTGATTTTCACCCGAGTTATTCCCAAATAGTAAGTACATGACGAGATTTTACAGTTGTCAGAAAACTGAATAATATTTTTAAGACTTTATATGGTTTTGGGGGACGCAGCCTCAAAATTAGAGACGTTTGTGTGGATTTTGAGCTATGTTTCAAGGTCCATAACTTGGTCTCTGTTCGACCTAAAAGAAAACGACCAATCTCAATGTTATCTTTCATGTGATGGTGTCAAAATATCGATTACAGTCGAACCTCTCCTTACGGACACCTCTCTAGTACGGACAGATCACTTGAGCCCGGGAAAATGCCCATACATTCTTTGTAAAAATAACCTCTATAATAGGGACCCTCTATAATACGGACAACGGACACGAAATCTCGGCCCCAGCGAGAAAATTCATACAAACTTAACCTCTTTATTATGGACACTCCAGTGATGACAGTTCTTATTCAACACGATTTCCTGTTTGTCGTTACATATCAAAGTGTAATAAATTGTCTCATTGTTCATACAATAACAGTATCATTTGTTTTCAATCAGTAATAACAAATCAAAGGCTCCTATGGGCCAGCTCATGGATGGGGAACATAACAATACTTTGAATTTACAACAACTTTATTTTTTAAAAAGATATGTGCAAGAAACCTGTACATTCGTTTGTGTTTTGTGGGCGCACATCCTTTTTAGACACACCTCTTGGTAAAAGAACCGTTTACGTGCTAAAATTATCAGTAAAATTGCGCAGTTGATTGACAGGCGCCAGAAGCATTACATTAGACGAAATTGACAGACGTTAGTAATTTGAACCGGCGCACAAATATGAAAATTTGTACACGGACTGTAAAAATAATATTCAAATGTGATGGGTGTGTCGAAAACGAAGACCCAAAAACGAAGACCGAAGACCGAAGACCCACTGGTCTAAAACGAAGACCCACCGGTTTTTAGCTCGTGGAGAGCTATCGGGGATGGCTGGGGAATTTGGCGTAAACAATAGACAATTTGTAATCGATTTCCGATTGTCTCAAATCCGGCAGGCGCATTCATGCATTCGTTAAATGGTCGTTAAGAATAATACTCTTATTCGGCTACCAATGAACATTATCTTACTCACTCCACGAGCCTACCACAGGATGCTTTTAATTGTTCAGGGAAAGACTGTACATAAAGCCAAATTGCTCTCATTTCTGTAGCGCATAAATAAGACGTCATCTGAGCGCACAACAAACTTGACAGTTACCCTATCTCAGTCGGTACAACACGTGTCAAGTTGTGTAACGCAATTAAATCCAAGAGTACAGAATTATACGTTCTAGTGACGATTTTAGTATATTTTGTCATCATGAATATTCTATTTTTCAAATGTATATTGAGCATATTACAGGAATTTGATTTTCCCGGGAAAATTACGTTATCGCTTTCACATGTATCCCTGCGTTGAGAATGTCGTTTTTTCGTTATTTCAAGATCCCCCAAATCTTAAAAAGGCAACAGTCTACGGCGGAAAGTATCGCAAACATAAAAGCCTTTGATTGTAACGCTCTTCAAGTCAAAAAGCGGCTCGGGCAAGGTGCCTTTGGTGATGTGACCGTTTGCGCCTTTCATTTTTAAAAATGATAAGGACAGTATAAGTAATGAAGTCACCTCATCGTAATTTGCTCAATATACATTTGAAAAATAGACTATTCATGATGACAAAATATACTAAAATCGTCACTAGAACGTATAATTCTGTACTCTTGGATTTAATTGCGTTACACAACTTGACACGTGTTGTACCGACTGAGATAGGGTAACTGTCAAGTTTGTTGTGCGCTCAGATGACGTCTTATTTATGCGCTACAGAAATGAGAGCAATTTGGCTTTATGTACAGTCTTTCCCTGAACAATTAAAAGCATCCTGTGGTAGGCTCGTGGAGTGAGTAAGATAATGTTCATTGGTAGCCGAATAAGAGTATTTTTCTTAACGACCATTTAACGAATGCATGAATGCGCCTGCCGGATTTGAGACAATCGGAAATCGATTACAAATTGTCTATTGTTTACGCCAAATTCCCCAGCCATCCCCGATAGCTCTCCACGAGCTAAAAACCGGTGGGTCTTCGTTTTAGACCAGTGGGTCTTCGTTTTAGACCACAGGGTCTTCGTTTTAGACTACAGGGTCTTCGTTTTAGACCAGTGGGTCTTCGGTCTTCGGTCTTCGTTTTTGGGTCTTCGTTTTCGACACACCCAAATGTGATCGCTTTGTTAAGAAGTGTAACAGGCAAGTTAAAGTTTCTTACTGGTCGACGGCTCATGTCAAGTTAGTTTTATAAACGTTTTTGGTCGTAATAAAATTTCCGACTATTCTGAATGCAAGATAACATACAGATAATAACATATTTTGTGAAAGTCCTGAGGGAAATTAGTCACGCTTTACAGCCACAATGTTTTTGAGCGATTCGGGGTCCGGCACAAAACTTTTGCTTTGTAAGGTGAGATATTCAATCCATCTAACTATGCTTTGTGCTACAATTAACTTGACTTTCCAAATATTTTGTTGTTCGAACAGATTAGCTGTTATTGCTGCTTGTCAGACCAAATTATATCCTCACAGAGAAAAATATTTGCATGCTTGTGGTCCTTGTGTTTTTGTCAAATGTTGACAAAGTGTTGTACTGATCGTTTAAGCCAAGCGATATAGCCTTTCTAAACAAGATCATATTTGCAATCGAGCGTTCACCAAGAAAAGAGCTTCTTCAAAAATACTTCATTACGTACCTGCTTAAATCGATCATATGTTGCTCATAAATTAAATGCGTTGCTTGCCAGAATTCGGTTTTTTGGCTAGAAAGTCTTTCTCCTGTTTCCTTTTTTTGCCGATTTTCTTCATTCTTCCTTCTTCCATCATATTGTGGCAAAAAATTCTCGATTACTACTGCCCCAGGTACCGCACAGTGATAAGCTTTAGAGTTGCTTTTGCGATATCTCGAAGTTCATTTTCGCTGCTCTGAAGATTTCAAAGTTCAATTCTCGCAGCTCATGTTCTTCATCTTATTAACTTTACCTTTGTTGAGTTGGAAAATCGAAACGAAAAACCGACGCCATGAACATTAAACACGTAAACAATATCTGCAGAGCAAAATTCTCCGCCACACAATGGCAAGTGGTTTATAATTCATTGTCCAAGTTCAGTGGCTTCTGTAGCCACTTTGATTACTGTAGCTTACCTGTGATTCTACTTGCATTGCTTTCTGGAACTTTTCCCACTCCTCTTCAGCTGCATCTTTGTACTCCACTTTGCGAACCTACAGTTGAAAGCACAACACAAGAAGATAGGGCTTGAAGCAGTAGTTTTATGTCAATAACCGTATTTTAAGAGACAACTCCTTTTCATACAAATTCTCCTTTTCCTGCTTTTTCCCTTTTCGTCTTGGGTATTTCCCATGGATCAGCGGGTTTTGACCTAACCAAACTATTAACAGTCTAATACCCCATTCACACATACTAAACACGTTTAATGAAACCAGCTTTAGAAAAATGAAAACCGTTGAAGAAAAACTGGAACTCACGCTTTTATTATGCATGATTTAGATGAACTTAAACATGTTCTTTAATTTGCGCTGAATTTGTAGTAAAAAAAACATCAGTAAGCAGCTTTTATAAAGAAAATAATTTTAAACTGTGTTTAACTAAACACAGCTAGGTTTGTTAAGTGGACGAAAACGTGTCACTGGTTCCTGCAAAGCCAAGGATGACATAAACAGTTATATTAAAAGTAACCATAAATTCAATTAAAATATAACAGTTAGTGTTAAAAACTGATAAACAAAAGAACTGTATTAAATCACTTACAAGAAATATTTGAATACTATTGATATGCTCAGATAACACTCATTGAAATTGACCAACAAACTCAATACTAACATATATATGTTGTGCCGCGTAGCACTATAAACACATACAAGTGGTGGAACAGAGAATTAAATCTGAAGTGTAAATTAAAGTGCTAATAGAAACCCATGAAAAACCCACTGGGCGTTAGCCCTAGTGAAGGGTATCCTGTTTTTCTCTTCGCCGCGATTCACCATCTTAATCATCCGCGACTTTCTCTGTCCGACCTCGTAGCTTAGTCGGCAGAGCAACGGCAGATCTAATCCCGAGGTCATGGGTTCGATTCCCACCGAGGTCATAAGAATTTTTTCTTTCCCTCGTGTAGTTCCCTGATACCCTTCACTAGGGCTAACGCCCAGTGGGTTTTTCATGGGTTTCTATTAGCACTTTAATTTATTTTTCAGAGTTAATTCTCTGTTCCACCACTTCAATACTAACATGTCAAGCATTCCATTCCCTTACAGTTCTTCAGAAGTAAATGTAAATTGGACTCGGTGTTTGGGAGCAGTTCAGTGAATTTGCTCTGGCCATCAAGGTCCTTAAATTGTAATATATTCTGCATTTGATAATATCATCTGGGATAACCAGCCTGGCATTATCATAAACTGCCTTGTGGAACAATGTTAACTGTGAAATTGTTCTTTGCTCCTTCAGTGGTTTCCACTTCAGCTCTTTCTGAGACTGGTCATTGTTCCGAGTTCTCGCACATAATGATATTCTTAATAAAGTGTGCAACTGGACTCCTTCCACCTGGGCTGGGTTGCTCAAAGCGTGGTTAGTGCTAACCCAGGTTAAATACCATGACAACCTATAGGTTTTAATACAACTTAACCAATGCTTAGCGTTAAACATGCTTTGAGCAATTCAGCCCTGTTTGGCATGCTTGATAAGATCTGGGTCCCAAGCTGCATCAACCAGACTGATTTCACATGGGGTCACATTAGGGTCTTAGAGGCTGCTGCTTTCACTCCCTTGGGGCAATTTGCAATTTTGCCAGAGAAATCTGAGTGCCTTATTTCCTTTTGTAACTTTGTTGATTATGTGCTAGTTCCAGGCAGGATTCATGGATGGCTTCATGCCCACATAGGGGTGGACAACCTAGCATTTTTCCCATAATGACATAGTCAAAGACACTAACATTGTATCAGATCACTGTATAAACTCAAGTCACCTTTTTTTGCATGTAAACAGTTATCTGTCGGCACTCAGGGTTAGCGCTATTAAAACTGAACTTTTATGACATTTGAGTAATGATTTTCTAATGAAAATATGGGATCATGTTGGGTGGTCGCTTAATGGAAACAGAAAACAAAAGAATATATCAAATTTCTCGCGGTTGCTAAGGAAATTTGAGTAGTGGACACAAATACGAGAGAGGTTTTGAAACAATGTTTGTCTGAGAAACAAATGGTTATTTACAAAGTGCTTGTTTACAGGAGGTGGTTGCCTACAAGAGTGGTTACTATGAGAGAGTTGACTGTAATACATTTTTTGTGCCCGCTTAAGAACAGTTTTTGAAAATAAATAAGTAACAAAATTCGCTTCTAGAACTAAATAAATATTGAAATATGTAATAACGTACAACTGACCTTGAGGAATTGACATGTGTATCAAGTTCTCCTATATAGTAGTATCAAATTGCATGGCCAAAGAGATTTAATAAGTCACAAATTATGACCTTTAAGTAATGATACAAGTCATTAGGTCACACTTTCTTGGCTTCCAAACTGAGACCCAGTTTACTGGTACTTTTAAGGAATAGAGTTCTCTAAACAGAGCTCCACTATTTTACAGGTAGTCTGTATTTGTAATTCATTTATTGTCAATGCAAACAATATGCTCAATTTAATATATCTGCTAAATGGTAACAAAAGGGTTGAAACAACAGATTCTAAAATTTTACCCCCCTCAATTCTACTGTATTTAAAAAAATCCTTCCATTTCCCTTGATTTGGAAAATTTTACCCCTCCCCCCACTCTAAACACCACCCCCAAAGCCATAAATAAGGAACACTCCCTAACGGCACAAAATAGTTTTCACTATTGCACCCTTCTCCATTCTATTTTCATGTCACTTCATGTTACTTTGTAATCCTCTTTTCTTTTATTGTATTGCAATAAGTCTATTAGCTTATTAGTCTATTTGCATTTCAAGTATTTTTTGAATGGAGAAAATAGAAGGTAAGATCAATGACAAAGAAAAGTTCATGATCTGTTTTGCTAAGCAAACTTAGTTATGCATTTTCTTGGCTATTTGTGCCAAGGCTGGTGGAAAAAGGAGTTTATTAATTAAACGTCCTGTTCCCTGCCTGAGCATTTGTAGTGGATTAAAGGTATTAAAGGTATTACTGGTACTTACCTTTGCATCCAATTTAGGATCATCAAAAAACCCTTCTGGAATACCTTCTATGGAATCTGTACCACTTAAGTGAATATAGGAGAAAAATAGATACCTTAACTGAAAGTTCATTGGCAAGAATAAAAGCAGCTAGTGAATAAAGATTGAACAACTATTCTATATGATAGGATCTTACCTGGACTCCAGATTTTTTGTGGTTTGCTCACTTTGTTGTGGGGTGTCAAAGAAGTCTACAAGAATATAGTGAGAATGGTCGAGGTCACACTAGAGAAAGTTAACCATGGTAAACTCAAGTATGCCATGGTTAACGGCACCGCAAGTGTGACCCCCAATTTTCAGTTTACCATTGATGGTAAATCTAACTCTGGTACGTTGCCCTGACAAATGTGGCAAGAACAAAGTTGACTTGACCCCAGATAAGAATTTAGTTACCAAAAAAAAGAGGTGGGTACATCTCTTGTCTATCTAAACCATGCTTATGTAGTTGTGTTTGAGCAAACATGGATTTCAACAGCACTAATTCTTCGTCCTTCACAAGTTTTAGGTAAGTGCAGATTTAATTTTTTCTTGGCCATCCAGTACACACGAAAATTCTCTTCAAAATAGTTTTCTTTTTGTAAATTTAGTGTGGAATGTTCCTTTTCTTTTTGTATTTTATTTATTTTTTACAGGTATATAATACAGAAGCTCAGAAAAAGATACAGAAAGAAATTACAATACTTACATAGATTACTCTAATTACAAACTACAATGAAAAAAAAAACTGCACTACACTGCAACCAAAAAAATATATATATCAATCTAAAGCGGGATGTTCCTGGCATGGTACAACAGTCGATCTATTTTGTTTTGCTTTTATATTCCAAACCCTGAAAAGCAATATAAGAAGCAAAAATTTATATCCTATTTTTATATTCATATGTCGAAGTGACCTAAACATGCACTCCAAAAAGGTCAAAGATAAACCCATTTCGTAAATGTAGTCTTAAGCATGAATGTCTAGGAAGGGAAGTAGAGGGAAAATGGACATGTGAAATACTTTAGTGCAAGCTAAGCAAATCTTATTGTAGAATATTACATTTTTTAAATGATTTTTTTTGGCTCTGTTTAGTACTACTAAACAGAGTAGAATGTCAGCGCCTTGTGCCCTGAGCAGTTCCTTTCCATTTGTTATCCCTCCACCTGATGAGTCGTTGATCCCACCTCCACAAGGCCTAATGCTTTTTTGTGTGTATCAGGATACTATTGCTTAGCAGTGTGGACCAACAGGCTTTTCCATCCCAAACAAGCTCAGACCCTGGGACGCCAGGTCAAACATAGTTGTCACGCAAAACTACAACATCCACGCACCATTTAGTAAAAGAACACGTTAGAGTGACGGAGAAGTTAAAATCTTGATTACAGTATACTGCCAGGAATATGAGCACAAAGATCGCGGAAGAAGACAAGATGTTATGTGGGAGAAAATCGCAGAATGCGTGAACAGATAGATAGATAGATAGTTATTAATAACCGATTTGCAACTGAAAGTTGAATTATACGATTATTTACAAAAAATTGAATATGATAATTACATTAAAAAGCCTACAAGTGATTTGAAACAAATAAGAACACTATATATATGTTTTAAAAAGGTATATAGAAGAGATTTAAGGATCTACAAAACCCATTCAAGCCTTAAGGGCATTGAAGGTAATAAAACTATTACGAAACCTGTTCGTCTTAAAAGCTGGCTTAAAGTACACGTGTTGCGAGCAGGAAGAAGTTCATGGAGCTTGTTCTGTTTGTTCTGTAAAACATTCTTAACTAGTTTATCAACTAGTTCCTGGCGGTGGTCTGAAAGTTTAGTTAGGCCTGATTCAACCAAGGCCTCATTATATGAAAGAAGAGGAAAAATGCTGTGCATAGCCCGCTTTTGTACTCCTTCAAGTTCATTGGAGAGGTACATGGGAAGGCCGTCATGAAAAACAGGAAACGCGTACTCTGTGATCGAACGAATACAAGTGCAGAAAAATTGGACTAACTCACCGGTACCAAGACCAGAGCGTTTAAGCTGGGATAAGCTATACAAGCGCTTTTTAGCTTTCTTAATAGTGGAGTCAATGTGACAGTTCCATTTCAAATCATTGGAGATGTTAAGGCCTAGTATTTTTGCACTAGTAACTAAGTCAATAGGCATGCCATTAACAACAACTGGATGGAAAGAAGTAGGGTTGTTGGTGTTAAAGTTTATAAGCAGTTCTTTGCATTTTGCCTTGTTTAGTTTAAACTTATCCACGGTCGCATGGCTTGCTAGTGTGTCAACAGCAGCTTGAATGTGACTGTCTTGGTTCTTGCTTATCGTCTCTGAAAAAGTGGTATCATCAACATACTTCCAGAGATCGATGCCAGGAACATCGAGCTCGTTGATCATGATGATAAACAGCCATGGCCCAAGTTTTGTACCTTGAGGAACCCCCGCTGGGACCGCGCCCCATTCCGAAAAGCAGTCGTGGCCGAGTTTAACACGCTGTTTTGCAGTAGGCACCTCTATCTGCACTTTAGTTTGCCAAAAGCTCGTTCTACCACCACATGGCTCTTATTCATTGCTTTATTAAATGGACGACTGATTACGTGTCATGGTAGCAGACTGAGGGTATGGGCCAATGAGCCACGGCAATAGTGGATAAGCTGAATCACCAAGAATAAGGGGTCTTACTGGGACACCTTCGATTATTTTTCCAGCTCGGTTAATATTTCGTCATTCGTTGCCTTTCTATAGAGGGAGCTTAATCTCAATACTCTAGCATCATGCATGCTGCCTGGCCAACCAGTGTTAACATCAATAAACATACCAGTTCCATCCACCGTACCTTAGAGGTTTATAGAATACTTGAATCTGTTTTCTATTAAAATAGTCCTTGTGACAAGATACATGTATTAGAGCTTTGATTTCCACATGTGAGCCATCTAAAGCACCAACAACATTTGGTAAACCAGCAATACTTTTCATTCTTCTATTGCTAAGTTCAACCCCTCTTCACCTGATGGAAATTATTTTAATAACATTGTCTTTCTTCTGAGTCAATGCACGCGTAAATTCGTCACATATCTTTATAACTGTTGATTTTCCTATCCCAAAGGTACCATAATCGCAGTCGTCAGGTACGAGTTTCCACATTCATATAACCAAAGAGCTATTGCAACTCTTTTATGGACAGGAATAGCTTTTCTTAGACGTGTGTCTTCTTTCTATAAGTCTCTTTCAATGAGGTGGCAAATGAAGTAGAATGTTTCCCGTGTTACCCTGAAATGGTCTTTCCAAAGGGCTCGAAGGAGCTAGTTATTATACATTTCCTCAAACCATCCCTGTGGTCGAGGGTAAACCCAGGCTTGCCTGTGTGTTCTTTGTCTTTGCCATCTACGGTTAATTAATGAAACTGCTGCACTTTCTTTGGTCCCAAGATCTAAATAGTTGTATGTAAGAAGGAAGCGAATTCTACGTGCTCGTCTAAGCAGCAGAATTAAAAGCAAAATGGGAACAATTGAAAATACAACTCCCTCTTGTTGATCCATAATTTTATTACATGCCAAGTCACTGTTCAGTAACTTACAGCAGATATGAACTCAGGCGACATGTCAACATTTAGTGTACTCATCACATATAAGTTACTGATCATGCGAAAGAGTGCACATGGAAAGCATCAAATCTATTTTGACAGCTTTACTATGATAAATAGGTGGTTGTGCAATTTACCTTGGTGAACAAAAGAAACAATTTCGGATTTTTGCGCTTTGTAATATTCTCGTTAATTTTGCTTGTTCCTTTGCACCTTATCTTACACTTTACGATTTTCTTTGTTCCGTTACGTAATGTTTGTTACAAGCGTGCAATTTTCACCTTTCTAGTAGTACATACATAAAATTAATAGCTTTCTGTGTTAATTTTTTGGGTTCATTCGGCTTCCATTGCAGATTTATCGGAATTCTTTGGCATTTTGTTCGGCCACTTGGTAAAGTAATTTTTACCATGGTAAAGCCTCTAGTGTGACCTCAACCAAAGTTATCAAAATAGATCAAATAATAAAATAATTATTATTTTTACTTAATATGTTAACTTGATTTTGGTTTGGTTAAATAGAAAACAATAATAAAAATAAATATTGTCATTTTTCAACAATTCAAGCAAGGGTTGCAATGTGGTGCTGAGTGATTACTTAATTATAAAATGTTAAGCAGGAAGACCAAAGAAAGATAGATTGAAATAATTACAACTCCAAAAACTATTGTATAATCATGAATGTAATATAAGTCTGAACAATCTTGAACAACATTGATATCAAAACAAAACAATTCATTATTAGCTATAAAATTTGTTTGGATTCAAGTTTAGGATTCTGCAGTCTTTAAAAAACATTAACAGTCAAAATATTTAATACACAACACAGCATAGGGAACAAAGGCATATAAAATTACTTGTTATCCATGTACCTGAAGGCAAATTAGCTTTTCCATCTACAGAGTCCTTGCTGTCAGTAATACATTCTTCTTCCTCCTCTTTGGAACTGCAACAGTTAGTGCAACATATTACTAATCAGTACATGTTCAACTATACTGATAGAGCATGAGTGACATCAAACCAGCAGAGAAGTATTCTTACCACGTTTTGACATCCTCTGTGTATTATCAAAGTACACATGCACTGATAAATTGAATCTATTTGTTTTATACATTGTTTTCTTCTACTTTCTTCAACTCACGACGCCATTCATGTATCTATGTATATCTTTAATCAGAAACCCTCTGGACCTGAATCAAATTGTGGGGTTCATGCTGTCCATTATATAATCTATAATTACAACACCTTGACTGATCCAGATAATTGTGATATCACCAGTTTCCAATACAACACCCTGACTGTGTTAAAGTTCAGAGTTACCTAGTTAATGTAAATTTGTTGGATAAATAAATTTGTCAAAAAAGTTGTTTATAAATTTGTTGGATTATGATCAACAGTCACCTACCGTAATTGGTTGCCATGAAGGCTGTGAACAAGTTATCATGAAGCTTTCAAGAATACGTGTATGATCATTGTTGATTTTGCTTACATCACAAACTAAAAAAAGGTATCTAGTTACATTGCATGGTCCTAGTAAAATGAGTATAGATTAAGACTGAAAACAAATTAAACAATTAGTTGTTGAAATCTGTATAAATACTGAATGTCTTTGATCCCAAAAACACATACTAAAATATGCATGCCCTCTTAAGTACTAAAAATATAATAAGTTAAACATAATTATACTGGAACACAGCGATTGTTAAAATCACGAAATTACCTGTTTTGGTGTTGATGAGAGGTATCAACTACAAAAAGAAAAAAGGGAGTTCACACAAAATAGTGAAGTCCTTCTCAATAAAACATTGCTAATTCTATTCAATAATCTTCAACACGTTTAAAAATGATTATGTTTATGATATTCATTCATTCCACTTTATTATTACCTATCAGACTCTAGTACATGAGAGCAGCCAAAGCCGGGGGCTTAAATGACATATGGTTAGCAGACAGAATTTGAATTTACATTTATTTAATAAAAGAAGGCTATGGATCATGTTCCCATCTCACAGCTAGTTGTAAGTTTTTGACTTCTTAATTATTTAAAACAGTTCTTACGCTGTTGAGCAGCAGTTATGTAAGCTAAATAATGTCTACTGAAGAATGATCCTTGCAGCCGTAAATGCAATTTATTCAATTTCAAATATAAAAGAAGCTGAATAAAATCCAGGACTTCAACAGGGTTTGAACCCGTGACCTTGTGAACTCTAACCAACTGAGCTATGAAGCCACTGACATTGGGGGGAGGTCAATTGTAGGTTCATGCACTGTATGTTCCAGTAAAAGAGATGACTGTGAACTGTCTCATCTCATCATTCAAATTAATAAAATACTATTTGAGTGATTACTATTGATAATTACGGCGATAGCTGTCACTCATACATGTAGCTGGGAACTGTGTTGATAAGTGGTAATTACAACCAGTTTAATAGACTGTGAAGATTATCACCTATTCAGTGTTAGAAAGTGTGTGGAAGACACCATGTTAGAGGTCTTGATATAATACAAACAATGTGTTAAGGTTAATCAAGTCTGGCTCTCTTTAAAAATTTTATAATTCTGAAACATATTAAACTGTCACCTAATTCTATTCCAAGTATTTCTGTAAGAATATTAATGGTAATAAGTGAAATTAATTTTTTCAATAATAAATGCATAGACCATCATTATCAACAACGACACTAAGCAATAAGGAAGTGTTCTGACAATAAATTTGAAAACTGAAACATTTTTTTCCTTATTTGTCTGAACAAATGTTGTCCTAAGTTCTTTGTGACAAAAAAGTAAAAATTCCTTAATCACACCTGGAAAAAGATATGGAAACCTCAGTTGTCTAAGATAATTACTGTTCAATGATGAAGTAGTTTTCAACTTTTAATATTTTTTGTTGGGCCACTTTGAAATAAAGAAACCTGTTTTTTAAATACAGCTGTATCTTCAAATATGGAGTTTACTTTTCTGACTAACAAACAAACATCATTAAATTGTTACTAGCATTCCACAACTAACCTTTTGATTTTTTCTCTGGTGTGTTCTGACCTGAAGAAACCTGTCAATATATGATAAAAAGAGACACTTGTCTCTGGTTACATGTAGCTGCCTAAAAATATCCAAGGTCACACTGTACTGTGTAAATTGGTCCAAGATGCAATGTACAGCTGCAGTAATGTTAATATATACTTTACCTTATCCTGATTAGATCTTTTTAAATCTGGCTTTCCATGAGTGGATTCAATTTTATGATATGTCTTTTCCTGTATGAAACAGGTAACAACATCACATAACTACTTCCATATATTTTCAATAAATAGTTAACTGAACCTTTGATCACATCATCATCTCTCTTGTACGTATCTTAAATGACTGAAGTATCAGTGATTCCAGGGTTTAGAACTCACTGACTGTGACTACTACTCTAGAGAAAGACTAAAATATTATTATTAATATTATTAATGTGAGCAATCAAAAAATTCATTTTTTCACATCTTTTAGTTGCTGACAATAATCGCAGAATAGTATATCTTTTGAAGCAGGGAGTGTTAATAAAAAAGATGCTAGCAGCCAAGGCTTTTAATTACAACTATGTTGTCTGGAAACTAAAGGTTATTTAACATTGAAAACTTAATGGTTCCAGTGAAAAGGATTCTGGGAAAATATTAAATTCTTGTTATTACATGTATTATTATTAAAATTGATCTGCATATTACAATATTACTATAACAGCCTGAATATCTGGGCAACATGCATTAACAGGTGACCAACCATTAGGGAACAATAATAATAAATTATTGTTATAGCCATGATGATGATGATAATAACAATATTGTCAATATTATTAAATAAATATATTATTAACTATAAGGCATTTAAAATGATGTTGATCAATAAACCCTAAAAGTGCAATGGCATTAAGAAAGTTCTAAATGTTCTGATGAACTGTTCAAAAAGCTTGTTACATGACAAGACCAAGCTCTCACGCAGTTCCTTCAATTTAACTGTTGAATTCAATAAACCTCTTGAAGATCTGATTAAGAGGGTTGATGCAACTGTCCAGTGAATTCAAATGAAAATCAGTGAATCCTAGGTAATGTAGCAATAATAAATTAATAAATAAATAAAACTATTCTTCTAATTTAGCATAACACTTTATCTTTGTAAAACCAGGTTAAATCCAGTAAGTTGCCAATACTATATAATCATGGCTATGTTGATTCATAGGGCACCATGTACCAAGGTGCTTGAAAAAGAGAGACCTGACTACTCAGAGTATAATACACAAAAAGCAACAATAATTATAAACCCTGATCTTTTTATTGCCAATTATAACTTAATTAATTTAGTTAATTCTTGTATATTACACTTACTTTTGCAGATAGTTGTATATTGGCAACTGTTTGACCTTTATTTGAATTCCCTTTAAATATTGCCAAGTTCTGCAAAATATTTCAAGTGATGGTATCAAAACTCAACTCAGTTAAGGCTAAGGTGGAGGGCAAGCATTACCAGGGTAAACAGACCCACTCATCATGCATGAAATAAGTGAAGTCTCTCTATGTTGATGAAAACAACTGCTGAATTTCCATTTTGACTTACAAGATACCCAGCCAAAATTAAACATGGCCTGTCCTTACATTTCAAAATTTTCACCCACCTACCCAGGCTACGTACTCTGGCTCATTGAAGTATGCCATTGCATGGGAAAACAGAATAGCTTTAAAAACACACTATGAAATTCTATATTTTTCCATGGTTATTAAGCTTATCTGGCTTCAAAATAGTGTAAATAAAAGGCAGGGGAAACTCTCCATGGCTGGTTTTGGTCCTCTGTTTAAGAAAACAAATGGTAAGGTTTTCACCAAAAATGAAATGGTTGTTTAAAGGACTTGAGACTATGAAAGTCAAAGAGAGGATAGATGTACCCTAACAGGAAGGGTACATAACACAATAAGGCTTGAAGGCTTTTTTGTGAAAGGGAGATATATTATGTTTTTGCTTTTACAACCCAAACTTTTCGAAACACACTTGACTTTGGCATACAGACTGGAAAATTAATGGTGTTAGAAATAGACTTCTGCACTTATTTGTGATTTTGAGGTTAGGATTTGAAGGATTAGTTTATAACATTTGCTGAAATCTCTACAGAGATATATAGGATACAATGCATGGTTGATTTCTTTAAACTGTTCTTGAAGAGGAGACATTTGAGTGGACTAAACCCAGTTTGAGCAAAATTGCCTTCTCATCTGAATGTTATTCTTCAGACTGTATCATCAGATCACACGACGGCTTGCATGACTTGTTGACTTGAAGACTGAACATTCAAGTCCAGGCTCTTTAATAATTGTTATTACAGAATACTCACTACTCAATGCTTGTGTATTAAATTAAATAGTATGTTCACCTCCTTATGCTTTTTCCCAAGAACATGAGAGTCCCACAAAATTGCAGACTTGACAGGTGTATTACACAGGACACAAAAGAGTTGCCCAGCACTATTGTATCTAAGAAAAGTTAAGGATATGTTCATTAATTTAATTTCTTAAGCTGAATTTTGAGTTTTTTTCTTTGCTTGTTAAATTATACTAGCCCTAAAACAGACAGGATTCCAGCAAGATCTCCCAAAAGAGACCCAGTAATTCAAATATTATACCTTTATTTACATGGTACAATGAGGACTTGAGTCTATTCACTCAGCCAAATACCTTGGAGTGACACTTAGATCAGACAAATGATGGAACATGACACTCATGTCCATGATTGACTGCTTATGCTGTATTTTGGGTACCCAATGTATCCAATCCATGGAAATTGATCATTGGAAAAGCAATCAGCCAGTTGATAACATTATTTAATTGATACTGATTGGTATAGATAAATATTCTTGATGATCAATAATTGATAGTCAAACAAAAACGTTCATTGATTGCCATTGAATGGCGTGAAAGGAAGTCAAAAACAGGTCTGGCCTGCATGGACTCCCCAGGTGGTTCTTGTGGTCACCTAATTAAAAGTCATCAAATTATAGTTTTTCTCTTACGAGCATCATCTTTAAGAGTTTTATTTACCTCTTTTTTATTATATTATCAGAGGTTTTAGTCATAATAAGAGCATAAATGAGAGAAGATGCAGTCTTATTCTCATGTTAATACTCCAAGGATTTAAATAAAGTGTGTCAAAAATATGTATACCAGTATTTACTTATTTGATACTTAGCGCCTATTCTGGTTGGCTTGTAGACTCTTAGACGGGACAAAATTGGCAACCAATCAACATCAGTTAAGCTATCAATTGCCATCAGAAATCCATAACAATGGATAAAGGTCAAACAAATCGTACCCATTGATTGGTTATTGATATCAATCGATTAATTGATATTGATTGACATGGATTAATATGGATTGTCATTGATTATCACTTTCATTGGTTGGATATGCTGGATTCTGATTACACGATTTGCAACAGTACAACATGCTACACTGTGTTATTTACAATTTACATATACTTCATACATGATGGGGTTGGTTGTTGTGGGTGAGGATTGGGGTAGGGGTCACAATGTGACATCTATCATAAATACAATGAATCTCATCAGTCAATCTCAACAAATCTCTTCACCAACCTTTAAACCTGTTGCCTAGTTTATTCAATACTGGGAGCAACTCCAGAATACCCCGCCACTTCTGACCACTATTGTCTTCTTGTAGCGGCATTGTTTGAAGAATGAGACAGATAACAATACACACTATTCACATGCAAATAAGTGGCCGGGTATTCTGAAGTTTAGCTCAATACTGGAATATATATCTACATTATAAGATCCTTACAGCCAATGTAATATTGATAAGATCCAGATGGTAGAAAGGAAAGCAGTGTGTTAAATTCTTGACCATAAGAAGCATACAGTTTTACTATGATGCTATGAGATTGGGATAATTATATTAGACTTAAGAGGGAAAAGGAGCAGGATTGCAACATTGATCAAAATGTACAATCCCCTGGTGGATGTAGGGTCAAATGACTATCCACACCGGCAGGTTATCAAAGCTGGCTTCTGTAAATACAATCAGTTTTCTTTTTTTCCTAGGACTGTAAAGCCTGGTTCACATATAATCGCAAACCATTGCTGAAACCAGTCAACCAAAGATCGCGAATCACATGTTCACATATGATCGCAGCTGATCGCAACGATCAGTGGACTGGACTGAAGTCCCATTACATGAGATCACCTCTGTGTTTGATATGCGCAGAAAGCCATTCGAGACTTTTAAATTCATGTGGAATGGGGACAGGGTCTTGACCAGGTCCAGTTGGAACACTCTTTCAGCGCTTCTTCTTCTCAGCAGCTGCTGGGGAGATGCTGAAAACTTTGCCTACTTTAGACCAGGCATTCATCTTTTTGAACTTGTCTTTGAATTCTTTGCTAAAGCGATTGAAAAAAACAATAGTATTTTCTAAATGTTTGTTCCATAAACTGTTCCGTGTCAATTTCACCTTCCATATTGTGAAAACACACTGATTCTTCTTTAAGAAGGACCGCATAGTTGGATGCAGTGTCAGAGGACAACTGATAATTTTCACTCCTTCAGCTTTAATGGAATTTCAGTGGAATTTTACGAGTAGCGTCATTGCTGATGTTGTGTTATAGAGGCGAACATGGTTTTTGAAAGTATTCATCAAATATCTGTTATAGTAAGACTGGCTACCTGCGTAACTGGTGAAGTAAGCTAATTTTTGAGATTAAGTATTAATGTCAAATTAGCCAGAAAAATAGAATATTATTGCGCCAAGATAATGGCTCCATAGTTACATCTAGAAATGCATGTATTGCAAAAGGATATTTCGCTAGTGGGGAAGCGATCTTCTTTTTTGTTTCCCTCTTATTCTTCACCAGACGCAAGTCTCTTGCAGTCGCCATTTTCAATTTTCAGAATATGAAGTTCCTACCTTATTGCGTGTAACCGCTGTACAGAAACTGAAGAAACCGAGGAAACGTGGAAAAACGAGCAGAAGGGTGGATATGAGTAAGAGATTCGACGAAAGCGAGTTTTTGAGCTTGTTTGGAGAGACTTATGGGTACTCAGGAGAGATCAACAGAATAAGAAAGCAGGAGTTTAGCAGACTCGAAGGTAATATCAACCAGAATCCATAACCTGCAAACCTGAAACCCTGATCTTACTTCGACCCAGTATCCGGACGGAACTGGTATCCGGAGAGTTAATCCTTTAATTAATCATGGTAAATTTTGCCACTAGCTTACAATGCTAATCCGGCAATGGAAAAAAAAACAATTTCAATGTTTCAATGTTGTGAACGCAATTTTATGCAATTGCGTAAAGAAGCCTGAAAAAAATGCAGGACTTCAACGGGGTTTGAACCCGTGACCTCGCGAATCATACTGGTGCGATGCTCTAACCAACTGAGCCATGAAGCCACTGACGTTGGGAGCAATTGCATTTTTTTTTTCAGGCTTCTTTACGCAATTGCATAAAATTGCGTTCACAACTGTGAGGATCATCCTTCTCTTGATTTCATTACTGTAGTTCATGTATGATCTACTGTTGAACCTCTCCTTACGGACACCTCCCTAATACGGACACCTCTCTAATATGGACAGTTCACTTGGGCCCGGGGAAATGCCCATACATTCTTTGTAAAAATAACCTCTATAATACGGACAACGGACACGAAATCTTGGCCCCAGTGAGAAAATTCATACAAACTTTAACTCTTTTATGGACACTCCAGTGATGACAGTGTTCTTATTCAACACGATTTCCTGTTTGTCGTTACATATCAAAGTGTAATCAATTGTCTCATTGTTCATACGATAACAGTATCATTTGTTTTCAATCAGCAAAAATTATATATCGACATGTCATTATCATTTATCATCAAGATTTCTTATTCTTTGGAGACTCTCCAGTTGTTGCTTTCCTTTTTCTACCTCTTTTCTTCTCGACATTTTCACTTGAAGAACTATCTTTGCGGACATGCGCGTCAAAGACTTGTTTTGGCCAGTTTTGACTAAAAGAACACTTAATACTATCAATGGAGCCTTTAAAGTGATGTTATATTCATGACCTCTATACAACGGACACCTCTCTAATACGGACACTTTGCTCTGTCCTTTCGGTGTCCATATTAAAGAGGTTCGACTGTATTTCATATACATCATTCTCACTCATCTCTTTCATGGGAACATATGAACCCACAATTGACCTGCTCCCAATGTCAGTGGCTTCATAGCTCAGTTGGTTAGAGCATCACACCGGTATCGCAAGGTCACATGTTCAAACCCCATTGAAGTTTTTCAGGTTTCTTTAGCCAATTGCATAAAATTGCATTCACAACTGCAAGGATCATCCTTCACTTGATTTCATTACCTCAGTTCATGTATGATTTATTTCATATACATCATTCTGATATTGACATTGATTGACAAATGTATGGATTTCATTATGGGGGAGTACATGATTACTAGAGTGGCAGGTGAAAAGAAAAAAGTCTTCAGCATCCAGAGTTGGGCATCTCTGCAATTGGTTGCTTTCAACAAAGTGACATCCACATGATCTGATGACATTAACTATGTGCAAACATGATCTGTTGATCAAAAGCAACCTGTATGGCAAACTTTGTGTAAAGATCCTGTGGCATTTATTATTAAACATGTCTATGAAAATATCGCACTTAAATATTACATGTAATAAACATTATTATTGGATGAGGTTTTTGTGATATTGCGAATAATCAAGGTCTCAGTAAGGGTTATCAGCCAAAGCCAAAGCCTTGATTATTCTCGATATCACAAAAACTGAATCTAATAATATTGTTTTATTATACATTCATTGAAAAAAATATGTTGCAACAGTAAACATTCACAGGAATTTCAAGCAAGGTGTTCCACCGTCAAGTGATTGACGAAACCAAGTGTTTGCGTAAGTGGCGCCAAAACGTTCCCAAGTGGGCGGGTAAACTTTGAAGTTTGATTGTCAAAACTTTGAATTTTAGCGACGGTATTGGTGGTTTTGGGGAGAGTATCTACTAAAAACACTGTCTTTTCTGATTGCCTGATTTGCACTGGAACCAAAGCTAGCTGGTACTGGTTATGCGCATGTAGAGATTGAAATGCAGTATAGGTATTTCTCTGTGACCACAGGGTTTGTATGTGTCTTGAAAACCCTTGAATTTTAGGAGTGCAATTTCAAGGACTTAAAAGTAATTGATATTGATTCTTGGTCTTTGAGAGTCATTAATTATTTTTTACTGAACAAGATCTTTCAACACTTTTTAACACTCTTGAGTTTTTGAGATAGTATTGTCTCACGATGCTTGTGAAATGCATAATCACTCTTTTTATCCATACCCATTCCTGTCTTTCCTCACGAGCATGTGTTTTGAGCTACAAGTGTACGTCTGTGCTCTACATATGTTTTCGTGCTCTCACTTTTTGCCACTTCTGCCTGTGTTGTGGAGTTTTAAGGAGTTTATTTGGAGTTGGATGATGTGAGGGAGACGACATTGAGAAGTCCTTGAATTTATTTTTGGACTGAAAAAAAGCGTACAAACCCTGTGTCAAATACAGAAGAGGAAGACAAAATCTTCAGTTAATTCTTTTGGCGATGGTTTTACTGTAGATATCTTCATGTAGTTAGGGTGTTCTGGCTTAAGTGTTACTTCCATCATTCATGCATTGTTAATTATTTCATCAACCCAGTTAAGACAGTTCTCTTGCTAAATAACAAAGTCAAGTATAACACTGCATTTATTTTACTGTCATTTTACTTACTAGGCATTACATACCTGGATCATGTTGGAGCAACACAGTATGCTCAGAGTGTTGTTAAAAACATTTACAATGACTTCACAAATAATGTGTATGGAAATCCGCACAGCAGGAACCCTAGCAGCCAGTTGGCAAGGGATTTAATTGAACAAGTTCGCAGTAGAATTTTGAGGCACTTTAACACAAATTTAGAAAATCACAGTGTGATTTTCACTGCTGGTGCTACTGATGCTTTAAGACTTTTGGCTGACAACTTTGCTTGGCAGGGTCCTGTTATCAATGACAAGTGTCACCAAAGTTGTTTCTGTTACCTTGAAGAGAATCATACTTCGGTGGTTGGTATCAGAGAAAAAGCCGCAAAGAGTGGAGCAGAAGTTATCTGTCTCAGTGAGAATGATGTTATGACTTCAAAGGAAGATTTGCATTTCAGAGGAACATTTAATTCATCAAGTGGTGGAAGAGTGGAACAACATAGAAACTTTTGTTGCAGTCTATTTGCTTATCCTGCAATGTGCAACTTCTCTGGGACAAAGTATCCCCTTGAATGGGTCTCCCAGACACAGCAAGGACTGTTACTCAGCAAATGCAGTTCTTCATGTGATTGGTTTGTTGTCCTTGATGCAGCATCATTTGTAAGCACATCCCCACTGGACTTGGCTTCATGTCCAGCAGATTTTGTTCCTGTATCTTTTTATAAGATGTTTGGTTTTCCAACTGGTTTGGGTGCACTGATTGTCAGGAATAAGAGCTCATATGCACTAAGGAAGTGTTACTATGGTGGAGGGACAGTGCAGGCTACAATTTCAAGTGAAGTGTTTCATGTCCTGAAGGAAAACTTGGCGGAAAAGTGAGTGAGTGGTGTCATTTATATCATACATTGTATACATAACATCTTGTGGTCATGAACCCTCAGTGTTTGTTTTTAATGCCCAAATACATCTACAGTGTACATTGTAAGTGTTGTGAAAATATCAGACTGTATAATATGTGGAAGTTCAATACATCTTATTGTAATGGGATACTGTAGCAACGGTACAACCATCTCACAAATAAGTTTGGTTGCTTTGAACTGTGATCAGCATGTTAAAATACAACCAAAGTTCAACTGATATTGATCCAAAGCAAGTCCAGATGATCACCCATGGAGATAAGGAGTATATCAGTGCTATCAATTATAAACATGGTGACCTACGTGTGTGTTTTGCAAAGTTTAAAAACATTGGTGAGAAGGGATTTGCAGCCATCTTGCTAAAAATTAATTATTAAAAGTGGCTTTAAATTTCTTTCTAGTGCGTTCTTTTCAGACTTTGTTTAACCCATTGACTACTGCACTGGCCAAAACAGGCTGCACAAGACTCCCATGCTTCAAAACATTGAATATTGCCTTAACTGTCAGTCGAGAGCATGAAATGGAATGTCCTTTAAATTTGGATATCCAATAAATGCAAGAAACATAGCGATTTTTACCAAATATGGCCTTTTGAGTTTGGACAAGAACGAAAATAGCGGTTTTTACCATCAAAGAGAAACAACAAAAATGCCCCTTTTTGCCTTTATGTTTTTTAAAGAAATCATCGTCAAAAAACCAAACTTCAACCGTCATAACAAAATTCAGTCCTTGTTCTGGCTTAGAAATGACTTCTTTGTTCATATTCTTCTCCCGAGTGTAGATACAGCCTTTTGTTCCAGTGCATTTGGGCCTTCCCGCCATTTTCAACATCTCAACCACATTGCATGCTGAGTAATAACAAGTCAAAATTTTTGACAGCACCCGTTCCTTCCCCCAATTCTTTCACATATACCGGTTGGCTCAGTTGATAGAGTGCCGGACTACCGTGTGGGAAGTCGTGGGTTCAAAGCCCCGGCCGGACCAACACTCAGGGTCTTTAAATAACTGAGGAGAAAGTGCCTCCTTTGCAATGACATCTGCAAATGGTTAGACTTTCTAGTCTTCTCGGATAAGGACAATAAGCTGGAGGTCCCGTCTCACAACTCTCCACAATTAATTCTGTGGGACGTTAAAGAACCACTAGGGACGTAACAAACCCTGGCTGTGACCACCCCTAGTGCTGACCTTGGGTTGGTGCTTCACATAGGGATAACCTCATTGCACCTTTCCCCCTTGGACAGAATTCTAAGAAAAATTAGTATGGTATGGTATGGTATGGTATGGTAAGTCTACAGCTACTTTGACCTACTGCCAAAACTTTGTGCTTGTGGTGATCTTCAGTTCTCACAACTTGGGTCGTTCTTGTAGCTCCATGGATGAAAAATAGCTACGTCAGAATGATGTTTTCAGAAACCGTCAGCCTCCAGTGCCTTAGGACAGCACCACTTTCCATGGTAGTTTCAAAATTAATAAAGAGTCACGAAATGCTATGGATTGTTTATAGGTGGAAAATCACTCCGAAAATGTAAAAATGGCTAGCAGTCAGTGGGTTAAAATTGACCTTATCTCCTTAAAAATGGGGTCACTAAAACGTTTTCTTAGTAACAATAAATTTTATTGTTTAAAGCTAAAATTAGTTGTTACATTGTTGCCATGGTAACCTGGTATGGCTGAAAAAAGACCTTACCTTGTAGAACATTTGTTTGATACCACTATAATAATATAATATTAAAACAATTGAATTTGAATGGTAACCTTGATGTACAAGTGTGGGAAAGTTGTCAAAACCGAATCAGAACTCTATGGACTTTTTATTAGCACAGCTGTATTTTAATTATTGACATGAGAAGCTGTACTTGAAATGTGATGGTTGCTGTGTTGGCTGGGCAAAAAGTGCAGGCCAGGTGAATGAGATTTAGTGCCTTTGTTACAGTGATGGCCCAGTTAATTATGGAAAGAACAAATGAGTCAAGAAGTGTGCTGTAAAATCTTTTTCAGATTTGAAGATGGCACCCTTCCTTACCTGGACATAGTCGGCTTGAATCATGCATTCAGTGTGTATGAGAAGCTTACAGGGTGTATGACTGCTGTTTTGAATCACACCCATAGCATTGCCTTGTACACTTATAACAACATGTCTGCAATGAAACATCTTTCTGGTCAGCCTTTGTGTAAAATATACTGCAAGACTGATTTTAAAGACAAAACAAGACAAGGACCCATTGTAAACTTTAACTTGTTGAGAACAAATGGGGACTTTGTTGGGTATAGCGAGGTAAGGGGTTTCCTCTATATTGTAATGTGTCCTTTAGAGATTTTCGAAATGCTGTAGTTAGATTATCCACTGTTCTTCAAAATCGAATGAGATGGTATTTCAGTACCATTCTGAACTCCTTAATGCCTGGTTTCCATATGATCGCTACAATCGCTGAGACCGCCGAAAAACGTGTTCAGCGATTGCAGCTATCGCAGTGATCATATAGAAATGCCTTGGTCTGCTACTGAAGCGATCGTAGCGACTGCGATCACTGCAATAGCTGAGATAGAAAAATTTCTATCTCGGCGATTGTGGCGATTGCAATGATCAAACTTTCCCAAATGACCTTTATTTTGGCAGACGTGCAAATTATTTCAATCGCTGAATTTTGGTTTTTGCAGCAATCACTGGTCTCTTGTTATTCTGCAATCGCAGTGACTGCAACGGTCGCGGCAATCATAGCGATCATATGGAAACCAGGCATAAGCTGTTCTGACTTGGGGGAATTTTTTTGGGGGCCACTCTGAATAGGAAAACACAAAATAGATAGTAATCTTGTTTTTATGTGACCTATTCTGATTTCAGGATAGATGGAATATTATTCCATCAAATGGAATATCATTCTGTTCATTCTTCTTGTGATGATAGAATGAACAAAAGGAGTGGACTATGGTTTAGTTGGGATATGCAGAATATATATGCATTTGTTTGGGAAATCATTCGGTCGGAAAATCATCCATGGCCCACCAAGCTTGTGATAATCAAGTGCTTGGTCCAGAATATTCTGTTCATTGAGTTCAAGAGTTTTCCATTTTTGTTTACCTTAGTCGACTCATTTTCTCATTTCTAAATTGGAATAGCCAGAATAGCCTTAAAAAATATGCTCTAATTTTACTCTCTGAGAGCATTTAGTCAACCTCCTCTATTTATAGTTTATAGAGAAGGAGAATGTTGAATGTGGAAATGTCATTTGAGGATGCAACTGTGAAATGATTGCCAAGAATGGCTTGAACGGGAAGCAAGCAATTCATACCTCACTACATTCCATTAAGGGTAGATACAACAACAACTGTATTTGTACTCAATTAATTACAACTAGTTAAAAAGTTCCAGACAAAGATATAAAAAGAGTACAGGCAACCCAAAATAACCATAAGGGGCTGAAAGATAGGGAAGTCTCTCTTAAGAGATTACTACACACACATGCTATAATGGAAAGCAAAAATAATATATATGTGTGGGATCACGAAGAAGAACAAAATAATGCAATAAATAATCATGTACTGTATTCAGAACCTTTGTCTGTAGTTCAGCTTTGGACAGGTTGAGAGTTGTGGAGAGGTTCTCACATTACTTTCCTGAGCACAAAGATGTTTTGCAGTTACTGTATGTTTCATCAGTTCATATTTTGAAAGCATAATCATGATCATAGGACATATGACCCAAGAATCTGTGATGTACGAATTAAAGATGTTTTTCAATGAACTTTTCATTGTAAGCTTATTATTTTTTAACCTGAAATCTTTATATGAAGTAAATATTGTTATAAGTTTCAAATTTGTGTTAATGGAGCCTTCAACTTATTATTTTTAAATAATCAGTCACATTCATGAAAAAGTTAATATCAAGAAATTTTCTTTTTTTTTAATAAAATATAATATATGCTGATTTTATTTTACCCAGGTAGAAAAGATGGCAGGCTTGTATAACATTCACTTGAGGACTGGCTGTTTTTGTAACACAGGAGCATGTCAGCAATTCCTTAACCTTTCAAATGAGCAAATCAAGAGCAACTTGTCAGCTGGTCATGCATGTGGTGACGATGTAGACCTTATTGATGGCAAACCTACTGGTTCAGTCAGAATCTCATTTGGCTATATGTCTAACTTTGCAGATGCAAGGACATTTTTGACTTTTCTTTATGAGTGTTTTCTGGAAAGGGCTCCAAATGGAATGAGACAAAGCAGTACTGCAGACATTGGCCTGAATGGTGTTCAGGGCACAAACATGAGGGATGAAAACACGGAGACTAAAACTTTAGCTACAATGCTGCCCCAAGCTGGTCTCTCATCAAATGAATCAGCAACTGAATCAGCATACTGTCACATGAATGATACTTTAGAAGATAGGTTGCTTCCAAACAACCTTGAAAGTGATTTGCCTTTAGGCCCAAAGAATTCTCTTTTAGGAAGTGTTACAACTATGGAGTTCAAGGAAGACCACAAAACTGGCAGTTCATTTAACTGTGGCCTTAGATTGGAACAGATTTGCCTTTATCCAATCAAATCTTGTGCAGCATTTAAGGTATTAATAATTATTTTTGTACTAAAATTCATCATTGTGATATGTGGCCCTTAGCTAGTAAACTTCCCTCCTTCCCCTGAAACAAATACACTTATTGAATGCTACTTTCCCTTTCCCACAAGCAACTGGCATAAAAAAGAATGTTTTAAAAAGCATTCCGCCATAGTTTAAGTAGGAAAATCAAATGTATTTTGTTTGTTGAACTCCTTGACCCTTGATCCTTGTTTTCTCTTAATTTGTTCATTACACGTAGGTCAACGAATGGGAGGTTGGTCATCGGGGATTTGTTTATGATCGTCATTGGATGATTATAGCTGAATCTGGAATATGTCTGACTCAAAAACGAGAGCCAAGGTTGTGTCTTATTAAACCTACACTGGATCTTGTCAGCGGTGTTCTTACAGTTGCAGCCCCAGGTATGTGTAGAACAAATACCTTGCAAATTTAAACTTCGATGAAATATCTGTCCGTAAGAGTCTACCTGTTCTAAGACTTTCGGATAATGCAGGGTGGCTGAGTGGTTAGGGCACTGAATTTCAATGCATGTGACCCGGGTTCAAATCCCACTCTGGCCACTAGCTGGTGTTGTTCTGGGTAAGTACCTGGTTCAACTCCTCGGTCATCCTTGTAAGATAGCCAACCGG
>OX419343.1:15478327-15523327 GCA_948470475.1 Galaxea fascicularis | reverse complement strand
TTTTCAAGTACATCCGACATTTGTGTTGATAAAACTGATAAACTTACACATTTATGTAGATCACGCGAAGGTACAAGATTACACATAAAACTAACATACTACACAGACTTGATACAGCTGATAATCCACAATCTAAGGTATACAAAAGAAATGAAATACTGGTGACAATAGCCATAAAAGTAAAAACGTTACTTGCATCTTCGCTTCGATGCGTGGGTTCTTCATCACCCAACATGGACGCTTTCCTGTTGCTGTTGTTACTACTGCTGTTCGTCTTTGTACCTCTAATCTCACCATCAACGGGTATCTTGTATTCGCCAGCACCTAAACTGTTCGTCTCAAAGTTTCCACTCAACTTCTTCAAGGAACATTTCTCATCGGTAGTCAAAGCCTTTATGCACCTTTTGTACTCATTGATAGCTCATCCAGCTCATTTGATCTCATAATATTTTTCACGTTTGCTTCGAGTTCGCGGAACGATCCGTTTCAAAATGCACGCTCACCATCATCATTTAGTGTGGGTCTACCGCGAACGGCGTGTGCGTTTCTAAGTGGTTTGAGCGTATTGGATACGACACCATTTGCCATAGCTGAAGACAGGTCAACTTTTTCCTTTGAAAATCCGTCGAGGAATCCACAGTTGCTTTGTGCCTTGCTTTTCAACACACAAGACAAGCGTAAACAAAACGTAAACAGGTTTTTACCGGGCTTTACCGGTTCATCGTTAGCGCCTGCGCAAATACGCCGGAAATGAGGTTTGTGGAAAACAACGAAAAAAAAAAAAAAAAAAAAAACGAAGAACGGACGACAGATTTAGACTCGGGCCTTCCACAGGAAGCCCGAGTAAAAAGACGACGAAGAACGGACGACAGATTTAGACTCGGGCCTTCCACAGGAAGCCCGAGTAAAAAATCCCGATTTCATAAAACTAGGCGCGCACGGTGGTCTCGGGTAATATTTCAGCAAGCGCGCAAGGTGCTGTCGGGTAGCTGTCATTCTGGAACCACGAGATCTTCGAGCAGCGCTTGACGGTCTTGCGAGCAAGAGTTTGCGTTTCGTCATCTTCTAGCAGCATTTCGAGTTCTTTTAAGCAGTGTTTCAAGGTCTTGCAACCACGAGTTCGCATTTCGTCATCATTTAGCAGCATTTCAACCACGAGTTCGCGTTTTGCCATCTTCTAGAAGCATGTCAAGGTCTTGCAACCACGAAGTCACAATTGAAATAGATTTATATTGCCTGATTTATAGATAAATATACTGCAGATGATTATATTTTTATAGATTTATACATTGTTGCAAGTTTGTTTATTGTTGTTGTTATGGTTATTATAGTGATTTTTCCCAACAATTACTCAAATTTTTAACGTACAATACATTCCTGTTACACAGAATATTAAGTTTACAATTGAAATACATTTATACCAACTGATTTATGGATAATATATTGCAGGTAATTACAAGCGCGGATCCAGGGGAGGTGAAATGGGTGAATTTTCACCCCCCCCCCCCCCTTTCTGACAATTTGTCAATCATGCTGATGGACAGACCTCAAACACCTTAACCAGGCTTTGGTTCTATTTCATTATTACAAAAATTCACCCCCCCCCCCCCCCATTTCAAAATCCTGGATCCGCGCCTGAATTATACATACAATACGTTGCTGTTTCACAAAACAAAATTGTATGACTGTAATAGATTTCAATGTCAAATTTACAGAGAAATATGCTAACCAGTTACATGGATGTTAACTTCAATAAACATTCAAACGTTTCTTTTTAACATTCGTATGCACAGTATTTATATCCAGTAAAAACCATATACAGCTGTTAAACGGATCTTCAAAAGCGGGGGCAGCTCTAGTAAAAACTATCCCTAGTATATTAGTGTTTCTTATTCAAAAGTCTAAGTAACCGCGCCTTCCAATAGGGTTTCCCAAGTGTATTGTGAAGCCCCTCCTCCAAGCAAACAAAACCACAAGGAAAATGTAGCTTGCCGCGTCGCTCGAAGCAGGAAATTTATTCAAGTTTGGCGCTCTTTGAAATGAATTCAAAAGGTCAAAGAAGGAACTGCATATATATATAATCGGCATTGGGAACGTAATTCCCTCTACAAAGGTTGGGTGACTGCGTTCAAAGGTGACAGGAAAAAGGCCTTATGCAAATGCTGTGATCGGATGGACTCCTTGAATTTTGTGATAAAGTCCTGGAAACCTTAGCCGACCCAAAACGTTTACGCGATAGCGAAACCGATTAACTACGTGGCCATAGTGCCGAATGAGTGGCTTTCAGCTTACCGGAATACATTAATTTGTGTGGTATTCTTGTCACTCGAAGCCACATTCCACAAGCTTCACATGTTCATCGCGTGTTTTATTCGTGTGGGTTCTTGAGCCTGGGTACTAGCTGGGCCATGCTAATGAGGCCTAATAAGGCTGAAATAAAATCAAATGATTTCTTTCATATGCATCATTCACTTCCAAGGCTGAAATAGCTGTAATACTCGGGCTCAAGCTTTATGTGGTGGATTTAAGGGGTAATGCCCGCTACGACGTGGCCATAGTGCCCAATGAGCTGAATGAGTCAGGTGATGAGTGGCTTTCTGCTCACCTAAACACGTTAATTTGTGTGGTATTGTCACTCGAAGCCACATCCCACAACCAAGCTTCACATTTTCATAACTTCACTTACAGGTGTACATCTTATGCTAATGACAGCACTTCAGCTTTCACGGTTGGGATTTAGTGTCTTAAATATCTACTCTTCCTACATTAGCAACAGTAAGTGTGTAACAGTATGCTGTTGTGCTTGTTGTCAGGAATGGCATGTCTTGTGCTGCCTTTATCTTCATCTTCCAAGGAGCAGGCAGTGAATCGCGTGTCCAGTTTGTGTCACAGCAAAGTATGTGGAGACAGGTTGGTTGTTCACAACTCTTGTTATGGCCAGTAACCAGCAAGTTTCTTAAAGGAAATTTTCATAACATCAGCCTGAGAATAATACGTTGATATTTTGGGGGGAAAGTTTGTGTCCCCTGAATGGAGGTGGTTCGAGTGAACTACTGTAGCTGCTGGTGTTTTCAAGTGATGGTTCATTCATTATATACTAGCTGTGCAATGCTTTCAGCGGTGTGTTAAGCACCGGTTACTCCGTCTTTCTGCGTTCGGTTGCGTTCCCTTGCCCTGCCTGTATACTAATGGGAACGTTCCTCCATACTTATTTTTTTGATTTCCTCTATACTAATAAGTGGATAGGTCACTCTTATACAATGTATACAATAGGCTTGCCCGCTGCCCTAACTTAGTTGAAAGCATTAAAATATAATGAAATTATTTTGCTGTATGAGGTTAAGGCTCAGTTAGATGAACTTACACTGATCTGCCCATTCGAAAAAACTGCCTGGTTCAGAGTTTTTCTCTTATTAAGCGGTAGTTGCGTTTTAACCAAAACACATACAGAAATTTGAGGTAGACGTTTGTAGAGACTGACTCTTTTTCGTTTGAAATCTCTGGGTATTTTAATCTTTCCTGTATTCGCTAATAAAAAAACAATAAAGATCATTTTTCTCTCCCTCTCTCTTAAGAAATGCCAATGTCTTGTTCAATAGCAATCATTCATTGTATCCTCCAGCGTATGCCACCAATCCCTGTACTTCCCAGGATGCCTTCTTGGTTTGGTCCCAAGGCCAAAAAACCGGGGATGGGCATAATTTTCACATTTGCCTCTGAAGACCTCTATGTGGACTCCTATATGAATGTTATACACTTAATAGTATCAGGGAAATAGTTGGTTTTGTTTTCCCGAGCGCTTGATGTTTGCTGAGACGTACGGTAAGTCCACGGAAAGCAATACTTACTATTCCCTGAGGGTCCTGTGGGCCAGACATTAAGTACTTTGCTACACAGCCTTTAGAAAAAGAACGAAAACATTTTTTCAGATCTTAAATTTTTCAATAGGCGCCCCCTGCAAAGAAACTTCCTTGCAAAATATTAGAAACAAGTAGTATTAATCGGCATTTCGGTTGCCTTCTTTCTCTTTTACTAAGTTTTGTATTACTTCTTTAGAGAGGTTAGAGAATAGTTTTCTTTTTACTTCAGGTTTCATTAACTTCTGAGCGGACAGACAGCTTCAAACAAGGGAGCCGTGACTTGCAAAACATCACGCCACCGTTTTCACGTTCTGTTGTATCTTGCGCGGGATACAATTCAGCAATTGTTGCCCGCGTGGGATAAAGTCCAATTAAGTTTAGGCCACGTGACCTCTAAACAGCCAATCACGCTCACCGTTATATCTACGAAAACCAGACCTGTATAATAACAGTGCATACACTTCAGTGAAACAGCAGTATTTATTTAAATTTGCCCACGTGTTGCAGAGTGTCAGGCAGGGACTGTGGAGAGGAGGCTGCGCACTGGATATCAATTTTCTTAAGCAGAAATTGCCGACTCATTGAACAGCAAGATCGCCGCACTTGTAAATTAGAAGGTATTGCCGAATAACACCTATATGCTATTAGATTAGTTGTTCAAATTTATTTAGTTAATAAAATTGACTTATTTAAATTACCGGTAACAGCGATAAACCTTTTTTTATAAGAGCCTTTTTTATAAGAACGGTGAGGCTGAGATTAACCAAAATTTAAAAAAGGAGTATACCCAGGCTGAGAGTCAGTTAAGGAAGTCTTTATTTTGTTTAATTCTTTCTGTTGCGTTGTGAACCTCTGCGATGAATGCTTTTTGTAAAGCCAAATTCAACAACAGTTGGCTGTCACGACTTTAGAGCAAGCCGCACAAGCATGTGACAAGCACTCTATTACATCACAGCAAACACGATGAATACACTTTTATAGGTTTCCCGGCCACGTCCGCATTGATTTAGTAAAATGCTGTACCATCTTGCTTAGAACATCTCAAGAATGTTTTCAGTCTCAAATCGCTGCAGAAAAAACTGAGAATGTTCGGCCTCAGGTAAAAAATAAGACGTTATCGACGAGGCAAGATTAGCCCTGAGGGCGGTTAACTAATGTATCTACAACCTGAGGTCAGCAGAATCAAGGGCATACGGCCTTGTTGTAACAAAGGCTGTTCTCTACTTGATCATGGTATTTGCCATTGGTAGTAAATGAAACTGCAGTCAAGAATGGACATCAGTTTCTACATCTACACATGATCTGCATCTACAATAGTGAAGTTCTGTTTGACACTGACCTACGGAAACGTTAAAGTACCGTCTCTTATATTATCTTAGAAAGACGTTTTGACCGAGCAACTTAGGCCTTCGTCAGTTTTATATCAGTAACTGAATTTCATTTGGCTTTTTTTAATTGCTTGATTTCAATCACGTGACAAGACGGCCATGTTGGTGGTCACAACGATACAATTTTGTTTTGCAGAATTTGCATTAAAAAAGAGGTGAGTTCCCAGCGGAGAGACAGGCTATTGTTCTTGACCACCAACATGCCCTTCGTGACGTCACATGCAATCCAGCAATAGCGACGAAGGTTGAAGTTGTTCGGTCGAATTTTCTTCAAGTTAATGTAAACGTTGTTTTTTTTAACGTTTCCGAAAGTCAGTGTCAAACACAACTTATAAATTACTGAAGTACTAACAATTTTATTTTATATTTCTCTTCAAATCAAGAAAATAAAGTGGAGAATGTAAGCAGTTCCCTATCTTTGGCAAACGACTCCCAATTTCTGCTCATAACCCGGGCAAGCACTGGTGAACTCCTAATGAATGTTAAACCAGCTTTGGCCTCAGCGGTGGGTAACTGCATAGCGTGCAGAACAGGCATATCTTCGGGTGTGCGACAGCTAATTACCCTTTTCATAGGTTATGAGCAAGGGATTAAAGAGAGAAGCAAATGTAATCAAGTGAGGGGCGTCAGGCAAAAACACGAAATAGGAGGGTGGGGAGGGGAGGGGAGGGGAGGGGAGGGGAAGAAAAAAGTACCGCTTCCCTGCCCCCTTTGATTCGTTCCAACTCTCCACCATTTGAAAACCCAAGATGGCCTAATTCACTAACGACTCTTTAAAACGACATTCACTCGCCGAGAAAAGGCCTGGACTGCAGGCTAGTCCGTGCAGTGTATCGGTATCAACAAACGAAAAAGTGAAACTTTTTTTTTATAGCATGTGTGTTTCAAGTACATTTCATTCCCGACTAGCCTCCCACGCAGTCGTTTTCAGGAGGTGATGAGATACAACTCCCCTCAAAACGACTGCGTGGGAGGTTAAATACCGTCAGGCTCCGCTTGACAAAAATGCGAAATGACCTGGTTCGAGGATTTGTGGAGCGAGTAAGCACATTAAGGTCAATGTTTTGGATAGTTTGCCCACACTATGTAGTTGTACAAGTGAGATTAATCGCGATGGAGATTCCCTACCGGTTATTTCGTAGTTTGCAACAGTAACGCAAGGCCGCTTACTTAAAAAAGCTCAATTATCTCGAAATCCAGTCACACACTTCATAACGAAACTTTGAGAGTGTAAATTACTCTAGTCCGACAACTTGTACGCCAAATAAATTGCAAATAAATTTTATAAAGGTTCGTTTTGTTCATTTCTGCATTTTTCTTCAGGCTTTTTTGAAGAAGTATGAAACTTTTACACCATTTTTTCTCTGTTCAAAGAATTATTTACAATATACATTGAAAGTCCTAGGTGACTGCGATTGTACGATATTTAAGTCACAAGGCTCGTAATTTGCATAAATTCAAACAGAGAGAAAAATGGTGTCAAAGTTTGATATTTCTTCGTTACCGTTGCTATGGTAACAGCTATTGCTTGGAAACCTATGAGAAAATAATCTTTGGTCATACGTCGAAAAGATGTTGTAGTTTCATGGAAATCGAAGCTTGTCTTCTATAAGAAATTTTGATTTCAAGAGGTACACCCCCAAGCTAAAAAAACTGCTGCGAGCCTCCTTAAAAGAAATATATGGGTAGGGAGAGCGCGCTCGAAGCTAGGTACGGTCTCCAGTCGTGGGTGTAAGTAAGTAAGTAAGTAAGAACCTTAATTTGACTTCGAATTACAGATAGCAACCAATTATGCTAATATCTTCGAAGAAATAAAATAATATATAAAATAAACTAAAAAGACTAAAAATTAATGTACATAATAAATAAATATTCGCATGTATGTAATAATGTACAATAATTAAGATATAAAGTTAAGCTAAATTACAGAAAGGACAACAATCACGATCAAATTTAATTTGATTAACAGCTAGTTTAGATGCATTGGTCGTAGGAGCGGTTCTAAGTGAGTTAGGTAACGAGTTCCAGAGTTTAGAAGCAGAATAACGGAAAGAGTGTTGGCCATAGGTTGTGGAGACGGGTGTTTCGAAGCGCCCGCGATTCTCCCAACGTGGGCGCATCGAGACATCTCACGGCTGGAGACCGAGCCTAGCTCGAAGCCTGAAGTTGGATCGTGTAGATTTTTTTTATAAAAAAGTCGTCGTAATCAGAGCGCTTCGCTGTCACTTCCTTAACAGTAAATTGAGAGGAACAGAAAACAGATAGAGATTATTTGCAAACTGTCTAAGGGTTTTGAACTAGCAGTTCAGCTTCAGTGTACTCGTTGAGTATTTAGCTTGAGGTGGACTTACCTTGAATACAAACCTGCTGTGAAAGATAAGAAGTAACCCCAAGTTGTTCATAGTTAAGACGTTTTCCAAGTATTTTTCTTTTGTTTTGACAGCAACAGGCAGCAGAAAGTGAACCAAATCACATGGACGGGTTGATTGACAGATTCAGAGCCAACTTGATTGTTAACGGTCATAAACCATTCAGTGAAGATGATTGGAGGATTATAAAAATCAGCGATTTAGTTTTCAAGGTAAGGTTAGGTTAAGATGGATGCTAGTCATTTGTCGGCTTACGTTGTTGGGCGGGTGTGTTGACGAGAACGCAGGCCTGAGACCCGCAACCATCACCTGCGAGGGAGGACTTTGTTTGCTAGTTTGGATCGATCCACTTTGTTTACTTCTTGAAGGTGAAAGCTAACAGTGGTTCACTAAAGGACGATATGTTATTTTTTTTTAATTTTAAATTTTAGCAATAATTCTGTTAATTGTAAATAGTATTTAATTGTAGTTAGGTAGGAGGCCTTTAATAGGGATAACCTCTAGGTCCTTCTTTTCAGGATTCGTGAATTCTGAATAAAGTATCATTATTATTATTATTATGACTGAAGTCATTGTTAGAACCGCGCTTGCTGGTTACAACACTGAGATACAAACGTGATACAAAGTAATAGCAGCTATTATGAACTTTCAGAGTCAGGGTAAATGTAACCGCTGTCAAATGGTTTGCGTCGATCAAGAGACGGGAATGAGAAGTGTCCAACCACTGAAGAGCCTTGGTAAACTGAGAGGGTCTCGAGTAAGTAGAGCATCGTAGATTGTGGGTGTGTACAAGGCAAGCGCAGGTGCAAAAACCCTTGAAGCCGTTTACATATGTCAAGTACGGGGAGAGCGAGCCGAACTGCAGTCTCAAATTTGCCAATTTTGTGAGGTTCAATCCATTTCTTTCTATGGCGTCCCGAACAACGGAAGACAGTTAATAGTTTCAGAGCAGTAATGTACTGTTTTTTTAGGTACGTAATTTTTAGGTTTCTTTTGATGCGCAGACATATTTTAGCTTCTTGAAGTCACGCTAGAATGAACTATTTTTTTTACTTGCCCTATTTCTTCTGCAGATGCCTTTCGGAATTCACTTGCAGCATGTGGTCAGTGGAGGGAATCCGTTCATTCTTCGTTGCGGTGATGAAGTCACTGTATGTTACTAGCTGCCTCTACTGGACATGATGGCTTTAAGGATGTCAAAGATATTTCCCTATTAACAGTGTACGAGGAATTCATCAGAATCTGAAAAATCGTGCAAAGTAAAATATAGCTTGCTTCGTAGCTACAGTCAATTTTTGACGTTTAGAAGTATCAGGTTCATCACGCAATCGTATGTTCGTTGTGGAGGAAAGATTGGGGGACGAGCTAAGAGAATGTCTGCGTACGAAGCTAGTGTATGGTACTGTTCACAAATCAGCGCAGCGTTTGGTGTTCGTTTCAGTGGAGACTTCAAGCAGGGAAAGACTGGGGAGACAACGCGGTTGAAAGGCAAAATTATAAACATTAAGCACTTGCCAAAACTGCAGCGGCAACGGCAACTTTTCTAGGTTGCCGATTAGCTTCCATTTCATCGTTGCCTTCTTTAAAGGCTGCCAGAAACCACCTGTTCATTAGTCATTACGAAGGCGGGCGCTAGATAACGAAGAATACTTACTGTTATGACAAATCATCAAATCCTGACAATAATTTTTATCAGTGTTTCGGCTTCGATGAACAAGAGGACGAGTGTCTGTCGGAATTTCGTTTCCATAAACAAGATATGCCATTCCTTGCTGAGGTACATCAGTTTGACAGGGAATTTCATACAAAGCAGCCCGATCATTTCGCTTCAGCCTTGATTTATATATTTCGCTTAATTTACAGCAGCCACTAGAGCTTAATCCCTACATGTCTACAAACAAGAATCCCTGTAAGCTACCTTTAGACTCTAATTAAGGTTACTGCGTTATCAAATACAAACATTTTCAGAAAAAAGGCCTTGGGAAATGGGATTTTAAACTCATGTTTTCACAAGACAGCAAAATTCCACTTCTCACGACGTGACGGCAACGTCAAGGAAGACATGCGCATTAGATGAATTGGGTTTTCCCAGAGGCGTCGCCGTCGCCGTCTCTAATAACTTCCCGTTTTTGTTACTCTTTCGTGATTATTCCAACTTGTTTAACTCAAAAAATGCTGGCGAACTGTCCAAGGTTTGAATTACTGTGAATGGTGTTAAAGATAGAGAAAGAAAAATTTGCTGTCATGCGGTTACGTTCCGGTAAAAACCGAAAATTTAGTCATTTCAAGTCGTCGTTTTGCAGATGACGGCAAAGAAATTTACCGAAATGTAAAACGAACGTGCAGAGCGATTGTTTTTGCTCATTAAGGCCCGTTTAAACGGATTCAACATTTGACCAACATTCGTTCAACAAAAGTTGAATGGATGTTGGTCAATTTTTGGGTGCAAAAACGAAGTTGTGCGGAGGCCCGTTCAAACGGTCCCAACATTGCGCCAACTTCTTCACTGTTTACGCAAACGATAGACGCCATATGGACTTCTGCGGCCTGATGTGAGCATGCTTGTGTTCTACAATTGTTGTACAGAAGTGTTTAAACGGCTTCAACACCATCCAACATTTTCGAGAACAAAGGAAAAGTTGAATTGATGTTGAATGAAAGTTTGAAACGATTTAAACTTGATTCAACACGCTTTCAACAAGCTTTGAACATTGATTACGCTTTCCGCAATGTTGGACCACCTGTTCAAACGTACCCAACATTTGGTTCAACAAAGTGTTAAACGCATGTTGAAACAGATGTTGAAACCGTTTAAACGGGCCTTTAAGCTCATTGTTCACGGTGTGGCTTTCTCGTTCCCGGCGCCGTCGTAGTTGTGTAACCTCCCTAAGTAGTCAATAGCGACGTGCACTATTAGGGACCTTTAGATTTGAGTATGAGATCGAGTACGAGTACGAATTTCTAATTTCAAACCAGTAACCTCCCCTGAACCCTCACTCTTCCTTTTTGCATACCAGTTGATCAGGAGATTGTAGAAACAAGATTGGTGTCTCTAGTGATCATCTGAAGCACGCGACCAGAATTTAAAAGGTCGTACTCGCACTCGATCTCGTAGTTGTACGCAAATGTAAAGGTCCCTATTACTAAAAATAGATCGACCCCCCACGTGACCAGGACGCACAAAGGATTTGTATTAGCGCGATGTGTTTAGGAGAAAATTAGCGAAATCGATACAAAAGGACCTGAAAACGTTGACCTTCAATTATAATAATAATAACAGGCCGTACGACGCTGTGGAGTGCAATCTTAGATCTGGATATCCAGAAATTGTCCTAAAATCCGTAAATTATTTGAAGCGCCTAGTGAAATCTGATCGTCTCACCTTCATTTAGTGCTACGAAATAGGAGTCATCTCTCCGAAATAGTATCCGACTTGTTTCTCAAAACATAACGAACTTTTGGACTAAACTGAGGCATTTTGTGTATCTCATGTGACTAAGATGTTCTGCTTTCTATATTGAAGAAGACGTAAAAATCTGTTTCCAAATTATCAAGCTTATAACATGCCGGTATCAACAGACAACCGGCGAATTTATTTTGGCCTTCTGTAAAACCTTGAGCTTCTCTTTTTGCCATTCACAGCTGCCATTAAATATTCGGACTTACCCTGCTAGCAGAGGATTAGATAAAGAAAACTTGGGTGTTAAAATTTGCCGCTGTTTTCCAATTCTTTGCATTTTCACCCAAGCACTTGCCGATCTAATACATAATTCCCGGGTTTTCTCTTCGACATCAAGCTGGATATTCCATATTTTCGCCAAAAAGTAGTTAAAGGCACATTTGCGAGCTTACCGGCGCAACTCTGCCATACAAATGATTAACAGACAAGGCCGTGAGTCGTTTGTTTGTCTGAGTACACACTTGGGGTGAAAATCCGTGACGTCATTAGTGCACAGCGCTATCACAACTTCAAAGGCAAATGAACCTTTGAGTGACTACACGGTTTAAATCCTGTAATCGAGTGCTGAAAAGTTTTGGAAATTACTATAGTTATCCTCTTACGCAGACATTCTTTAGCCTCGTCACGCAATCTTTCCTCCCCAGTGAACGAAAGATTGCGTGACGCGTCAAAAGAAAGTTTGCGTAGGAGGCTAATTACTATGTGATACGAAAATATGTGATGATAAGTAACATGTAATAAATAGTAATACGGTGGACCCACTGCCCCCAAACAGTTTTTTTTATTTTAATTTATTGAGGGACATTTTATTTAATAAAAGGAATCTTATTTGAAGGAAGGATATTCTCTCGATAGTCCCCGATGTTATCAGTTTTCTACATTGCTGCACATTTATGTTTGCTAAGTTGTTACAGAAATAGTCCATTTTACAGTTCATGTTGAGTGACCTGGCCTTTGATTAGAAGCGAGGCTGAGGATGACCTTGTTTTCATACAAACCTCTCTGTCTTTCTCATGTAAATGAAGACTAGTTAGCATAACAACAGCATGATGTACATGAGAAAAGCAGTGAGGTCTGTATCAAAACAAGGTCAACTCCAGCCTCACTTCTACCCAAAGGTCAGGTCACTGAACACATAACTGTAAAATGGCGTATTCTGAAACGTCGTTTTCAAAGCAATTCCGTTTATGCAGCAAAAAAAACCCCACCGCTTTCGCCATCCCCGATTGTGTTTTTAGTTTTTGATTTGATTATCGTGTGCTTTGGGTTTCTTCATCACAAATTGGCGTGTGGCGAACAAGGCTTAATTACAGCAGAAAGAAAACCGTAACACAAAAGGTAGCGAGCCAAAGGGAGAAAAAAACAAAGAATCAAATATTTTAAAAACGCACCTTTTGTGCTCATGAGCCATAAAGATGAGGGTGGGAGACATGACTAGTCCTGAAGGGGAATGGGGAGAACCGGCTTCCAAAGGGGTTCAGCAACCGAAGCAAATAATAATAATGATGATGATGATGATGATGATGATGATGATAATAGTAACAACAACAATAATAGACTGGAGACTTTTGGACTACTGGAGACTGTAAAGCAAATGAGGTCTAAAGGAGAGGACAGGGGGAAACCGGAGTACCCGGAGAAAAACCTGTCGGAGCATGAGCAGAGGAGAGAACCAACAAAATCAGCCCTCTTATGACACCGAGGGCGGGAATCGAACCCGGGACGCACTGGTGGGAGGCGAGCACTCTCACCACTGCGCCAACCCTGCTCCCGCTCCCGCTCCTTGTTTGTCACGAGGACAGGGCTAGGTGAACACGACATAACATAACATGTGACCACCCGTCAGTACATAAGATGGACTGTGGCTGTAGGGTCTGATTTTCGACGAACTTCAAACTGAAAACGCAACACAAACCGGGCGTAAAATGAGGAAAAGTGCAAAACTGGTCAAACAAGAACCAGGAAAACTATCAATTTCAAAGATCTTCCGGACAAATCGTGAAATATAAACTGAAATCGTGAAATGTAAAACGTTTGCAGTCTTGTCCATAATGTATAGATTGAACAACTTATTTTCAATGTGGCAACTAGAGATCCTCTCCGAAGATGGATGGGGAAAGCTTTCTAATAAGTGGTCAATGTTGCATTATGGAAGGGAAAGGGGGTGGGGTAGTCGTCGGAATTCTTGGCTTTCAGTTGTAGCTTACTTAAGCTTCGCGTCAGTGCCGAAGTCAAGAATTGGTAAAATTTAGTTCGAATGGTTTATTTTGGTTACTTCTCTTTCTCTGTTATTCATTTGGAGATGAAAAGACAAATACGTTTTTTTCAAATACGTAACGTTGAAAACCACACCTGATTTCAGACCAAGATGGTCAAAATCTATACCTGTTTTCAGACCAAAACGGCTCAGTAACCAAACCCTTTAATTTGCGGCGGCAGATACTTACACAGCTAAAAATAGGAGAGTACCCCTCCTCCCCGCACCCCCCATCCTGCGGAAGCTCAGCTTCCGGCTGAGATCAATAAAAATCATTTTTTTCCTATTCTCTGCTAGCAGAGGTCTCTCACGGGGAGAAATAAATCCTCTCGTTTATTTCTCACCGTGAGACCACTGCTGGTTAAAAAACACCATGTGATAAACATTGCATTTGTTACAGTTCAATGTTCTTTCGTGATGCGCGTGCTTCGCATCATGCACTGCGGTCGCTGTGAAGTGAGGCCAACCCTCATCTGCACTGAACTCAAATCGAATTCGTCATGGCTAACCCAGAGCGGAAAGTAGCTTTGCCCGTGGATGGAAGCGAACACAGTGAAAAGGCATGCGATTGTACGTATTTAAAACACATACTAGCCTATCTTGGCCCAGTATTATTTAAAGTAGCTACAAATACGTGAAGAATGCGTGTGCAAGGTCGGCCCTGGCACTCAAAGTTTACTTAGTAGAGATCTTATGTCCTTAGCAAAACACCAGTGCCATGGTTTCTTAAAAATTATATATCTGGAGTCATCGTGGACTTGCGATTTGCATTTGTCAAATTCTTATTTTAAAGGTTCATCGATTTTTAATCCAACTTTTACATTCGATTTGACTTCTTATGTATGCCCACTTTCACGCTGTTAGCGTCAGTTCCTATCTCCATTAGTTATTTGCTTCTTACTTTCTGGTTAAGTTTTTATTCAAACTTACGTGTAAGGTAACGAATTTCATTGTTCGTGCGGTGTCAACATTGCTGGCGCTGAAGGTGTGAAAAGTTAGGATGTTCGCACACTGTCAGTTCACGCGTCTAATTCGTTTTTATGCGTAATTGCAATCATAGTTAGTGAATACTGGCGCAGGTTAAAGTAATATTTATATAATATTCTATGTTTTGTATTATAGATGGTAGAAGTTTTTCTTGCTACTGCACCGGTTATCACATGATTCGCTTTTGCTGTGCATCACATGATCTTAGTAGGAGCTCATAACCAGAAAGATTTCCGCACAGCCCCATACATTAATTATACATGCATCACTGTCATACTGACCCTGTTCCAAAAACGAGTAGAGTTTGAGTCACAAAATGCATGTATAATTAAATGTATGGGGCTGTGTGGAAATCTTGCCAGTGCATGAATTACGAGAGACAAAGGCCCCATCTTCTAATTGGTTAAGAATATAAGGCAAAAAAAAAAGCCAAAGCACTGACATCTGTGTGGTGAGTATGTGTGTGTGAATGAACCTTGCAACATATGAGCAACAGAGCTGAATGAAAAAAACAAGATCTAGGAGATGCATGTTGTATATTTCCTGGAACTATGGTGATGCTTCTTGAGGGAGACACATTTGTGGTGTTTCTTTTTTGTGTTTGCAGTATTTCAATGAATAAAACCTCGCTGTAGTGTTTTGGTCAACACAATCAACACTAAGTTATCACAGTCTACACTGAGTACGCCATCATGGTTCCCTACTCTCTTTGCGCCTTCTTGCATGCCCGGATGTACTAGTCCCAGTTCCCAGCAGTACACTACAATCCTTCCCTTTCTCTGGCAATGAACCCTTACATTACAACTCTTTTTTTTTGTATATAACATGAACAGAAGAAGCGATCTTACTTAGCCAATGTCTTGCAGGTTCAACATCTAAAAACTATGAGGATAAAAGCTATGTCTTCACTGTTCTCTTAAAGGTTCAATATCAACTAAAGTCATGATGCTGGCTATCAAAGTCGCCAATCCAAAGCAGTTCCCTGAAAGTTCAATACAATATATAGTCAGCCAGTACTCTAGGGGCTCGCTTAACTCTTCCGGAATGATGTGGTGTGTGTTCAGGCGTCACTTCCAGAGGCGCATGTTCCTGAATTGGGGCAGTCTACATGTTCCGGAGGTGCAGCTTCATAAGGGGTCTTGGTTCTACTTCTCACTGCCATTAATGTCAGGAATTGCCAGTGGCTTAACATGTTGTAGGTTCCTTTTGTACTCCACTCCCTGAGGGGACTGCAGGACAACCTGGTCACCATGACAACCTGTAACTTTGTAAGGCTCGCTTTCGTAAGACAGGGATAGCCTGTTATCCTTCTTTCTCTCTAGCAATACTTCATCCCCTACATTGACATCTCTGTCTTTAGCATGATTTCTGTTGGCATAATTTTTGGCCAGCTGTTTCCTCTCTGCGTCTCAGTCTCTGACTTGTTGGTACACCACGGCACTCTGTTTTCCATCTCCTTCCTGGAGCTCTTGTAACTTGGTTGTCAACTTCCTCTTGAAAAACAATTCTGCAGGGCTTACTCCAGTGGTAGTGTGATTGGTAGATTGGTAGGCCAGTAAGAACTTGTTAAGCTCAGAACACCAATTTTTGCCTTCAGCTTGGAAAACTTGCCTGGCCTTCAAAAGAGATCTTTTTTTTCTCTGTACCTCACCATTGGCTGTTGGCCACAAGGGTGTAGAGTGGTGATGGACAATGCCCATTTCTTCTAGGTATTTCTCCATCTCATCAAACACAAGGTTGGGGCCATTGTCAGTTCTCAGACCAACTGGTATCCTGTACCGAGCAAAATGGTTGTCTAGACACTTGATAATTGTGGCACTTGTTGTAGAATGAATAACATCAACTTCCATCCATCTAGAGAACTAATCCACCACCACTAATAGATATTCTCCTTCAGGCATGGGTCCAAGCAAAATCCAGGGCTACTTCCTGCCACACTGTGTCGGGTAGCCTTGTGAGTTTGATTGGTGGGAGCGGAACACGTTTGGTAACCATCTGACACTCAAAACATTCTCTATATCTCCTTTCTCTCTGCTGGTCGATACCGGGCCACTAAACCGTAGACCTCAAATGCACTTTAGTTTAAACAATCCCATGATGGCCTTCATGAGCCAGTTCAAGGACTCTCTTCCACAGGGTTCCTGGAATGACAATTCTAGTTCCACGTAGCACAACCTGGCCAACAGAGGTCAACTCATTTCGCACCATCACAAAGACTTTAGGTGCCTCACTCTGTTCATCCTTCTCTAGGCACTCACGAACAACTTTCAATTCCTTGTCTTGCAAGGAGGCTTATTCTATCCCGTCTATCCTTAAGGCCACAGGTACTGCTTGAAGTGTTACTTCGTGTATGTACTCCTCATCCTGAACATACCCTTGCAATGCTGGTATCTTGGTCAGCCGAGACAGTGCATCAGCAATGTTTTCTCTAGAGGGGACATAACACACTTTCTCCTCGGTGGGCCCAATGACATGCTGGGAAAGGAGAATTCCCATAAAAACCACTCAAGTCATTCTGAATGTGCACTTATCGCATCTCAAGGTCAGATTCTTCTCTTGTAACTTGGCTACCAGCTTGTGTAAATTCTGGTCATGTTCTGTCCGCAATGTTAACAACTCCTTTCTACGCCTGCGATTGTTTGACGGATAATGTGCTGGTATTTCTTGGGTGCCGCATTCACCCCAAAACTCAACCTCTTGTACCTGAACAGGCCTTCATGGGTAATGAAGGTAGTTATGTCCCTTGAATCCTCGTGCAACTCTATTTGATGGAAACCCCAGCGAAGATCTAGTTTAGAGAACACTGTGCTGCCATTTAACTCTTCAAGCATTTCGTAAACTGTGGGGATGGGCAGCCTTTCGCGGACAATAGCCTCATCAGCACAGTGCATGTCCACACAGTCTTATCTCACCAGAGGGCTTTGGTACCACAACAACAGGACTTGCCCACGTTCTATGATGTCTTCAATTAAATTACTCACTGACCCCAAATCAATCAACACTTCTTTAACAATGCCTTTAATACTCACATCCATAGTTGGCTCACTTGAGATTGACACCATGCATACCTCCTCTGCGGTTTCTTCTGTCACAGCAAATGAAACAGCCGGGTTGCTCTCATCACACCTAACAAAACTCTCTTCCTCCAAACCAACTCCCACATGATTCGTCTGCCTACCAACACTTCTTCTACAGGGTCGGACAAATATTAGGCCCGGATGCCCGGGACAAGTTGAACAGAATACCGGGCTGTAGCATTTGAGTTGCAAGCATTTTGGCGCAATAAACTTTAGATATCCAAGTATTAAACGTTTACCTTGAGTAATTCCCATCCAAGCCTTTCGAAATGCAATTTTCGATTGCCATTTTACATCTGTTTGTGAGTTTCATACCCAGTAATTCCCCGCTTAAATCTCTCACAGCCTGGCTGCTGTACACCTTATAACATGTTTTTCCGCCATATCATGAATCAAAGTTCAAGGTACGATTAGTTATAATTTATGGATAATCTTGCGACAATGTTTGTACCACGGCAAAGCGAAAGGCGAAATTTGTTGAATACAACAAGGAATATGATATAAACAAACGCAGACGGGTGTTCCAACCGAAATTGTTGAAAGAGTTTTCGTGGCTGACAATAGACACAACACACGGTGTCATGAAGTGTAAAATATGCCATACGTGGCCAAATGTTTCGTACCCAAAGAGCCCACTGGTAATGGGAAGTGACAAATTTCGAAAGGATCCCCTTTATGCCCATGCTAAGAGTGCGAATCACATTGCCTGTGTGATGAAAAATGACTGCATGAACTGATTTTGCTACAGTTCAATGAATTGCTTGTCCTCTACAGTGTACCATTATTAACTGGGACAACTAACTCATTCTGCTGGGCAATTGATTTTGACATTCCACATGCCCAGGGACAAGTTTTGTCAAAAATATTTGTCGGACCCTGTTCTATTGTCACCGGCTCTCTTTAGGTAGCTGTCTTTACCCTTTTCCGGTGAAGGATGGTTACTTCCTCTGCAACAAACCGACAAAACGACCATATCTCGAGCACTTGGCGCATTTCCTTCCTTTTGCCGGGCAACACAGATCACGGGAAAAATGTCCCTTCTTTCCACAACTGTAACACAAATCCTCAACTTGATCTCCCGTCCTGTCTTCCTTCTTGCCCCCAGCATTGATGCTCGCTCCACTGATCATAAATTGCATTTGCTGACGAGCTGCTTCCGATGCTCTCGCTTTCTCCAAGACCTCAGCCAAAGTAATATTTCTCGTTTCCAGCAATTTTCTTATCAGCTCCATATCAGCTAACTTTTTGATCAACTGGTCCCTCAAATTATCATCTAACGAAGTACCAAAATTTCAATGTCTTGCCTGCTGGCGAAGACGTACCAGAAATTTATCCACTGCTCTCTCTCTCATTTGGCGCCAGTTGTTGAAATATTATTTGTGGTCTAATGGTTCATAGTTCTCGTTTTAGGGTCAAGTCTCTTTGTTTTAACTTCAGAAATCTTTGTTGTACCGGTAATTGCACTAGTGTTACACTAGTGTTACACTGTGTTAACTAATAATGCGCTCCTTTTTAGTCAATGGGAACAGAGTAATTTTTTCAAGAGTCTTATTATACAGGAAAAGTCATCCTTGATAACAGAAGAAGACAGTGTTTAGTCTCAGAGCAGTAAGACAGTCCTGAGAAAATAAACTGCTTCATTATTTTTGGAATTTTTAGCATCTTAATTACAGCTGACCAAATTAGCATGACAGTGCTCTTTTAATCATGTTTATTGTTCTTCTTAAAGTCCTGCAATTTCCTAAACAAATTCTAGAAAATGGCCCATGAACTGCAAGTACAAGTGACAGTGGACTTGTTGCTATCATCATCCCAGGGATAAAAACAAGTAGAGTAACTGCTGTCCAGTAGCTTTGACACATCTTGTTTGATTAACCTAGTACATATATCACCATTGTAATGTTTTTGGAAAATTAGGTTATAAATAGTCTAATCTTTGATTTTAAATTCTCAACTTAATTAGACGTATTGTTATAAGTACCATTTAGCCCTGGAAAAAGGCCAATAGAATATTATTGTATATTAGTATTATTATAGTTGTTGTCATTGTCATCATTCCATTAGTTAACTTACAAATACCGGTACTGGAGGGTTAGATGCATTCTAAGCTGGAGCCACATTAAGACTGTAGGTTTATATACTGCAACTATGTTCCTTCTCTGGCAATAATAATAATAATAATAATGAGAAAGAAGTTATTTTTCACAACCTTTGCCTTACATTACAATTACATGAATTAAACTGACAATGAGCACATCATGGTAGCCCTAAGTTACATTAAAAAAGGTGGCACTTTAACAGTTAACATGATGCTAAGACTATCAAATTCATTTACAAATTCTTAAAAGTAAAAATTACTTAACCTTACAAAAAGAAATAGAAATAGATATAATTAATAACAAAAGTTCAAAATTCTATAAAATTATGAATTCCATGATGCAGAGATATTAAAATCATACAATATAATAAGAATAAGAATAATTTATTGCAAATTAGGCACGAATTAGCATGTCGATATGATTAAATACGTCTTACAACTCAAGTGTGGCTAAAGCAGTTGCAGGAAATTATTTTTGGCTGAACACTGGGAAAAAAATACACTCAACTTGGAATATTGTTATTGATGATCAAATAAATTATATCGGCACTGAAGTCTAGGATGTTACTTATATATTCACTGCTTGGATAATGGCAAGTGATAGTGCAGGATCTTTAAGGGGGCATTGGGCGTGTATCCTTACTGAAAAACATTCTTTTCCCTCAATGCATTTAGGGTATATAAACAACATGCATCACAAGAATGACAAAGTGTTTATCATACATGTGAGTGAATTCACTCACACTGGTCCCATCGGTAAGTTGATCCCTCTGGTAAACTGATATTTCAAATGATTGTATTATTTAAACTCTTAGTTTAATACACATGTACCAGTACCACAATAAAACTAACAATAAAAATCCAGTTGTCTTCTCCCAATTTTAATTAGTCATTGCATATGTTTGGAACTAGATGGTGGTTGCCAATTTGCTTGAGTGTGCATCAGTGCATTATATTTTGAATTAGTAAAATAGATATAAAATGGCTGGGGAATTTTGCATGCTGTTAGCTTCTAGGTACAGTATATGTACAACTGACAATGTTTAATCATAGATATTGTCTGTCACCGAGCTCATTAACTTAACTCTCAGTTCATCACAATAGTGCATACATTTTGCAAGTTTAGGTTCCAGGTTAGACTGAGAGGTGTAAAGAGTGTTTGAACATGTGGTTCAAGAGAGCATGACAATCTGTTTCATAAACTGATACCGCAGACAAGTTACTCTCATGTCATACACACCAGGCCCCGGTTGTTCAAACGTTGGATAGCGCTATCCAACGGATAAATCACTATCCAGCGGATACGTAATGGGAAAGCTAATTGCACTATCCACTGGATAGATATTTATCCAGTGGATAGCGCTATCCAGCCTTTGAACAACTGGGCCCAGCATTTTGCCACCCTAATGAAGCAAATAGGCTGTGTTCATCAATTCAGAAAAACTTGTACAAGCTTGACATTAGTCATCTTGATTACCCTTAAACACTGGGTTTTCTTTAATGATTGTGCACAGAGACCATCACAAAAGAAGACTGGGAACAGCACCTCAAGAATCACACAGACAAGGTGAAACAAATTGAAGAAAAGTACAAGAAAAAGTTGACTGATGCAGAGGTAAGGCATTACGTTCAAAGTGAGGTGTCTGTTATTTTGTGTTTTACATTCGTTTTAGTAAGTAGTCAATGCAGTTGTGATAACAAACAGATGATTGGCTATACACTTAGTGTAGGGACATTTATCTAATGTTTCAGGTTAATTTTGAGGTGAAGCTGTGTGGGGGTAAACCTGGAGAAGCCATTTGCACTGCGATCAAGGAATGTAAAGCTGATCTTGTGGTGATGGGAAGTCGTGGGTTGGGTGCCATTAGACGCACATTTGTAGGCAGTGTCAGCGACTACGTTCTTCATCATTCACACATGCCAGTCATAATTTGCCCAAAGCATTGAGTCTTTCTGATGGAATTTGTTACAAGGAGTGTTTTTTAAGGAAGTGATCAAACTTAGGTCACTTTGTACGGACTTGTAGCTTGGGGTCACGATAGTTTTAAATAAATGCATTCAGATTGACAGACACTGTCTGTGTTGATGTTGTCTTATCTTGACCTTTGAACAGTGGTAACAGTCAACTATGAACAGCCAGCCTTGCACAGTAATACATTATACTGACCAGGGGCCAGATTCATGAAGCCTTCCTAAGATGTCCCCTAAGTATTGTTTTCTCACAATAGGCCTTTTTTTATATATCAATAGCCTAGTTAGAAAGGCTTCATAAAATTAAAATCTAGCCCTAGGTGCTGAACTAACAGAGCTGAACTAAGCAGAATTCTGTTCAGGGAGAAAATGCTTGAAATTAGGCCTGGTTCAGATGCCGCTCCACTCATGTGCTGAACCTAACTGATGAATTAAGTCTGACAAAAGAGCGGCGTCTGAATCAGTTCAGTATGGCAGTTTTAATTCGGTGCGACAATGTTGTCAAATTCGACAAGGTCTGCCACATTATTCCACACTGGCACTCTTCTCGTGTGCCGAACCAAATGCATTAATTATGACAATGAATAAATGTATAATGCCTTCTCTGTATATAGAATACTTATTAGGGTTGACACACAGTACAGCTGTTGCTCAAAAGCTGTTGCTCAAAGTCGAACCTAATAGGCCATTTCCGAATTACCTCAGCCCTCTTTTTCAAAGTGAGTATTGTTGCTCATCCTTTCATATGCTAATCAATTTTCATTCATGTGAATGTAAATTGATTTGCATATGAAAGGATAAGCACCAAACTTGCTTTGAAAAAGAGACCTGAGGTAAATCGGAAATGGCCTATTCAATGAGGTTCAGCACATTAGTGGAGCAGCATCTGAACCGGGCCTTACTCTAAGTACATTATTATCTCAGGATCTTGACATGAAGTCTAAAATATTACCAATTATTTACACCAGTGATAAAATGATAGGTTACAAAGTTATAAAACCTAATCTTGACACAAGTAATTTGTTTTTTGAACATGAATCAATTTATTGGAATGTAATAATAATGGAAGTATGTAGTTGCTGCACATAGTAAATACAAGTGTCTAGACAAGACAGGTTTACCGGTAGTTTGACAACCATTTATCTTATATGTAATGATTAGTTACTGCAAAAGTGAGTTGGCTAGTGTAACTAGTTTGCTTTTATGATCAAGGGAGAAAGTGACCAGGTCTCAGGGCTCAAGACTAACGGTAGCCAACTAGCCACAAACTAGTAAAAATTCCGTTCTAGCTAGTGGGTTTTGCACTTCACTAGCCATTTTGGCTAGTTAAAATGTCAGCAATGGATGACCAGGTGAAGTTACTGATTTAAGAAAATTGAGTCAAAGTGTGCAGAATTTGAAACATCGGCTGTTTGTAATCGTCTCACATAATTTATTGCCTCAATCAAGAACTTTAGATTACTAAGAAGAGAAAGTATGATTGACTTTTTCAGTTATTCTTTCCCTTACTAAAGTGATGAATGACAAACAAACTTCTTGCTGCAAATGAGGTCATGGAAGTCTAGGGATAATGTTTGATGCTTAAAAAAAAGTCATTTACGCTTTTCTTTCAATGATGTCACCCTGAACTAGTTTGCACTTTCAAGTTGTTTATGTCAAATAGGCATCATTGAATCACAAAGAGTTTTTTTAATTTTTGAAGTACCGGTAATTATTACTTCAAAAATTAAAAAAACTTGTAGTGATTGAATAATGTCTATTTGACATTGGCAACTTCTAAATAAAGTCATAAAGATGGAACGTTACAAATTTTCTTGTTCACGAGAGGTCATGAATCAGCATTTTGAAAAAAAAAAAAAGGAAAATCAATGTTTTTTGGTGGCGGTTCAGTGACAAATTTTTCTAGGGTTTGGAAACTTAGTTTGCACTCTCAAATTGTTTAAGTATACTACAAGCTACATACAGGCTAGCATTTGTTTGATATTCTGGTGGTTCAAGCCCTTTAAAATTACAAATTTTGTATTTAAACTGCTGTGTTTATAAACTCATCATAATGCTTTCAAAATGTAAAAGAAACCTATTCTAATAAGCTGATGAGTTCAGTTCTTTTACGTCAGTATTGTGGTTGGGAGAAAGGGTACTGAAACTGCTTGGCAGGATGAAAAATAAAATAACTAAGAAACAAGTCTGGCTAGTGAATCAAACATGTGCACTAGCCACTGGGCTAGTAAGCTGAAAATTGGTCTCGATCCCTGGGTCTTATTTGCTAATTGAACAAACATTGAAATTTCCTGATGTTCTTTTCAAATTGTAAATGGCACTCAACTTTTTGGGTTGATCTGGCAGAAAATTTCCAAGTAAGATGGAACATTGGAAAGGTAGTGCTGTTTTCTTGGTTGTTCCATTTACTTTGATACCAGATTCACACATTGTAGCAGCTAGTTCCAGACTGTCAAATTAGTGTGAATTGCACAACCACTGGTACAAGTTAATCTTGAACAGAATTTCCCATTTTGGGATTTCCTCTTCCATTATGTGTAATGGTAAACAACTTTTTTCTTCATACTCATTCTTCTGGGATTTAATAATGCTAAGGATAGATTTCATTGTTTGCAAAGCTAAGCTTTTACATAACCTTTGCTTCTCTGTCAAACCACAGCTACTATCAGAATCATTATTGGGAAAATGAATTATACTGATCACAGAGGGTCACTTAGGTTGTTTATGCATATCAAGCCAAGAAGTTGGAAGTCCTGCGCTTACTCAGTTTGCATATAGAGAGGGCCACAACTGGACTAATGCCCTATTGTCAATGTCAATCCAGTATAAGGTTCTTGGTTATTTACTGTATAAGCCTCACTTTTTCAATGGCCTTCAAGCAGTTTTTCATTTTAACTGTCAGAGTTGTGCACCTTATCTTGTGATACATCTACACTGTAGACATGTTTACATTTAAGTGCCAAAGCCTTCAAATTTAACTGCGCCAATCTGTTTCAGGACTGTATCATGAAAATGAAAATGACCATGACTGCTTTAAAGAAAGCTGTATACCAACTAGGAAAGTATGTTGAACATAAATTCTCTTACGAATTCTGTTCAAGTGAAAACTTTGGGTCAGTAAATAGATATTGAAATCGTTTGCCACTTGCAAATAGCATTCAAACTATCTTGATCCACTTTTAGCAGAACTCTGGGATGTGTTCAAAGATGTCATGTTATTTATTTCCATGTGGCTGGCTTGGTTTTGTTATCTCTGCCAGGACGAGAGGATGCCACTTGTCCTGTTCTTGATCTTGAATCTCTTTCCACAGTATCTTGGCTGGCCAACTCTTCATCATACCTGACACGCCAACAATATTGGAAGCAATAAATTACAAGTTCTTAACAGAATAACCCGTGCTGAATTTCTTGTCAGTTAAATGCAACAACAACAACAAATTAAACCCAAATTCACTTACAAAACTTCAAAATTTCCCAGTGCATCTTTGGATGGTAGCTTATTCCATCTGACACTGAAAATCGTCAATAAAAGTAAGTTAATGTGAAACTCACAAAACCATGAACACTGATAATTATTGATCTTTGACCAATGAGTGATGAAACCTCTAATCATAAAATTGGTTTTATTTTGCAACACAATAGACATTCAAGAAATATCAGTGTGTGCACGGTTTTCTGAGTTTCATGATGTACAGTAACTAGTGTTTCAGAAGAGAGAGTGGAAACTCAGAAATGAAAGAAATTGCTAAAATGGCATCGGATTGGGAAAATAACCACACAGCAAGCAAGAACACACCATATAAATAAGGTAAGGCATTTTTTATTGAGAATTTCTGCGAGTGTTTATTTTCTTGAATCTATAACCTGGATTCCCATACAAACCTTTATGTATGCAACTCGTACTGAGCTTGCCTGTGCTGTTTCCACATAAAAAGTTGAATATTATTTTCCTAAATAATAGTTCTATTATTGAACTTGTCAGTGATCATTTACTATTAATATAAAACAAGAAATTTGTGATGAATTCAAAAGTGGCATTTATTTCTATTTGAGCCTATGCTTCTAAAGAATGTAGTCTAAGTTGAATGTAAATCAATGTTTTGTTCAGGAGGGTTTTAGTCAATGTGATATGTGAGACTAGCGCAACTGAGTATTTAAAACTAATTGTTACCCAAGACCAAGGTTCAAACTAAAGATTGTATCATCACTGCATTGAAGTTTGTGGTTCACCATGACAATGTCAAGTACATTTGAAATTGTTCAAAACCAAACTGCGTGCAAACTTTCAGATGGACTGGGTAAGTGATAATAAGGGTTTCCATTTTTGAAGTAACTAGTGATTGCATGAATTTTGGTACAATATTAAACCATGAATAAAGTCAAATGAAGCCTAAAGTGACAAAAGAATACAGGATAAATTAAGCCACTTGAAAGACAACAAGGGAAAGAGATGGCAGGCATTACATGCCATGTGAGATATCAAAGTATATAATGTTAGCCCAAGTATCAACAGTATAAAAAAATACAGCTTTTTGCAATAAATTTAACCAGTGCCCATATCTATTGAAAATTATGTCAACAGCAACCACAAACTTAATGAATGTTATTGAGGATGAAATTCACATTCTCTTTCATTGTCCCAAGTATTCATCTATTAGAAATGCCTTTTTATGATCTAAAATGGTGGAATCCAGAATATCGAGCAATTACTGTTAATACTGACTCAATTATTGAATCAGTGAGTTCTAGTCATCATTTTATTGACATACAATGTTATATCATTATTATAATAAAAAATGAAAAATCTATTATCATTTTTTTTTCAATTTTTAAGTTACTTGTTCTGCTTTTGCAATACCGCAAATAAAAGCGTGTTATTTTCAGACTTGGCAGGACTATATGAAACATATGTATGACATGTGAGAAGATGCGACTCTCAAACAAAGCGAGTTCATTAACTTTTAAAAGGTGCTCTCTCTAACAGTCTCAATGGATCTATGCCACCTCAAAGAAAATTGAAATTCCCATGATAAAGGAGAATGGCCATGTGATAGTGGACATTACATGCCTGGTCTCCCAATGAGGCCTCTTTAAACAATATGATTGAAGGTGTACAGCGTCGTGCAACTAAACTTATGGTTGGAAGCAAGTTATCATATTTTGACCATTTACTGAAAACTAGCCTGATGTCACTTTCCTTGCGACAAATCTACTTGGATTTACTTTTCCTTTTTAAATGTCTACATGGTCATATATGACTTTGATGTGTCTGGTTATCTACAATTTTATGAACTTGAACATGAATCTTTTAATTTAATGGGGACATAGTTTTTGGGTGAAGATGTTGTTAACTCTTTAACTCCCAAGGGGTTCTCCATTGACGAGTAAAATCGTCTGGCGTTAGACAGAGTAAAATCTATAAGTGCCATTTGGCACTATCGGGAGTTAAAGGGTTAAGAAATATTGAACTAATGTTTAAAAGTATGGTATCTGTGCTAGAACAGACACATTCAAGTATTCTTTTTTTCCTAGAGTTGTACGTTCATGGAATAAGTTATATCTATTCGCTAAAAAAAGTGACTCAGTTTCTAGGTTCAAACAAGAGTTAAAGTTGCTTTGCCATCAGATCGGTCACCATGACTGAGTTTATTTGAAATATATTTTGGCTTTTTTTCTTTTTCTTTTTCTGATTTTTATGGTAGCTAGCCTACACTTTTAAGGTAAGTTTATTCCTGTTCTGTGGGTTTCCAACAGCATATTTGTGTTAGTGTATAGTTTAGTGTACATATATTTGTAATTTACTTCCTTGCTGTGAAAAAAAAATACCACTTGAAGTAAATGTGAGCCCAAGTATTAACAGCCATGGACAGCATTAACGAGTACTGCTTGGAGCTACATGGTCATAGTGCCCACTGTCACTTACACATTTGTGTATGATATTCTCTTGAAAAAAAATACTCACTCTGGAATCTCTCCATTGGGGACCACAATACTAAGGGTATCATGTATGAGATTGTATTTCATGATTCTGTCGGCAGACGTGGTGGAAGTCAGTGAGGGTGAGGCATTCACCTATCGATCCAAATCAAAAGTCATTAGACTTAATTAATATTGCAATATCAGTTAAAAAAAATTAATGTTTGAATCAGGTGATTCACAGACAGGTATATACCAACCTCAATCAGCCAAGGCTTCAAATTATCATCAATTATTATATCATAACTGCAAATTTAAACAAGGTACACAGATTAACTCTCATGGTAGCCTCATGATGACTTCCTGTAGTAATCTCAAGTAAACAAATAAAACATTTTGGGAGAGATGGTAGAAGCCTAACATGACATGAAGTTTACTGTTTTAAGAGTTAATTTCAGGAAAATGGATGCTCATTTTTGAGTGCTTCTAACAGGTAATAGTGTATGCTATTGGTACTATATAGTGACCTAACAATGTCAAAACATGTTTCATAACTTCTTCACCAGAAGTGGTTTGATACCACTATAAAGGTCATAATGTATAAAGATTGGTAGTTATCTATCACGGCAAAAATGCTGGAAACTGGTCATGAGCTACAATGCAATATCTAGGCAATCAAATTGACTTATTGAATTTTTTCGTTCTAAATACTACAAGTGTTTTCATTTTGATGTTGCATTTACAACTGTGAAGATCAATCTTCATTTCATTTCCACAGTTCATACTTAGATGATTTATTTCATTACATACATCATTCTAGGCAAATGAGTTAAGTACCTTGTAAATTGTTGTTTCTGCTTCATTAATCCCAGATTTTAATGCATTTTAAAAGCAATGTAATAGCCCAAAAACTTTGCAGTTACTTAGCTGCTAGGCATTTTCCTTATACAATAACATTTAGTATAGCATGAGATCGTATATTATATCTTGTTAAGTCAAAATCTTGTAAATGCAATGGAAATGTGAATAAAGTATGTTGCTGTTGTTGTTGGTAGTGTGTATTATCAAACTCACCCATAGCATTCAAAGCAGTGCCTGTCATTGGCTATCACATTCTATGAAAGAAATGTTAAAGAAATTGTTCGCATACAGGCCTGTATTCAAAAAAGTTCTTTTCATAGTTTGAGGGTGTATTTTGCTGTCTTCCATGTCTTCTTGGTGGAGTTGATGTGTTTAGGAGGTAATTAAATAACCTTCAAATTCTTCAGATAAAAAAGCAACAGGAATGCCACAACATATTGAACTATTAGTGGCTTACCTCCAAAAAATGATATTCGATAACTTGAGGGGTGAACCTCCCCCAATATATTAATGATCGATGCACTCCCAAGTTAGAACAAGCAAATCTGTTTTTACTCAAGATTACTAGACTAATAAATTGATAGCCAAAAATTATTATGAACAAAATATAATGAAAAAAACTTAATCACTTTAATTTATTATGTAAATACAACAGTTGATACTTTTGCAAAATTAATGAAAGTAATGATTGATCAATCAATTAAACTAGCACTATAATGCTTTTAGAAAAGTGAAATTCCTTAGCAGAAATATGTAAAATATTCCTATATAGCTGTCACGTTAAAACAATGCCACTGACCCAGAAAGATTTTTCCTTGCTTTTTTTTTTTTCTTAAATTCAGGTCTAGAGAGTATTTTTATTATAAGACAGTTTTTTGTCATTTTAATGCAGCAACTTTGAACAATGTTTTAGCCTGCTTTGCAAGAAAAAGTTCCACAACGGCTTGGTTGGAATTTAATTAGACTGATTGTCTGAGAACTGCATGCTCTCTGCAGGCGAAGTAAACAGAAACAGTAAATGAAGTAAGTATTAAATATGACAGACATTATACATTTTCTAATCCCTAAAAATAAATTTTTCTGGGGATTAAAAAATTCTCATTGTTATCTATAAGCAAAACTATATGAGGCAAAATAATGACTATGCAAACGAAGTCATTTTGTTTGAAGCCAACACAACTACTGCAGGATAGATCAACAGGTTATCCTTTGATTTCAAAGTTGTTTGAGTAAAGCAAAAATTAATCGCTTGAAAGAACTCTTGGGGTGCAAGATTCGCCGATTAACACTCAAAGACACAAACAGCTCCTTTAGGAGCCACCACTCAATGAACTACAGCAACAGGCCCTCAGTTTCTTTCATGTTTGTTTCTTGGCATCTTAAGAAAATTTATGAATATTAATTAGGTTTTTGAGAACTCCAAACACAGATGTATCCATGGATAAGCCGTACCCTTCATTTTTGGCTTCAATTTTGTGAAAAAAAGTGTGGCTTATACATGGACGTTTACGGTATTTAATGGAGCTCAAAATTTTGACACTTTTTTTCCGGGGATTTTTTGCTTTACAATTTCTACAAAAAATGTGAAAAAGAACTTAAGCCCAACAAGTCATTTCACTAGCCCCAAGAGTTCACAATATTTACAATAATATTATAATACTTCATAGCATCAGGCCAGGAACATTTCCCTGGTAGAGAACTTATCCTCTTACAAATAAAAAAATAGATGGGGTAACAGGTTGTTTACACATGCACAGTTGCATTTAATGATCTCAGACAAGTTGCTTTCAAATTAAACAGCAGTGGTTTACAGCATTACATGTATGTCATTATAGCACTGTGCCCTTCATAAAAATTATGTTTATTAGACAAAGATTGAACTACATAACAAAACTAGCAAGATATTGCAATAGTCTTACCTGTACTGCCTTCAGAGAATGAACAATACACCAATTAATATCATCAAATAACTTGTCTGTCACCTAAACAACACAATTGTGATACAGTGAATAAGGTCAAACAAGAAGGAATTACAGTTGAACGTACATGTAACTGTTCAGTTGCTATTCATGTGTATCCTTGCTGTATATATGCACTTTATTTATGTAGCCCCAAGAAAGCCAGGGAATATACACAGTGTACCTCCTCCTTATCCTCAAAACTGATTGACATGTGCTATCAAAATGCATTGGATTCATAAAACTTTATAGGTCTTCTGGTTTAGGGTATAAATAAAGTTAGTTACATTTCCCACAAAATGAGGAGCAATCTTCAAAGGGAAAACCTCAATTTTCTAACATAAACAGTATACTTGCTTCTTTGCCCCTGGTTCCTTCAAGATAAAATTGCAAGTTTTTAATAGTCCATTTACCACCATGAATTGGATTGTACTCTTCCTATACGAGAACAGTAACAAAAACAGCAATCAATGATAATGATTATAATTTGGAAGAATATAGTCACAACATATTTTATGATTAAACATATAATTATGATACATGTACCTTTCTAATGCATAACAAGTTAAGACCAGGCTTTAATTTCACTAGTGCTTACAGTAAGTAGTGCTCACAACTTCGATGATCACTTACATCTTCAATCCAAATAGTTCAAAATAATAATGATTTCATATTTTCACCTTCAGCGTCATCACTCACTGGTTTATTACAAACCCACAAAATGACCAGCTCACAGTTAACTTGTTAGCTCAGAATGTAGTGAGCCGTCTTCACCAGTATTATGGAGGTCATTAATTTTTTAGGCTTTCTTTTAATATTGCTCAAGTAATGCTCACTGCAATAAATACTTACACCTTTCAGTCATTATTTCATCTGCTGCCAGTTCAATATTTATATATTTCCCATATTCACATTCACTTAGCTTTAACCTCTTACCCCATATTTCTGGATGGCCACATTTGTAAGGTGAACAAACATGTTGTCAAGTTCATTAAGACTGGCATTGTACTGTACTGTGCAAAACCTACAGAATCCTAGTTTATACCTGGAGTAAAAAAGAAAGTTTATGCACAAACAATTATTAAATTTTTGATGGCTGCTTTCACACCAATTAAGACTGGAATGTTCCTGAATCACAAAAATAATCATTGGAAACACAAACATTCCACTGATGCTATCAACAATTTACTTGGTGCTAAGAGTGCATTTTTTCCAAGAGAACAAAAAATTCCTCTTTGGTAATTACAATAGAGCACACTTAAAAACAGCCACATTTACTATGCATGTGCAGTTTGATGAGTGTGCATGTGAGTGAAAATCCAACATTGTAGAAAACATAAGAGTAAACAACAACAAACAACATGGCATATAAGCAATAGTCACAAGACGTGTTCTCGCCATGAAGTAAATAACAGAGCAAGTGGATTGTTGAGTTATAAAAAAAGCACACAGGAATTTTTAAGAACACAAAAAGCATGTGCCTGGAGTCAAACACTTGCTGCAGCCACTTCTTCCCAAGAGCTCATAATACTCAACAATGTACGAGTAACATGTTTTTTTTTATTTCTTAATTATTTCTTTCGATAGGTTTGTGCGAGCTGTCATACCAGAAGTCTGTTGATAAAATCTGATTACACCCTAACCCCCAAAATTTGCTTTTATGGTCAAAATAATCTTCAGTATGGATTCAATCACATATTTTTCATTGCTTGTACATTATTTCTTAGTGTGTGATGAACTCTGATAATGAATGGAGGATGTCAAAATGTGGTAAGAACTATAGAACATTATTCACACTACTCCCCTGTAGCTTGTAGCATACTTCTTTGTTCTCACCATGTTTTAACATCATACAGTAATTTTGTGTTATCAGAGTACACATGCAATGCCAGATGGAACACATTTGTTGACAAACTGTAGTGTGTGATTCCATGAGTATTTTATAAAAAAAATACATGTTAAAAACCAATGGGAAGTAACAGCAAAACAATGGCATCTTCAAATACACTGTACCATAAAACTTTATAACATAAGCCCTGTGTTAAAATTTGATCAAAATAATTTCAGGGGCCTATGTCGAGAACATGGGATTGTTTTCCTGAGGGGCTTATTTAAATTATACATGTATGTGTGATGATAAAAACAGCTTCAAATGCAAAATTAATATTTCTATTAAAACCATTCTCCCTGTCAAGATTTTTTTTTTTTTTGGGGGGGGGGGGGCATTTATTCAGGGGAGACATACTGAAAGATCCTGCTATTATGGTATGTTTTCAACACAAGTGGAATAGAAGCTATTCTCGTTATTAAGACTATACAGTAATTATGTTACTTACAGGTAACACTTAAGAGGGCGATATGATGTCACCAGGACATATATACGCAAGTCAAACTTTTTGCCACCAATAAGAAGAGGATTATCAATGTATCTGGATATTACATAGGCATCCTTCCCACCAGGATGAACAAGCCTACAATAAGACCAACCACAAAGAACAATTCAGAAACCAACAGGTGTAATCAAGCAAACCATAAGTAAACAATAATGCGGTTAAATGATGGCCAAATCCAATTTATGTTGTCAAAAATTAATTTTGATGATGGTGGGATGAAAAGCTGTCCTGAGGGAAAATCAGTTATTAATTAATGCAAGCTGAAAAAAAAAGTGAGTCTCAGTCATCACAAATAATCCTTAAGCATTGACTTTTAGTCTCTTTAGCAGCACTAAATCCATATTATATAGATAATTTAACCTTTAATTCATACTATGGTTACCATAGCATACACGATATTTTGAGCATTTAAAGAAACGTTTCAGTCTGGTTATTTCTGTGAATGTTTGCACATTTTTTTTGTTTGTTTGGCAACTTTTTTCTATTTTGTTAGGCTCAATATGTTGAATTTACACACAAAATTAAGGAGAACCATCCATAACTATGACTAAAGAGCCTATAACCCCAAATAATTGTTTTACTAAAATGAATGAAGGGGTATGGGTATATTCCTGATTCGACATCACAAACTGATTTGCATTGTATTAACTCTTTGTAAACTTGCATGCAAAGTAGATTGTGATGTCAAATCAGGAATAGACCCACTCCCCTTCTAACTCGGTTGTGGGCCAAACAATGCTTGGTTTTTCATAAGTTTTGAAACCTATAAAAATGCAGGATTTATTAAGAAAAGGAAAAAAAGTCACAATGCATTTTGAACGGGTGTAGAGATTTATTTTAGCAAAAAAATATTTTGGGGTTATAGGAACTTTAAATACCTACATCAGTAACCGGCAGGTCTTTACCACAGGTGGCGGGTGGTAATCAAGAATAATTTATAACAGGAAGGCTATAATATGTAACAATATTATTATTTTACTATCATTTGGTAATCAAATGCAATCTTTCTTCGGTCGTGATACATTTTGTAATGTAATTCTCAATAACTGCTATAAACTCCTATAAACTTGAGATACAGTCTGTAAGTATCTAGGCACACCATAATATGCAACAATTGTTTTGCGATCATTTGTTTTCAAACTTTGATGGCAATACATTCTGCAATGTAATTTTTTAATACTCACTGCGATTCACTCAAAAGTAGAAGAATGTTTTCCAAGAGACAAATAAAAATGTCAACAATTACCATAATTTGGTAATCAGTCTTTTTGTTTTGATGTCTTCGGGAAGCGTTTGTTGAAGTTTGTAACAAGCTCAAACAGTTATTATGCAATAATTCTTGTTGTTAATGAAATTCACTACCAATACTTAACTTGAATGCCAAATTCGTGCCAAAGAAGTTGTTTGTTGGACTCTGCAAATTTGAGTCGAGTCACTTCTGCAATTTGGATGTTTTCCCTTGATGCCGAAACAAACAAACAAAGCATAGAAATTGTAAATAAAGGGGGTAGTTTTTAAAGAAACTGTGGTGCTGCGTCGGTGGGGAAGTAGTACACAAGAATTTGGTTTTATCAACGGAGTTGACAAATAAATGTAAATTGACCACCGTACAAGGATTCTAAAAGCTGACGTTTCAAGCGTTAGCCCTTTGTCAGAGGGAATCGAGGAATTATGGGTTGTGTGTAGTTTATATAGTGGAGGAGGAGCTATGCTATTGGTGGTAACGTGGCAACGTGAGAAATAGGAATACATTAGTTAAGGTGGCTCAAAACAGTTCCCAGCACTTTCCTAGATGTAGATTTTGATGGGTCATTAATGCCACTTTTTATCAGTTGATGTTACAATCATGGTATCAAAAAACTGCCCAATCATCGGTGAATACCTTGGTATTATTATAGACTTTTGATAAGCAGGATGAGGTGCAACTTTTGACAAAGTTTAAACAAATTCTGTACATGGGGTTCAGAGCCACCGGTTTACACGGTATGATTTATCAGGCTGAGAATCGTACGTCTATTTCAACACCCGATTCTCCACTGATTCGTGAAAATGAAAATCAGCCCGATTCCAAAAATCCGTTGAAGTGCAACAGGTTTTTGGATGTCGGGCCAACACTCACAAAGAAGCCGCCGCGTCAATCAAAATGTTTTGAAAGGGCATGCGAGAAAACACATGGCAAACATCACTGAACAAGAGGACGAAGGCAAGGGCACGATCCTTTGATGAAAGAGAGATCTCCCTGATAATAGCAGAATGGATCAGGTACCTGTGTATTTACAACAAACTTGATTAAAGTCTATCATGATCGAAATAAGAGGTATTGCAAGGATGTGGATGGCTAAATCCTTGAATACGCTTAACAATACATTGCTCGTCCACCATTTTTGCCTTTGATGCCTTACTACGCGTGTTAAATAGGATGACTGCTTTACAGGAAGTTGAACTCTCCGAAAATTTTCCCTCTCGGGTTTCATTTCAGGCCTAGAATCAGGCATCAAAATAGACGTACGATTCTCGCCCTGATGAATTGTAGTGTGTAAACCGGCCTTTACGTATTACCTGCTACCCGTCACCTGCCACCCATGGAAAAGACCTGCCAATCAGTAGCCTTCATGTATAGTATTATTATTAATTTGAAAGCTAGGTATTATTCCATACCTTATGGTGTACATGTTGTAGTTTAAAATTGTTTTTGGTTTAAAATTCTTTGAACCAGTGTAAGTTTTATCTTCCTTTGTGTCAAATTCATTGCCATAATCTGAAACACACTCCGTTAGGAAAATAAATATCAAACTAATTCAAAAAAAATTTAAAAACCCTCCATGCAAAAACATGTCTTTTGTTACCAGTTGTTTGATTTTTGCAAAACCCAGCTCCATAAAATTAATATAAGCCAGGGTTCCAAAAATGGAGTCAAAACTTTTCAACTTGGATTTTTGAAGAGATTCCAAAGAGTGTGAAACCTCCTGAACCCAAGATTCATAAGAAACGATTTTTAAGCAACCTGAAATGTTCCCTAAAAATGTTTATCTGAGGAACAGGAGTTTTCACATGAAATGTCTCTGTAGCACCATATTCCCTCTCTCCACAAGGAATGTAATTTAATTTTAAATCTAGAGTAAACAATATTGTAACCATTCAAGGACAGTTAGTTTATAAGTTTGTCTGGGGTGACCCTAAAAGCCAGAATGGCGGAATGACAGAATGGCAGAAAAACACCCCAAATCCTAAAACATGGAACATAAAGACAAAGACAACCAAATGTAAAGCCTAATATTTTTCTTTGGTACTGATTGCAGGCAGGAGCCCATCACTAGGAGCGTACAACTCCCATACTAAGCCTATGTCACGGCATTTTTACAGACCAATTTATTTTTAGACTATCTTTCCCGAGAAAAGAGGTAGTTCCGGTACACGTGATACCGCATCATCAGCACCTTTCTTTTGTTCTTAAGTTTCTTAGCTTTGTAGAGAAACTTTAGAACAAAAGAAAGGTTGGGGAAAAGTTTTGCGCGAGAGAATGGGGCTCCTGAGGGAGTCCCATATTTGCAGAAAACTCAATCTAAAAATAAATTGGTCTGTGAAAACACCGTGACAGGAATATAGGGCAATTGTACGCTGTAAGTAATGGCTCCTGTCACAAGTGAATAAAAACTCTCACTATGGAACATGACAGAAATGAGAAATTTGAAATTTGCGACAGAAAAGCAATATTACTCTCGTGTTGAAATGTGTTGTCGTCCTGAAGACACTTAGATGAATTTTTACAATGCAGTTATCTAATGAATGAAGAATGTTTGTTTCTTTGTAGAAAAGTTGCAGATTCTGTTCATGTTGCTTGAGGAACTTTTTCATGACTATAGTTTTGCCTTTATAAGTCACGGTGACCACCGAGCCAGAGCTCCGAAGCTGCTGCTTCCAATCACCTCCTTGTTTGACAGACAGGGTCTTTGTTTTGCAGTTTTCTTTATTTGTTTAATTTTTTTTTTTTTTTGGGGGGGGGTTGGGTTCAGCTGTCACATTTCTCAGTGAAAGTTTTTACTTACCCGCGATGTACCAAAGAAGAATATTGGGCCTTACATTTGGCTGTCTTTTTTTATGTTCTGTGTTTTAGGATTTGGGGTGATTTTCCACCATTCTGTCATTCCATCATTCTGCCATTCTGGCTTTTAGGGTCACCTGTTTGTCTATATCTTACGGTGTTCCTCTGCTGTCTTTTGACCATTTCTTGAGCTGAGATAATCTATTAATAAGAAAAATCCCCTTCCCCTGAGCTAAAGGAACAAAAAGAAATTAAGACAATCAGACAAACATCTTCAGAAACTTTCATCACATGTAGTTCTTTTGGCAAATTTAATGTTTATGTTTACTTTGTTTACAAAAGAGTGCTATGCCTAGCTTAACAGTTTCACCAAACATTAGTTCCAAAATTAAACTTCCTAGGCAGTAATTCAGCATGAGTACCACAAGCACCACTGTTGTGTTATGCTCCTGTGATCTGCTATATAGTAGGAAGGGGATGGGGGGGGGGGGGGGGGAGGGAGACAGAGAGGTCAGAACCTCTCGCATCCTGTACCCTACTCTCCCACCTCCCGTACATTTATCTCCCGACTCCCACCCTTCTTCCTGTTGCTCCTGTCCCCTGGCAAATTAAAAGGCTTCCAAAGCTGTACGATACATTACTTTGTTTTTTTTTTGTCTTTTTTTTATACTTGATATTTTGCTTCACATTGGTAACAATGCTTAAAGTTTGGCTTGAATGAGTGTATCCTTTCATCTGCCCCTACAATTGGGAGATACTTGAATATTTTTCTAAGCAGCAATTGTAAGGTTGTTGAGAAAAGGCAAGATTCACTCATTAATTGTCTTTGTGTTCCTACTGAAGGGCAAGTTTAGTGCTTTAAAATGCAAGATTTTAGTTTTGAATTCTTAATTTTTCCAAGGTGTAACTTAATGTCTGAGTGCTTTTCCTTTGATGAAGCCATCAGTTAACCGCTTGACTCTTGGTGAGTGGGAACTGCAGAAAATTGTGTGCACTGAAATGGACAGGTTTCAGTGGGTTTGAAACGTTTTTACATGCAGTAAAGAACCCTTTTAGAGTACAATTTGTGATTAATAGGTACAAGTGATTTTGAGAACTTTCAAAATTGCAAGTATCTATTAATCACGAATTGTACAAGAAGGTTGTGCAATTTTTTATTTATAGTTCACTCAGCAAAACTACAAATTGTATGAAGTCATGTAACTTGTAAATTATTGCGTATTTTAATAAATTAGTCCAACAAATCCCAGAGAATAGTAACTTCAGTTTATGTGCCTTTTCGTCCAGTTTCACCTATCAAAACATTCAAATTTGCAATGTTTGGCGATTCTTACGCACTGCTGCCAAGGAAACTTAATAGGTACTCCTGCCGAGTACTATCTGGAATTAATTGTACTGCTCTTGACCAATCAGAATTGAGTAATTTTGATGAGTGCACTATAATGTGTAAAACCTTGGAGGATGCTATCCCTGTCCCTCTCCACCATATAATATGTACAAATTATGAAACTATTACAAAACAGAAGCATCATACACTTATTGGTTGGTTTCATAATCCATGTGCTAGATGGGTTCTTTCGGAATTCCTCAACAAACAGGTTATAGTCTGCTGGCAAGATGAATGTAACAGGAATAAAATCTAACAAAAAAGAGATTAAAAAAATAAAACATTCCATTATATAAGCATTAGGAAAAACAATGAAAACTGATACTCAAGATATATTTTCTGACATTAATTTCAAATTCAGGTGTTAGATGGGTTCTTTTGGAATTCCTCAACAAACAGGTTATAGTCTGCTGACAAGATAAATGTAACAGGAATAAAATCTAACAAAAAAGAGATTAAAAAAATAAAACATTCCATTACATAAGTAAGGACAAACAATGAAAACTGATACTCAAGATATATTTTCTGACATTAATTTCAAATTCAGGTGTTAGATGGGTTCTTTTGGAATTCCTCAACAAACAGGTTATAGTCTGCTGACAAGATAAATGTAACAGGAATAAAATCTAACAAAAAAGAGATTAAAAAAATAAAACATTCCATTACATAAGTAAGGACAAACAATGAAAACTGATACTCAAGATATATTTTCTGATATTAATTTCAAATTCAGGTGGATATCATAGTACCTCCAGGATGAAAAAAAAAAAAGAATTACTGTACAGTATAATTGTCTTTCAAAGATTCTCAAGGAAATCCTGAAAACTCTTGGTGCAATCCTCAAGGCAGGCAAGACAGGATTGGGTGGTGGGCTGCCAATAAAATACTTCAATCCTTACTGCTATTCAGGATCTTAAGAGGATCCTACAGGATCCTTTGAATACTTTTCAGAATTTAGTTTTCTCTATGAACTTTGCTATAAAGCAGGAAAATAAATACTAACATTAGTAACTATTAAATTAAAAAGAAAATCGCTATATTTGATGTCAAAAGTATTTAGATCAGACTGGAATTTGCAAATCATTGGTTTTCTAACTAAGACAGGGAAAACCAAAGAAAAAGGGAGAAAAACTTCTTGAAGCAAGGACGAGAACCAACAATAAATTGTCCCCACAAACCATGCCATGTTGGGTTGAGGTGAGTGGTCTCATGATCACTGCACCATCCTGTGTTCCCCTTCAGAAAAGTGATTTAACTTCCAAACAAAGTCAATTAACTTACCAACATGGCATCTTAATAGGCATTTATCACATTAGTACATGATGGCTTGTTACAACACGTACATCATTTGTATAATAATTATTCATATTTACCAAGATGAATGTACCTCCCAAGTTCATCTTTCTCTGCTAAGGGATTTCCCTCCTTATCCAAGTCTTTGCGGTACCTCTTGATATTTTTCATCATCATATCTTTTCTTGTGAGCTCGTAGTGGTTAGGAAAGTGGTTGATAACCCTAAACATATAGATTAAAAAAAGGCTCAGTTTCTGTTCCATTGTGGGTGTCATAGGCTAAACTTTACATATTTCCTTAGAGGCGGATTTCCACTGTTGCAAATTTTTATGTACATATGTACTGTAATGTTTCTTTTAATTTAATTAAATAAAGTTCAAAGTTCATAGTTACGTAAATTTAACTGGCTTTGTGTGTAAATGAAATATAGACGATGTGTAAAAAGCGGACCGTAAATGTAAAAGTTGAGTAAGGTTCAACTTTTACACTTTTGCAAGACCTTTGATAGACTGTTTGACCTTGTGTTCAAGGTTATGGTTGTTACGACATCACAGGTAGTCATGTGACTTGCCATGTGCTCTTGCACAATGCAGTTGTTGAACTTCCATTAAACATTGTTGTTGTTCTCACCCACCAAGAGTCAACCATTTCATCCAATTTGAAAGGTTTTTACTCTGTTTTTTAAACCCTGTCTTATTTTATGGAACTGGGCTTTGCTAAAATCAAACAACTGGTAACAAAAGACACTGTAGCGAAAGCAGTTAAGTCGCGCGTGTGCGATGTACGACACTTGAAGCGGCACGTGCTTCTGAAACAAATTTTGCACATGCAACATTGCGCAAGTTTTCGCCACTTTCTTATTTAAAATGGCTTACGTTCAGTTGCAATACTTTTTGGCCTTAAGAGTACTAGTTTAGTTGTTGGAAGTTTCTTTGAATGTGTATTCAGTCATTTAAGGCTTTTTCATACGTATTTGTTTCGTCTGTGCGCTACTTGTGTTTCTAGATCTTTCTAGTAAGTTCCGTGGTGTCGCGAAAGCACACGTGTAGTGCCGCGACACCCAACTAAAGTCATAAAGGATTTGTTTTTTCCGTCAGCAAGATCAGTTGACGCAAGATCTGTTAATTCACCTCAAGTTAACAAGTTTCTCCAAGTTTATCATTGTTCTGGTGACCAAGGCAGCACCAAGGTAATTATTTTTATGCTAATTTAGTTTCCTTACGTAAGCGGTTTGTATCTTTAGTCCCTTAAGTTCAATTTTATCGCTTATGAATTGTAAATTTAAGACTTAAGGTTTTAGATGGTCAAGTTGTATACGACATTGTTTTACTGTTATTTGTAAATCGATCTTAAGTTTTCTCCAATTTGCTTTTGTAACTTTTTAAGCATGTGAAATGTACTTATATCCTGTTCTTTTCGCAAGCTAACTTGTAATTTATTTGTATCTTCATTTTAGTTCTCACGGTGTTTATAGAGTTTCAAGAATTTTAATAAACAGCGGTTTGTGAACTGACGTTTCCCCAAATCACTGGAGCAATAGACATGTTTTTGCATGGAGGGTTGCATACACACAGTATGTATGTTGTGGTTTTTAAAAATAATATATTTCTCCTTTTTTTAATTTTTTTAAATTTAGTTTATTATTTATTTTCCTTTGTTTCAGATTATGGCAATGAATTTGACACAAAGGAAAATAAAACTTACACTGAACAGTTCAAAGAATTTTAAACCAAAAACGATTTTAAACTGCAACATGTACACCATAAGGTATGGAGTAATGCCTAGCTTGGAAATGTCTAACACTGGGGTTGTTGAAGAGATTAAAAAAAAATAAAACATGGGGTCACACTAAAAAGTTATTCTGGTCATCCTGTAGTTGGGGAAACCACTGTTCATGTCCAGCATCAAACACAACAAGATGATTTGCCTGTTGTAGTCACAAAAGGGAAAGGTCTTGCCCTCAAGGGGAGAGGTTGGTTATCATAACATGAATTGGACTGGCAGTAACATCCAACAAGCTAATCCACCTAAACCTAAATTGATAGACACAGTTCATACTTTGATGGCAAATTAGGCACCATCAACAGATTTACAGCTGAATTGAAAGTGAAAGAAAATGTACCACCACAGTACATTAAGCCCTGTACAGTACCACATGCACTCAGAGATACAGTTGAAGCAGAGATTATGTACCTGGAGAAGGAAGGAGTGTTGACGAGCTTTGATAAGTTCTGATTGGGCTACTCCCATTGCTCCTGTTCTTAAGCCTGATGAAACAGTTAGAATTTGTGGTGATTTCAAAATAACTCTAAATCAGTATTTGGATGTACCTGAGTACCTGATGCCTACCTCAGAAGAACCGCTCACAAAGTTAATGGAGGAGAGTTGTTCACTAAGTTGGACCTACCAGTAAGTCATGCCTACCAACAAGTGGTTCACAGGATAAAAAAAGCCACAGCCCTATGTCACCATTACAACTAACTTAGGACTGTATCGATGCACCAGACTCCCATTTGGGGTAGCTGCTGCACCTGCAATTTTTCAACAAATCATTGACAAAATGTTAGATGGCCTGAGTCAAATAGGAGGAATCCTAGATGACTTCATTGTCATTGGTGAAAATGATGAGCAGCATGTACAGATCTTGCACAAGACACTTAAGAACAGTGTGGAGCAAAGTTCAAGAAGTCAAAATGTGCCCATGATTGAATAATTTGCATTTGTACTGGACCATGTGGCATCCATCCATTTCTGGCCCAGCAAAGGTTCAAGCAACTCTTGAAGTACCTGACCCACAAAACAGAAGCAACCTGCAATAATTTTTTGTTTCTTGGCCTAGTGAATAATTACCCAAGTTTATTCCCAACATGTCAACACTAGTTAGCCCACTGAATCAGTTGCTGTCAAAGGACACGCCTTGGTGTTGGAGCCCTGAGTGCAAAGCCTCATTTCAAGCACTTAAGGAAACCCTTGCTTCATCAAGTGTGTCAGCTCACTACAGTACCAAATTGGAGGTAAGTTGTAAGTAGATGCGTCACCAGTAGGCCAGGTAATTTAACACATCACTGAAGGTGGAACTGAGAAACCTATTACTCATACTTCAAGGTCAGTAACGCAAGCTGAAAATAATTACTCAGTCATTGAAAAGGAACCTTTGGCTATCATTTTTGGAACGTGCAAGTTCCAGTAATACTTGTATGGCCGCCAATTTTCTTTGTTGATGGATCATCAGCCGCTTGAATTGCTATTTGGCCCCAAGAGAGGGATACCACCCATAGCAGCATCATGCTTACAAAGATGGGCTATACAGCTGTCAGCATACCAGTAAGAAATCAAGTAAACTCATCCAAACAGAATGCAAATGCAGATGCATCATCTCAACTACCCAGTGAGATCAAGAGTAAAAGCCAAGATTTTGAACAGGAAGCCAAGGAAATTAACAAGCTTCAATTAGCCCCAGTGCCCACTGATGCCAAGCTTCTCAATGAAGAAACTGCATGGGATACAGTTCCATCAAGAGTAGCGCTTTATTCTGCATAGGTGGCCTGACCAACAAGAAGTTCCTGATAATTTGAAGAACTACTACTGCCAGCAGTGCCATAAGCTCACAGTAGAAGACGGATGTCTACTGAGAGGAACACAAGTTGTAATTCCAGTGAAACATCAAGAAGCTGTGTTGGCAGAACTACATGTACACCTCAACCACCCTGGAATTGTTTGTATGGAAGCTACCATTTCAGAGACAATGGGAAAGTGAAGATTTACTGCCACAATCCTTGGCAGCCAGCTCACCTATCACGAAGCCAACCCCCTCTGCAAATTACACAGTCACCTGTAACTGGTAAGCTGGATTCGGAGTTAGCTTAGCCACAAAAAAAAGCAACTGTTGCCTGAACAAGCAAGTTCCTCAGCAGCTTCCAGTGAGAAAGAAGCAGCTAGTACATAATCCAGTCTTACCAATGTAAAGAGTTATCACCTACAACAAGGCGTTTATTACCCACGATGAGAAAGATAACCAGCAGAATGCGTAATTGAACCAGTGTGATGGTTTATTGTTTTTTTTTTGTTTTGAACTTTGAAATTTTGTTTGCTGTATTAACCAAACTTTTAAAGGAGGGATGTCATATGTATTCATGTGACTTGCCAGGTGCTCTTGCACAAGCAGTTTTTGAACCGCCATTAAATTTTGTTGTTGTTCTCAAGTTTTGAAATTATTTGAACCCAAATGCCACAATGGCTACAACAATGATAATCACATAAATAATAAAAAGTAAACTGATCAAAAATTTTTAAGCTAAAACATAATTGAAGAGCTTGGTTTACGGAAAGAATATTGTTTGTTTCCATTTAGTGCCTTTTTGGTAAAAGTCATGCTCTATCATAATTCATTAAATTATAGCTTTACATGTAGGACACAAAGTTATAAACACAGAGAGATGTTTTCAAAGCCATAGCCAGATGAGAGAATTTTTAGAAATTTTGGTTCAAAGGCCAAATAATCAGTTACACCTTTTTTCTTTTTTGCATCAAGCCCTACAATAACTTCAATTACCAGTACAGTGTACACCTCGATATACTGACATTTATGTCAGCTAGGGACTTTATTTGTTGTGAAATATACCCAGAATGCAGGAAAGTACCTCTCCAGCATGTTATTTACTTAACCCTTAAGACTCCTATCTCAAAAGTCATATGAATTCCTGTCACAGTTCTTGTATATTTCATATGTTATGAGTAGATAGAATTTGTATAAATGCATGTTAGCCTATTACTAATCCCTGCGGGTAATCATTGCCTGTATTCTCATACCCTGTTGCCCTGTATTATTGACACACAAGTCATATGGTAAGAAGAAGTTAGATAGTGGTCCCTATTGACACACAAAGGGTTAAACAAGGTCTCAAACTTTCAGCTAAACACAAGGCAAAGTTTTTAGTACTAAATTAGCACTATGTCATAAAAGTCTGCATCTATTTGTACATGTAAAACTAAACTTCCATAGCCAGTCACATAAACACAAAACATGTTCTTAAGAAGAGTGATTAATCCACAGAATGATAGCTTACTGGTCATCTCCAAGTCTGTATCCTGTTTCAACATTAAATATAGCTCTTACTGTCTGTACACTGGCCCTATCAAAATAAAGCAAGTGAAATGCATAAGCACAAACTCAAGGGAGTGCTGACAATAATTGCTGCAGAACAAGGAATGGACTTGCATGTGTAATAGTGAGTTTAAGGGCACCAGAGGGAAGAGAAAAAGAGGTGGCATTGAGGCACTTAACTATATGACCAAACAGTTTTCATCCATAACCAGCTATGTGATTGAAAGTTCATCATGCATGGTGACAGGTTTTCTTCTCTTCTTTTTCTCTTCTGCTCTTTTCCTATACAGTGTAGTTGTACACTGGGTTCTAGAAAACTGCAGGAAAAATTGTCATCATATTTGCCATCACTCCCATCACCTTTATTATCAATAGCATAATTTTGAGCTGTAATCTCCCAAAGAATCCCATGGTTTAATTTAAGTGAGAAGCAATAAGGCCACTAAAAGTCATATATAATGCCCTTGGATTGGCATAACATGATACTCAATTCCCACTTGCACAGCTAAACCCCTCTTGTTGACCATATTTCTAAATGGCTTAAATCAGTGGTATCTAACAGGTTACACAGTTGCTAT